>JAKEKT010000036.1:0-327839 GCA_021495925.1 Diplodia intermedia | reverse complement strand
ACCCTAACCCTAACCCTAACCCTAACCCTAACCCTAACCCTAACCCTAACCCTAACCCTAACCCTAACCCTAACCCTAACCCTAACCCTAACCCTAAGATCTTTCTTATCTACTAATCTATAATTTTAACTCGATAGCTAAAGAATCTAATCTAATACTATTCTCTAAGAAGAGCCTTTAATACTACTAGCTAGCTACTAGCGCGCGTATCGAATTCTTAGATATAGCTAAGAGTATAGTAAATATAAGAACGTCTAACTCTAAACTAAAAAAACCTAATATATTTAAATATAAACGTAGAATATTATTTATTAAGCTTTAAAATAACGCTAGAACGTTAGTTAGTCTAAAAAATATTATTATATATTTAAAGTATTTTAGCTACGTTTAAAAGATAGTCTTTTATTCTTTATCTTCTTTAATACGAACTAAGTAGTATTCTTTATAAAGATTAAACTTAGTAAAGTATTTTATAGTTTAAAACTTATTTTAAAGTTTATTAATTCTTAATAATAAATAATAGTTTTTAATTATAATATTATTTAGTTATTAATAATTAATATAGAGGTAAAGCTCGTCGTTCTTTTTTAAAATAAATAAAATAAAATAGCCGGCCGATAAAGATAAAGACTATATATATTTATATTTTAAGTTCTTTTTAATATACTTTCTTAAAGCCTTTAACTTAATATAAGATAATAAGTATATTAGCTTAAATATAAGCTATATTTCTAAAATAAAAGATATCTTATAATTTTAAGATTAATATTTTAATAAGAATTCTTTTTCTTACTTTTTATAGAGGTTTATAAACTTTTAGAATTCTCTTAATATAAATATTATTTTTAGTAATAATAGCTATTTCTTTATTATTATTATTTCTTCTTTAGATTTTATTATTTTATTAAGTTCTTTATATATTTTCTTACTTATTAGATTATTTATAGATATTAGCTTTCTTCTAGTTAGATAATTATATTTTATTATATTTATATAACGCGCGTATATTCTTTAAAGATAGTCTTTTTTAATTAACTTTAAGCTATTATTCTCTACTAGAGATCTCTTTAGAGTAGAACTATAAGATTTATAATAGTTTATTTTAAAATTATAGATATTAACTTTTTCTTTAGTAAATAATCTTTCGCTAAACTAGCTTTAATAGATCTATATTTTTACTATAATACGTTACTCTATTTTTATATTTAGTTATAAATAAAGATAATATATCTTATTATCTCTACGCTTTATACGTCTAATTATTACTAGAAAAATTTTCTAGATTTTAATAAAGCTATTTACTTTTACGTTAGATTATTACTTTACGCTCTAAACTTTTAGCTTTTAGCTCTAGCTTTAGCTTCTAACTTTAGCTCTAGTCTTTTACGTTAGACTTATTCGTTTTATAATAGTAAGATATTTAATATATTAGTTATTTAAAAAGATAATTTTTTAATTCTCTAGTTAATATAGAGTACGTACGTCTTTAATTATAATATTTTTAGAATAATATTATATTCTAGTATTATTATAACGTCTAAATTAATTCTTTTCTTATAGTTAGTAATAGTTATTAATACTAGTCTAGTTTTAATTCTTATCTAATCTTTTTCGTACTAAGTAAGTAATTTATTTATAGTTTAAAGAGAATAAAACTTATTCTTTTCTTATTAAGATAGCTAGTATTTAATAATAAAGAATAAGTTAATATATATTTTCTATATATTACTATTAATTATAGTCTAGATTTTTTTATTATAAAAGATTATCTTTAGATATAAAAGCTTAAAAAGTTCTATTTTAATAAATATAATTTTATTTAATATATATATAATTTAGTTAAGAAATCTATTTAATAACTTCTTCTAAAGTTTTTAATTAAAAAAACCGTTTAGTTTTTTAATTAAATAAGATCTTTAATAGTTATATTATTTAATTAGTTTATCTAAAGTATTAAGTTTTTCTAAAGAATTTACTTTTTTTAATAAATTTATTTTTACTAGCGTAGAGTTTTTATTATTATCTAGTAATAGTAGAATAAGATATTATTCTTATAACTTAGCCGCTAATATAAAGTATTTCTACTAATAAATATAATATTTTATTAAAAGAGTAGTTTAGCTAATTATATAAAATTCTATTTATTTTATTTTTACTAGACGTTACGCGTTTTATTATAAAGCTATTAACTAATCTTATTTATTATTTAATAAAAAGACTCTTTTTAAAGTTATTATTACTAGTTATTTTATAGTTAACCTTTTAGTTTTTCTTCTAAAATCTAGAACTACTAGATATTTAGATCTAGTTTATTATTAGACGTCTAAATTATAGTAGAAATTATATTATTAATTTAACGTATACTTTTATATTACTTAAGATACTTAATAACTTTAGTTAGTATAGCTATATTACGTTTACTTCTAGTATTACTAAATTTAGAGATACTAGCGTAGAATTCTTTAATATCGCTATTAATTAAATTATTATTTAAAGATAGCGTCTTAGTAAATTTATTAATTTTATACTAGATCTAATAGCGTATTATAGCTTAAACGCGCTAAAATTTTAAATACTAATTTATAGCTTCTTTATTACTTTTATAAATAGTATAATTATTATTATAGTACGTAGTCTAGCTAAGTATAATATATTTAAATATATTAAATACTCTATATTATCTATTAATCTCTTTAAATAAATTAATCTCTTTTAGCTAAAGCGTTAAAAAGAGCTCTTATTAAGCTTTTTAATTATTTCTAATAGTAGTTATAATATTATATATCTTCTTCTTAGAGTTATATAAGTAGCGATATATTTTATTCTATTTATTATTATAGTAAATATATAGTTTCTTATTAAATTATAACTTTTATTAAAATATTTATTCTTTATATTATATACGCTTATTCTTTTTATTATTTTATTTTTTATCTTTAGACTCTTATTATATAGCGTCTAGTTCTATAGTATCGTCGTTTTTTTATATATAGCGTAGACGTCGCGGCTAAATACTATTAGCTTTATAGAGTTTCTTATTAAACTAATATTTATTACGTCGTTAGTCTATTTTTTATACTAGTATAATAAGACTAAATAGATTTTTAAATTTATTTTAATAGATTATAGTATTCTTAATCTCTTCTTTTAGTCTCTAGTAGTAGAACGTTTATAAAATTACGTTAAAATATTACTTAATAAAGAGATAGACTATATTTTAAAATTAAATAGTATAGTTCTAGACTAATTCTTTCTATTTAATATTTATTAAAGTACGCGTAGCTAGACGAGCTTTATTTAGACTAAAGAATACTTCTTTAAGAGCTTTTATAAAGACTTAATAGTTATTAAAGAGCTTAATTATAACTTTACTTTAATTTATTTAGAGTTTTTTCTAGTATTCTCTTTTATATAAGTAAAACTATTACTTAATAAATTTATATAAAAAGATATTAGCGTAAAGTATCTTCTCTATCTTATTAATAAATTATCTATAGAAGAAATAAATATAGTTATTAAGCTAGATAATAAACTTCTATATCTTTTTATAATTTTTTTAGTATAGATTAAATTTTAAAATCTTAACTATAATAATAGATATTATTATAGGTCTTTTAGTTAGCGTATTTATAGATATAACTAAAGACGTAAATTAATAGTACTAGATTTTAAGCTCTCTTTTAAATTAAGTATTCTCTTTACTTTATTTATAAAATTAGTTCTAGAGCTATTTAAGTCTATTCTAAATATTATAAATTATTTAGAATAGATCTACTATTATAAACTATTAAGAGTTATTACTTATAGAGACGTCTATATTACTATTTTATTAGTAATTTCTATACTAGAAATACTTTTTTATTTTAAATATTAACTATCTTTCTTCTCTTATAAGAATAATAATTAAAGTATAATAATAGACTTTTTTTACTAAGCTTTAAAGTTACTTAGTAAATAGATTAAATTAAAGAATTTATCTTAAAAAGATAAGAGAAAGATAATAATAATTAAATAAAAAGATATTATATAATTATATAATATATAATAAGTTAATTATCTTTAAATTAATAAGATTTAAATTAGAACTTTAAGTTAACTATAAAGAGTTAAGATATTAGCTAAGAAAGTATATTTATATACTATAAAAAAGCTAGTTATAATCTAAATTATTAAAAGTAATTATAGTATTAGATTAGAGAAGTAGATTAGCTTTAATCTATTTATAAAACGTATGTAATATTAACGCTTTAAATAGCTTTTAAAATTTTAACTTTTAGACTTTATTACTACTAAGTAATTATAATTATTATTTTATTTATATTTACGCTCTTACGCTTATTTTTTACTTTCTAGATCTTATATTTCTTATAAAACTATAATTTAACTAGATTATTAAGTTTTTATAGTTTAGCTTTCTTTATAGACTTTTTATTATATATAATCTTTTATTCTTTTTAGATTTCTTATAGATGTTTTTTTTATATAAGCTTTAGCTATTATCTAAACTTAGTCTTATAGACGCTAAGTTTTTTTATATCTATTCTTTTTATATAAGATCTCTATTTATATAGCTTTATCGCTTATAAGACTTTTTAATTCTTATAGTACTTTCTTTCGTACGGGCTTTTAGTCTTTAAAGTTATAAAGCCCTTATATTCTAGAGTTTATAATAAGTATATATTACTTTAATTAATTTTATTAGCTAGATTTTTAGCTAATAAATAAGCTATAATAAGAATTTAATTATATACTATTATATATAAAATTAGATATAGTATTAAATCGCGTTAGTTAAAGAGATATATATATATATATAAAATCTACTAAAATACCCGCCCCCATCCCGTGCTATTTTAGATATAGACACTAGATTACCTTAATCTCCGGCGCGGACCAAACATCCCACCCTCCGCTCTCCGCCCTCTCGCCAAACGGCAGCAGCGCCGCGAACCGCATCGAGTAGTTCCCGGGCGCGACGTTCGACCCGTTGGCGAGCGCGCCGAACCACCAGAACGTGTGGTAGCTGGCCTCGGTCTGCGCGTTGCGGTAGACGTCGGCGACGGGGAACGCGAAGACGTCGCTGGCGTTCTGCGTCGCCGGGTCGAACGAGCTGTACGAGTCGGCCCCGGTCCACCCCGTCGCCGAGCCGATGTAGCCGTTCGAGCCGACGACGGGCGGGTATTCCCACTGCGATTCGGTCCAGCCGGGCTCGTAGATCTGTGGGGGTGTGCGTGTCAGTGCGTGGTGGGAGGGGAGGGAGGGAGGGAGGGGAGGGAGGGAGGGAGGGGAAGGAGGCAGGCTTACGTCCCAGCGGAGCTCTTCGATGCCCCATTTGAGCTTGACGTAGACCTTGGGGAAGTCTTGGGAAGCGCGGGTGAGGTTGAAGGTGTAGCTGGTTGGGCGGCGGCCAAGTGTTAGCTGGTGTTGCACGTCTAAGGTTGCGGGAAAGGTGTGGTGCTTACGAAGACTTTGTCTTGATGTCCTCGTTGGCGAGGCCCGAGGTGGAGAACGGGTAGGTGGTTTCGAAGACGGGAGTCATCTCCTTGTTCAGGTCGGACGCGAGGCCGAAGTACGGCACGGACAGCTGCTCGCCGTTGCTGGCCGTGATCACGATCTTGCCGCTGTACACCGGCAGCGCCGTCGCGTTCAGCCCCTCGGGAAGCGTGAAGGTGAAGGTGGCGTTCCTGCTCTCCCCCGGCGCCAGCGTGAAGTCGCCCGTCGGCAGCGCCACCCCCGGCACCGCCTCGATGGGAGCCAGCTCTGCGAAATCCCTCAGCCTCGGAGACGGGTAGACGGCCGCATCGAACTCCTCCAGCGCTTCGAAGCCGGCAGCGTCCTGCACGCCGAACTCGTACGTCAGCGGCACGTCGCCGTTGTTCGCCACCTGCACCGTGTGCGTGTCCCGGAAGTTGGCCGTGTCGTTCAGCTCCAGCTTGTCCCACGTCAGCGCGGTGCTGTAGTTGAGCACCTTGAAGGCGTTCACCAGGCCGTTGCCGACCTGCGGCACGGGCGCCGCGACGCCGTAGTCGACACCGCTCCCGTCCGTCCACGGCAGCGCCCCGCCGCTGGCCACGATCTGCGCGTGCAGCTGCTTCGCGAACGCGGCGCCGTGCACGTTCTTGCCGCCGAGCGCGCCGATGTACAGCGCGGCAATGCCCGCCACGTACGGCGTCGCCATGGACGTCCCGCTCTGCACCGCGAACGCGCCGTCCAGGTACGTCGAGAAGATGTTGCCGCCCGGCGCCGCGACGTCCGGCTTCAGCGAGAGGTCGTACAGCCCGCCCCACGACGTGAAGGTGCTGGGCCCGCCGCCCGCCGCGTTGTAGAGCCCGACGACCGACGCGTTGGCCGAGAAGTCGGCGAGCACGGTGCCGCCGCTGGCTACGGTGGCGATGATGGCGGCCCCGGCCTCGGCGGTGATGAGCCCGGCGAGGCTGCCGGTTTCGTCGGTCGAGAGCGAGACCAGCGGGCTGTCGTTGTTGTAGAAGAGGACGTATTGGGCGCCGAACTCTTGCAGGTTGGCTTGCTTGGTCGCGAAGGTGCAGGTTCCCCGCCGCACGAGCGGGATGACCTGAGACAGGTTGCCGGTGCTGGCGGGCAGAGCGGAGCAGGCGTCGGCGGCCTCGGACGTGTTGAGCGTGAGCGGCGTGATGGGCCAGTCTTTGATGGTGGCGGGGAAGTTGTACGTCGCGGGGATGTAGCCGGCCGTGGTCGTGTTGGACGAGCTGTTGGTCAAGAAGGTCGCGAAGAAGGGCTGCGCCGGGAACGTGTCCGCGTCGACCGACGCGATGGCCAGCACGTCTTTGCCGGATGAGCCGCTGCTGGCGAAGAATGGGCCTGCGTCGCCCGAGTTGCCGGCGGCGATTGTTACTACCACGCCTTTATTGACGATGCGGGAGGCTACTTCGGCCCAGGCGCCGTCTTCGAATCCACTTGCGCCTCCGATACTGGCGGTGATGATATCGACCTGCTCCGTGGTCAGTCGTTCTCCAAAAAAGCTTGAGGGTCTTCCCCGACACTTACATCGTCAGCGTAAGCCGCGAGGAATGACTGAATCAGCGTGTCCTCGTCGGTAGAATCCTGGGATGATCATGAGTGTCATTGTTTGCAATGGAGCACGTACTAGAACTTACGACGGTCGAGAAGACCTTGTAGCCCCGAAGCGTTGCCTTGGGCGCCACTCCAACCCAGCTGCGGCAGGATTCAGCATCGGCCCATCATACACACAACAAACACATCTTCCACTCACTAATCCGTCTGACCGGCAATGATGCCTGACACATGAGTCCCATGGCCCATCTGGTCCATGGGGTCGTCATCCGGAGTCTTTTCCTCGAGCGGCCAGGCTGTGTTCCGTCAGTCTTTGTCCACCAGACTTTAGGGTGTTGACTTACTGCCATCACCCACGAAATCGTAGCCGCCACTGACTTTGAAGCCGTCGCCAATACCGCCTCCGAGCTGCGCAACTGATCAGAACCGAAATCCCAGAGTCTCAGACACATACCGCAGGATGAGTGTAGTCAATGCCGGTATCCACGACGGCAACCACCGCGCCCTCGCCATACACGCCGGCAGCATGCAGCTTGTCCACGCCGGTGGATGTATGCACGGTGTAATTGGTCGCGGCCGCGTCGTCGCTGAAGGTCTGCAGGCCGGTCGGGGGCGAGAGGCGGATCGACTTCATCGGCCACACCCTGGCCACGCCGGCGAGCTGGGCCAGGTCGTCGACGCTGCGGCCATCGGCCTCGACGCTGACGCCGGAGAAGACGTCGCTGTCGAAGGTCTGCACGACTCTGATTCCCGGCTCGGGGGCAGCCCTCAAGCCCGCGGCATCCTTATGATGTGGTCAGCTACCGGCGGCAGTACATGGCATCACGTTCGCTTACGCCGTGGTACTCGATGATGAAGCGCTTGGGCACCGCCGCCGAGCTGTTCGTGGCAGCGGTCTGGTCTTGGCGACGATGGTGCGCGAGAGCGGATGCGCCGCCCGCGATGGGGAGCGCGTGGAGGAGGTGGCGGAGAAGGAGCATCGTGAACAACACCCTGGATGCGCTGCGCAACACCACTCGCCTCCGCGCTACTGTTCTTATACGCACACCACGGCGATGCCGTTATCGACGGCGACCTGCGCGCAATCGCAGCAGACGCGTGCTACATGACAATACGAATAGAAATGTCGCGACACCCTCTCAACCTGCCTATTCGAGGCACCCATCGTTCGTATATCCATCCGGCGACGCGGGTGAAATGAGGTGAAGGTCTTGGAAGCGGCAGGGGGGCCAGCTTGGCGCATATATACGTATAGTAGAGAGGCGTCCGGCCAGGCATAGATGCGGCGAATGGCCCGCACGTACATGTATGTATAGCAGCTGGAGTAGCTAGTGCAACGAAGCATTAATATCAATCCTCGGACCCTTCCTGCGACTCGAACAGGGGCACGGCAGACGCCGACACAAAGACAGGCGGGCACGTATCAACCTTCCTCTTCCAGCCCGTCGATAGTCCGGAGGCATGTTAGCCGGGGTCCCACTCCGAAGCGCACCCCCTGCTTAACTCATCTCGGCAAGTGCCTCCGCCCCATCCCCCACCTTTCTCGTCCTCCGCCCGCTCGAGCTCCGCCGCCGCTCTTGACCCTGAGCCTTGCCGGATACGGCTTATCAGAGACATCGTACCGCATAACTCACTGTGGTAGTTGGATCCATGCCTGTGGCTTGACCAAAGAGCCCAGCCACAGCAAGGATCGTTATCTCCCCGAAAATCGAAAAGACCAAAAAAGTCCCCATGCGACAATCCAGCGGCCGGCCGGCTCCTTTCGCCGCAGGATGATCGGCGGCCGTTTGTTTCGCGTTGCTCTCGTTCCTGCGTCTCGCGTTTCGCGCTTGCGCATGCATGCCGGGTGCATTATTGCCGCCGCTGTTCCCCGGCCCCCGAAAAGCCCATCACCGTCCATCCCAACCCGTGGGCACCTGCTCGCGTGCGGCCAAAACCGGCCACCATCACCGAAAAAAGCAAAGATTGTCCCGGATAGGAAGGATGATTGCTGATGGTCGGAGATTTTGTCGGGATGAAGACATGGCTTCCCTCCCGTCCTCATCATCAACAGGCGACGACACACGGCAGCCTGCAGGGGGATGGATCTTCGCGCTCGATGAGGCTCTTCCCGCCCGCCCCGGCGCTCACCCACCCACCCCCTGGACCTACTATTGGCCAACCTTAATCCGTAAGCTTAAAGAGGGCGGTTATGTCACGGATACATGGGCACGGGTGATGTTGGATCGGGGATTGATTGTAGTGTGCGGGACTACTGCCGCGTCAAACGCTTCGTGTTATTTTTTTCCCCATCGGCAGAAGTATGTAGTGGTGCATTATTATTGATGGGTCACGGTGTTGCGAATCGGTGTGGGCCGTATCCGTCGACGACGACGACCGGGAAAGGAAGTGTGGACTCTTCTGTGGGATGACATGGGCAAATTTTGCGGCATGTACCCGCAACTTTCCGACCGTTGGGACGATCAGCAGAACTGCGAGATCCGACACATGTTCCTCGATCCCATGCGCGGCGTGCATTGATCAGGAAGCCCACTCTCACTCTCATCCGTTGGCCAATGCTTCTCTCTCGTCGCAAACGAATGGGATTAATGGCGCAGACGCGATGCGCGGAGGTGGAGGGAAACTTGTAACTTTTTTTTCATTCGCATGAGGGGTATCTGTCTATCGCTGTACTGTATTTTTGGTGTTTTAGCCAACTCCATCACTCCGGAACCATCGTATGCACGCTACACGTCGACTTGGCGCATTTGGATATGTTGTCGCGATCGGATACTGTTGCACTCGGGGGGTAGTTGTTGTCGCAATCGGGTACTGTTTGCCGCATTTGGTGACGATGTCGCATTCGGTGGGGTTGGTGCATGGGTTGTTGATGATGATGTTGATGATCACACACACACGCACACGCTTAGTCGACGGTGGGCGGGCCCTGGTAGTTGCGGTGGCCCCAGGCGACGTACCAGCCCAGAGACATCATGACGAAGGCGAAGAACACAACGGACGCATAGTTCATCGTTTCGGCGGCAACGGGAATCGTGGTGGGCATGCAGAACAGCGGGATGGCGAGCAGCGACCAGCCTGGGATCAAGTCAGCACAGGGGGGTCAGCGGGGGACTTGGGGCACGCACAGAGGGAGACGACGTTGCAGAAGACGCCCAGCTTGCCGAGGTAGAAGCTGCCCTCGGCCACCTGGCCGCGGCCGGTGATGAGGCTGATGGCGATGGGCACCGCGTACGACGCCGTCAGGCAGATGACGCCGACGCCCGAGAAGGCGTTGAAGGCGGCGGTCGACCCGAAGTAGATGGCGCCCAGGATGATCTCGACCACCATGGTCAGCATCATGGCGTTGAGCGGCACGTCCAGCTTGTGGTTGACCTGCTTCCACCACTTGGACCCGGGGATGGCGCCGTCGCGCGCAAACGCCCACGTGCAGCGCGACGTGGCCGTCGTGCAGCCGATGCCGCAGATCAGCGCCAGCACGAACAGCGGGATGGTCAGGATGAAGGCGCCCGCGTCGTTGCCCACGGCCGCCTTGAGGATGGCCGGCACGGGCTGGCCCGACGCCAGGTTGATGAGCTCCGTCAGGTCCGGCATCACGAACAGCAGCGGCAGCATGAACAGCAGCCCGGCGAACGTGTTGAGCACGATGGTGCCGACCATGGCCTTGGGCACCTGCGTGGCCGGGTGCTGCACCTCCTCGCACATGCTGGGGGGCGTCAGCAAAAGCAACGGCAAAAGCAGGGGAAGAGGCTTACGAGATGATCATGCCCGTCGACGACGTCGCGTACGCCGCCTGCAGCAGGCCGACGCAGAAGGACCAGCCGGGGGTCCAGCCCGACTGCGGCTCGAAGTCAGTGAAGACCCACTCGCCGCTGCGGCGCCCGCCTTTGGCGCGCACCAGCACGGTGACGATGATGGCCAGCACGCCGGCAAAGGTCCAGTAGATGGCGGCCGTCTGTACGCACGTCAGCAGGGATGCCCAAGGGAAAGACTCAATGGCCACGCACGTCAATCAGCGGCAGGATGCGGTTGCCCAGCGACGAGGTGGCGTTGGCGACAAAGGTGATGGCCACGAAGGTCAGGAAGATGTGCCACGCGCTGGCGTCCCAGATGCCGACGCCGGGCTCCGTCTCGAAGATGTTGATGCACGACACGAAGAACAGCGTGGTGCCGAAGTTGACGGCCAGGGTGATGGTCACGTTGCCGACGACGTACAGCCAGCCGCAGGTCCAGCTGGCCAGGCGGCGGTAGCTGGCCGGGGCGAGCATGAAGGTCTGGTAGTAGACGCCTGTTCAGTCAGCACGCGAAGCCAAGATGCGGACGGGGGCAGCCCTACCGCCGGCCGTGGGGTACACGCTGGTGATCTCGCCCAGCGAGGCGGCCACGCAGAGGATGATGAAGGACACGCCGACCCAGCCCCACACGATGTTGGCCGGGCCGCCGCCGACCAGCGGGTAGTAGAAGGTGGTGGCCAGGCCGTAGGGGATGGCGGCCAGCACGAAGGACATGAAGGCCACCTGCATGGTCGAGCGGTTGCGGGACAGCTCGGGGGCGTAGCCCATGGCCTCGAGCACCGCGTCCGCCGAGCCCACGGCATCTCCAGGCTCCGACGTCTTGTCCACGCCCTTGCCGGTCAGGCTGAGGTTGCGGTCGAGGCCATTGCCCTTGGTGTCGTAGGTGGGCGGCGCAGCCATGGTGGCGGAGAACTGGACGAACTTGGGGCGACAGACGACAGACCGGTCCGGACAGGCAGATGCAGGGCGCGAAGAGCTGCTTGGATGCGCGGTCGAGGCGGCGGCGCGGTGGTCCTTATGGCAGGGCTGCTCGGCGGCACTAGCGGGGCAAACGAGAGATTGCGGCTAGGCTGTCAAAAGGTTTTTAGTCCGCGGTTTACGACAGGGGTGACGTCAACTCCCCACGCGCTCGACGCCTGTTTGCCGTCCGCTCGTCGGCCCGTCTCGCATTATTGGGGCCGCCGTGCCCGCTGTGCCGCCCTCCACTGCGATGCGCCGTGGCACGCGCTGCGGATGCTGTGCCTGCTGCGATGGCCGGGAGCTGTTGCGGTGCTGCCCCCACGAACGCAGCCGGCCGGCACCTGTCGCGGCTAGCGGCCTCTCATCAATCTCAGGCCTCCAGCTGGGCGAGCCCTTGCCGTATCTGGCTCCGCGGCACCCCCCGTCCGTGGGATTGGCTTGCCTATCTGCCGCGGACGGGACTCGAAAGCGAGGCACCTGGGCCCTCTGCGGCGCAGGCTAACGACCGACGCCCGTCGGATCAGGCCAGGTGGCGCCGCCCTGCGGTCGAGCACTGTCGGACGCGCCGCCGGGAGACATATCAGCAGCCAGCAGCCAGCACCGGCACGTGGCGAGCGCGGCAGGCGGGTGTCACCCTGCCACACTGCCACACTGCCACCGTCCTGTGCCGCGTCGCCAATCGGAAAGCAGGGTCCGGCTGCTGCAGACGGGCGAAGAGGGAAGTGTTCCAGAACAAGGCCACAGGATTCGGCGCCAAGGGGAAGCTTGCCGACGGCGGATAGCTCCCGGAGGCGTAGTTTCAGCTGCCGGCGCCTGCTATCTCCAAGTTCGCGGCTCCAGGTAGCTTCGGGGTGCGGGGATTCTGATTGGCTGCTGGCCCAATCCCTTTCCGATTCCATTGCATAACCCAGCCCGGCCCTCCGACACCCATCATGTCTCTTCTACAATTACAGTGGCCGCGACTCGCTAAACCGAACTTCTTACCACATCTCACTCCACAACTCCACAACAGTGCTTTTGTGCGGACAGCCTCCACTGCATCCTCGCTCTGGGTTACGTAAGGCACGGCCAGCGACAAATCGGCGTGCAGATAAATGGGACCCCATCCTTCCTGCTGGTGTCGGTGTGGGCTGCGGGTCGCCGAGCCCGTTGAAACACCAACCGCCTTGCCTCACGATTGCCCCCTCTCTCCCGGCTTGATACACCGAAATATGGTGGCTGCGAGGCCGCGATCCTACCGACATGGACGTGAGGGATGGACGACAAGGAATCGGACCATGTCGAGTCGTCTACGGCCGTGTGGCGCCTCCAGCTTCGTCTCCCCACGGCTCTCCCCGCCCTCCGCGTCTCTCTGACAGCTCAAGCCTCCGTCTAATCATTTGCCCGCGCAAGCCACAGCGCCACCGATGCCCCTGCCACGATATCCTCTCGCGACGTCGAAAAAGGAGCGACAACTCCAGGCACAGAAGACCTCAAAGCAGATCAACCGAAACAGAGACAAAAGATACGATCGTCAATGCCCTGCGCACACAACAGACAATGCATGACACACCAGGCATGCACCGAAAAATACCACATCGGACTGCAACAACGCCGGCCGTGCCACACCACTACTCCTTGGCAGCATCGGAAGAGTTGCCACAGCCCGGAGTAATTATCGAGATCAACAGCGCCTCCGAGGCTTGGCAGCGCACCCGCACGGAGCCCGTCTCGCCGTCGACCTCGACCGCGAAGCTCTCCTCGTCCACCACCACCGGCAACCCGTTGCTCTCCCTCGTCCACTGCGTGCCCGCCCAGGTGATGTCCGGCGCCTGCGCCCCGCCGTCCGGGCCCGTCAGCCGCCGCACCCTGACCTCCTTCACCGCCGACGAAACGTTTTGGTACTGGTGGTGATCGGCGAGCGACAACTCCACCGTCTTGCACGGCCGCGCGGTGCCGTAGCTCTCGCGCCAGAGCTCGAGGTTGACGACGGCGACGCTGGCCAGCGACCCCGAGTTGTACGCCGCGTACGCGGACACGTTGGCGTCGCCCGCGGTGTCCAGCTCGGCGACCTGCAGCGCGCCGGCGGCGGCCCCGATGAAGTCGGCGACGAAGACGTTGCCGTAGAAGCTGCCGAGCGTCTGCGGCGCGAGCGTCGCGTTGTTGATGGTCGTCGCCGCCCCCAGCCACGGCGAGAAGGGGAAGCGCGAGCCCAGCTGCATGTTGACGCGGGCCACGCCCTGTTGTTTTTGTGGTCAGATCGATCCGGCGATGGGCAACGCGCGGTTGAGGATGGTATGTGCTACTTACGAGGGTTGCGGCGTACAGCAGCCAGTCGACCGTCCACAGCGCCGTGCCCAGGCTCGCCGTCAGATCGAAGTCGCGGATGCCGGTGCCGTTGCCCAGCGCGCTCGCGGCTTCGGCGATGAGGAAGGGTATGTCGGGGTGCGCGCTCTTCATGTAGGCGATGCGGTCTTTGAATCGTGCGTCCGTCTTGCTTCTGATGGCTTCCTTGTTCATCAGCGTCGCTGAGTGTTCTCGTCAGCTTCTCTGCGGCGAGCGGGTGATGGGTTACGCACCGCCAAGGTCTTCGCCGTCTTCAGACTGATAACTACATCGCGTCAGCCCTCCGGCCCGGTGTTCGTTTTTTTCGGCAGCTTACAAGTGCTCGGACACGGATTTGACGAGTTCCGGCGACAGGCCAGCGTCGAACGCGTTTTCCCTGGCCCCCAGTCAGCCCAAACAGCCATCCCGCGCAGCGAGGAGCAGTCCCCACGCACTCGCTCCAAGGATTCTCGACGAGGTTCGACAGCGCCAACGCCTGGAAGTTCGGGCCGGAGCCCAGCGCCGAGACGTTGCCCTCGAGCGCGGCGGCGAACTGGGCGAACTCGCGCACGTAGTCGGCGACCGCGTAGCCGGCGGGGCGGTCCGTCTCGTTGGGGAAGAAGCCGGCGCTGCCGTACAGGTCGGGCTCGTTGCCAATCTCCAGCGCGTTCAGCGTCGACCCCGCGCCGCCGACGATGGCGCCCGCGACGCAGTCCCGCGCGAACTCGACGGCGTTGCTGAGGTTGCGCCGCGCCAGGAACACCTGCAGGTCCCACACCACGTCCGCGCCCGCCGCGATGCGCGCGAAGCCGTCCAGCCACCCGCGGCCCACCGTGATGTTGGCGAAAAGGCTCGAGAAGGTCGCGAGCTCCGGCTGCTCGAACCGGATCGCCTCCGCCTGGTCGGGGTCGTAGCGAAAGTGATCCCTGCAGCGACGATTCTGTGATCAGCGCTTCCGTTCGTTTGTTTGTTTCGGGTCTCCTCCTCCTCCCCGCGTTTTGTTTTTTTCTTCTCCCCGTTCCTTTTTGCTCGGTCTTACTGCGTTGTTCCGCCCACGCGCAGGTATGTCGGCGCGCCCGTCTTCTGCGAGAATGTGGACAGCATGTTCACCGAGTATTCGTTCGGCGCCGAGTCGTTGCCTGGGTCGTGTCAATTGCGGTTGTGGGATTGCGTGTGGACGGGCGACGGACCGCTGTAGTCGATGAAGTCTCGTCCTTCTATGGCGAAGCTCAGGAACGACTGGTCCAGAATCGCGCTGGCGTTCGCTGGGACGCTTCCCGGCGCGGAGAGGTGGATGCAGCTGTCCGCCGCCGCCGGCTGCATGAGGAGAGGAAACATTGCAAACGAGATGCAAAGGGAGCTTGGCAGGAATCGAGACAGCATCTTGACCGACACGCTAGAAGGCTTCGGACGCTGCTGCTGGAATAATGTCTCGGGCGAGCTGGCGAACAGAAGGAGGCCCGGCCTTTATGGGGCCCGCGACCAGAGGATCCATCGGCGGGGGGAAAGGCGGGGAACAAAGTCTTGGGCGCGGGCAGGCAGGCAGCAGGCAAGGAGAAAAGAGGTTAAGGTGGATCGAGCTGTGCGGCTCCAAGGCTACGCCGGGCTGGAGATTGGGAGCATCGCCGCCGTCGCGCCAAGCGTGCTGCCAATAGACGCATGCAGTCTCCTGCGCCACGGGAGTGAATCAGCAAGGAGGATTATCGATTTCTGGCCCGAGGGCCTGCATCCGGCAATCGTTGCGCAACATTTTCTCGCCGCATGACGTGGCCCCGCGCCAGGAAGCTTGTGGGGGGGACCTACCGGTGGGAGTGAGTCGTCAGCATGAGCCAGCGGTGTTCTTTAATTAGTTGCCCATCCCCCGCAGCGTGGCAGCTCTCCCCACGCCCCGTGCCCCGCTCCCGCTCACTGCCGACGCCTCGACCTTCGGGAGCCTTGGCCCACACCCGTGGCAAGCCGCTTCGTCCCCGAAGTTGCGGTGCTTCCGACCGATGGCGGTGAGTGCGACGCTCGTACTCGCCTGTATCTGTCCGACCACGGCATCGGAGTACCGGCATCGCTGTCACACCATCCCCATTGGTAGTAACGAATACACAACTAAATGCTTCGATTGTTTCGAACGGCAGTCGGCGGGCTCCTTTTCCTCGCCGCCATCTCGGTCCTTTCAGATCCGTCATCCGTCATCCTGCAGATCTGTCTCAGCACCGCGGGTACAGAATGCCGAAAAGCCTCTTATTATAAGCTTAACAGGCCTGTCTTAAGCATGTCTTGGGCAGGTATCCCGTGTGCCATTGTTCTCTGAAGATTCCGTGCCACGAGCCAGAGTTTAAGACATCTTCAGCGGCGCACAAACAAGGTTTCGAGAAAGTCACCGTACCACGTTGGAGTCTAATAATATCTTGGCCCTGAACCTTCCGACTTGCGGCCACGCGAGTTCCATGAAGCTTTTTATTCTTCGCTCCACCACGTTTGACATTTTTTCCCCTTCTCTTCGCACAACTCATACATATCCCTCAAGCCGGGTTGTAGCCCTTGCTCCAATCCACGCAATTCACATCCAGCAGATCCTCGTCCATATTGCGGCAGGTGACAAGATTCGACCCGTTAATGGTGCGGATGTCAATGTCCTCGGCCACGATATTGGAGCAAGTGTCCGGGCTCGAGCAAACCAGATGCGCCACGATGGGCGAGAAGACCCTGTTGGAGCGGCCGCGAACATTGCGGAAGGTGACGTCGGTGATGTTCAGCTTCGACTACACCGGCACTCCCGTCAGCTGTGACGACTGATCGAACAACACTCCCTCCCCCCCACTCACCGGATGCTTGAAACACTCCTCCTCGTCGTCCTGGCCGTAGCACTGGGTGATGGTCAGGCCGTAGTCGACATTGTCCAGCCACATGGTGTCGTAGGTGACGTTGCGCACGAGGCCCCTGCCGCCGCCGCCGACGAGGGTCGCGCTCTTCTCGCTGAAGGCGTTGGGCCACACCTTGATGCGCGCGCCCTCGGACGAGTTGTACATGGCGGCGTTGCGCACGAGGATGTTCTCGACGTAGTCGACCCGGTCCGGGTACTGGCCGAGGCTGCCGACGCTCATGCCGTGCGTGCCGTTGCAGGACATGTTCTGCACGAGGATGTTGGTGCTGTTGGGTTTGAACGAGACGCAGTCTGGGGTGTTTGCGTTAGCGGGGGAGGGGGGAGAGGAGGTTGCTACGCACCGTCGCCGTTCGTCACGGAGGAATTCTGGACGGTGATGTGGTCAGACCGGTATATATCCCAACCTGCACTCAAATCGTCAATCAGCCAAACCCCACACCCAAAGCCGGCCCGGGAGACGCCGTCTCACCATCCGTATTCTTCTCGAAATGCTCGTTGTCGCTGACGCTCCGGATGGAGATGTTCGTAAACACGACCTCGGACGAATTCGCGACGAAGTTGTGCCAAAACGGCGAATTGACCAGGCGCAGATCCGACACCGACCCGCCGTACATCTCGACCGTCGCGAACAGCACCGGCCGGCGGTCGTGCTTGTTCTTCGCGTAGTTGTCCCACCAGGTCTGGCCCCTCCCGTCGATGGTGCCGCCGCCATAGACGTGGACGTCGGTCCCGCCGAGCTTGAAGAAGCTGGTGGCGTTCTGGAAGCCGAGGTCGAAGGAGCTGTCGAGCCAGTGGGGGATGTCGTCGGTGAAGGCGACGGCGCCCTGGATGTCGATGTCGATGCTGGCGAGCCCGGTCATGTCCAGCGGCTCGCCGACGACGTACGACTGCGTCTTTGGGAAGAGGACGTGGCCGCCGCCATTGCACTCGTCCAGCGCCGCAGCGATGTAGGCCGAGTCGTCGGTCGTGCCGTCGTTGTGGCTGTCCACGATGCAGGTGCGCGTTCTCGCCGGCGACTGCGCTGCCGCCATCGGGCGTGCCGACCTGATGCTCCCGAGGAAGATCTCCGACACGGTTGCGGCCCACGCGCCAGATGCGTACAGGGCCAGGGCGAGGCCCGCCGCGGTCGATCGTGGAGGGACCATCGTGTCGGCGGATGCTGGTCAATTCTCCTGGCTGATCCCAGATGGGACTGCCGACCAATATATAGATTGATCTCGAAATTCAAACGAAACCGCAAATTTGGACGGGAAAATTCATCGTGGCCAAGGCCGCCCCCCGTCTGCAGTCCCCCCCGCTTCCCCGCTCTTATCCCCAATTTGTGGGGATGAGGATCGCGCCGCACGTTCGCAAACGGGGAAACCAAGATATCTTGGCTAAACAAATGACGGTGAAGAGGCCTGCCGGGGTCGGAAAAGATCGAGGCCGGAAACGTGTGAGCCGGAAAAGTTGCCCATCAAGTCATGAAGCTGCATAGCCGAGGCATCCGGAGCACCCACCTTGAACATCGTGAACAACAACAATAATGCTGCGTTGAAGCGGCCATGCAGCCATCATCTTCATCTCGCCCAAGACCACAGCTCGACGCCCATCACTCACTCACTCCCCCTGCCCCACCCCGCAATCCAGCGCCTCCCTCACCCAAGTCTCCTCCCCCACACTCTTCTGAAACGCATCCACCGCCTCCAGCCCCCCCTGCCCAGTACGGCCCACCACGGCCCCAAAGAACGCCTTCAAGAAGCCCGTCACGACCGCCGTCACCCGCGCCCCCTCCACGCCCCCCAACAGCACGTCCAGCGCCGCCCCTTGGCCCTCCCTCCTCCGCCCCAGCAGCCCATCGACGAGCAGCGGGAAGTCGCCAAAGTCGAAATGCCTCGCCCGCCGCACCCCCACGTCGCGCAGCCACCCGCTCTGCGCGGCGCCGAAGTTCGCCCACGTCGCGTCCGGCGGCGCGCGCGGCTCCTCCTTGGCCAGCGCCAGGAACGGGCCGGCCGCCGCGAGGTCGGGGTACGGCTGCTGCTCCCCCGTCCCGTTGTTGCCCGTCAGGTCGCCGATGTCGAAGAAGTACCAGCCGTCCAGGTTGGCGCCGCCGGCGAGGACCGGCGTCGACGTGGCGCTACTACTACCGGTGGCGTCGTCTGGCGCAGGTGAGAAAGGCTGGGGGTCTTGCCGTCGAGCAGCACCTGCAGCAGCAGCAGAAGCAGCCATGACGCCGGCCGCCGCCGCGCCGCCGATGCTGTGCCCAAACACGCCCATCGCTGCGAGGTCGAATGGCCACCCCCGGTCCCGCACCAGCCCGGGGAGGTACGCGTCGCTCAGCAGCGCGGCGGCGTCGGCCAGGCGGTGCGCGTAGATCTGCCGGTACTGCGCCCACGTGTAGTCGTGCAGCGGCGGGAAGGCGCTCTTCACGCCGCCGATGCCCGCGCCCGGGAGCGCCAGGTACGGCGGCTCGCCCGGGTGGTCGAGCGCGACGACGGCGTAGCCGGAAGATGCGAGCTCCGTCAGGTACGCCGTGTAGGCGAAGCACGGCATGCCGGCGCCCGGCAGGAAGAGGATGGTGGGGAGCGGAGGTGTGGTGGTGGGGAGGTGGGGGGCGTCGTGCTGGAGGTTGGTGACGAGGGTGGATAGGGAGGAGGGGGCCAGGCCGAGGGCGGGGCCCCAGATGTCGGCGTTGGTGGCGTCCATGTAGGGGGTGGTGCGGTTCGGGACGGAGAGGGTTGGGGCGTATATCGTTACCAGCATCAGGGTTCCGACGCCGGTGCCGTTGGGTGCGGTGAAGTCGTCGGGCGTGGTGTGGTTGAAGACGTGCTGCGTCTGCGAGACATGGTATGGGCCGGTGGGCTCGTACAGCAAGATCTCAGCGCGAGCAGAGCCGCTCACGATGCCAAGCAGCGCGAGGGCTGAAGCTGCAGTGGGCTTCATTGCCGTAGAGCGTGCACGGGGTGTACGCAGCAGGATGACCAAGGCTGGCCAATGGCACGAAGGAGAGATGTTTGTGCAATCCACGTAAAACCGGACGGCAAACAGAGAGTGGATCAAAAGGATGGGCTGAGGCCAAGGGAAGTAGCCTACACGGCACGTTCCCCACCTTCCCTACTGGGCCAGTGTTGCCTGCTTACACGCTACTAACCCGTCCTGGCAGTTAGTGTGACCTCCGCCCGAAACATCTGTGAAACTCCACGACTCACTGCGCAACGAGTACGGACAGGAACAGTCCTTCAACAATTCATTACACATGTACATACACATTCCCCGCCATCCGAGCTCGATACCTCGTACACCACCCCCCGCCCTGCCACCGGTAAGAAACTTTTGTACAAAAAGCCGACACCCCCTTCTACTCCTCCAACACCTTGGGCACCGCATCCACCGGCAGGTCCTTCGCCTGCTTCGCCTCGGTCGTCGTCTGATAGTCGGCCCAGCGCCACATGGGCACCTTGGCGTCGTAAATCTCGTCGATCTCGGCAAACGTGCGGTTCTTGGTCTCGGGCATGAGGAAGAAGACGAACAGGATGATGCCGACCATGCAGCCGGCGAAGATCAGGTACGTCTTGGCGCCCAGGTTGGCGCCGTCGGCGGCCGTGAGCTGCGGCACGGCGATGGTGGTGATGACGGCCGTCGTCTGCGCCCACGCGATGGTGTAGCTCATCGTGTACGAGCGCAGCTTGATGGTCGCGATCTCGGTCGGCATCACGTTGCTGAGCGAGTAGAAGGACGACGCCCAGAAGAAGTTGAAGATGAAGGACAGCGCCGCGATGCCGAGCACCTTGGTCTTGTCCTGCATGTCGAAGGCGAGCCCGCCCGCCGCCACGTCGATGGCCAGCAGCATGGCCATGCCGGCCAGCGCGAGCGGGCGGCGGCCCAGGCGGTCGATGAGCAGCGGCGCGACCATGGTGCCGGCCAGCGTGCAGCACGAGGCGATGATGGTCAGGGCGAAGGGCGAGGCGACGCCGATGTCGACGAGGAAGACGGTGGCGTACGTGGTCGACAGGAAGACGCCGGAGCACTGGTTGAAGGAGAAGAAGGAGCCGGCGGTGATGGTGCGCTTGAGGTTGTTGCGGTCGAAGATGCTCCAGAACGACACCTCGAGCGCCGTGTTGCGCTCGTTGTCCTCGCACATCTTCATCATGCGCAGCTCGTCGCGCACCTCGGCGTCGCTGTAGCCGCGCAGCTTGCGCAGGCTGGCGAACGCCTCGTCCAGCCGGCCCTTGCCGATCAGCCACTGCGGGCTCTCGGGCAGGAAGGCCGTCAGCGGGATCAGCACCACCGGCAGGCAGCACTGCACCGCCAGCGGCACCATGTACGACAGCTTGTCGGGCCGCGCGTGCGTGCCGTACACGACGAGCGTGGCGACCACGCCCGCGAGCAGGTTCATGATGTTGATGGACGCCACGACGCGCCCGCGGATGGCCACGGGCACCGTCTCGCCCAGGTACAGCGGCGCCGTCGAGTTGGCGATGCCCATGACGAACGCGTTCCAGAACCGGCCCGCGATGAAGCCGCCGAGGTTGGGCGCGAACAGCTGCAGGAAGCAGCCGCCGATGGAGATGAAGTACGAGCCGACCAGCGGCCACTTGCGCCCGAACTTGTTGTTGAGCGGGTACGCCGCCAGCGCGCCCAGGATCGACCCGACCAGCGGCACCGCGAACAGCAGGTTCTGGTTGCGCGCCGTGAAGACGAGCTTGCCCGTCGTCGGGTTGGGGCCCTGGTACTTGTCGACCTGTGCTTGGGGTCAGTGAATGCGGGGGAGCGGCGCGTGTGGGGAAGCACTCACAAAGGGCTCGAGCGCGACAATCGGCGAGATGACCTTGTCGTCGAAGCCGAACAGGAACGAGGCGGCCGCGAAGACGGTGCACGTCGCGATCAGGAGCGCGTTGACCGCCTTGCCCTGCGGCTTGATCTCGACGTGCTCGTGGTACTGCACCTCGCCGTCCGAGTCCATCTTGGACTTCTCCGTCATCACCGTCTGATCGGCTTCCTTGGACATGGGTGTGGGTGGGTGCGCGCGGCGCGGCGGGCGGGATCGGGCGACGGCGGGCTTGGGGGGGGTTCCGCTTAATTAGTAGTCGACCACCGGGGAGCGGACCAAAGGGAGGATGACGCGGTGGAGATGGTGATCCGGGGGGACGCTCCTGCAGGTTATATACGCGGGGTGCAGGGCGGACGCATGGCCGCAGTGACAGCTGGGTCTCCAGATCCGCGTACCACGCGAAGATGCTCTTGGAAACCGGGATGCCAAGCGGGGGGCCGGGGCTGGGGTTGGGGCGTGATGGCACGATGCGGCAGCTTCACCCCCGGGGAATCTGGGGTCACGACGGCTGGAAGGAGAAATTTCGGAGACGTGGCCGCAGGACCATTACGCCGTGGAACGCAGGTACGGCGAAACCAGGGGGGTGGCCGCAGTTTTGTCTTCAGCCTTAGCCGCTACGTGGCGCTCGGCTCTGCTGACGCCTGTCTGACCACGAGAAGAGCCGCGCTACGCCTACAGAACACGAGTATACATCGGAGACGACGGGCATGGGAGCGGCCAGCGCGCGGGAAATTGTTGCATGCAATAGGAATCGATTGGAGAAATTAACGATGCACTGTTGCGCCGTGTGTCCATGCGCGGCCAATGCCGTCTAAGTTATCTACATCTGTACACTCGCAGCGAACGGGCTCCCGCTTCCAAATTAAGCTCTACGCGCACGACAATCCATCCCAGACAGAGCACCCTGTAACCTGAGCATCGCCCTCGGCAAACAGCGCGAGCCCAACGCACCGGGCGTCGGCCGTGTACACCCTCGTGGTGATGGCGGTGCGCTCGTTCACAAACACCTCCAGCACGCTGCCGTCGTAGAAGGCCTGCACCCGCAGCTTCTCCTCCGACTCCGCCCCCGTGGAGACGTCCCGCGTCGTGAACAGGGTGTGGGGAGCATGCTCCGTCTGCATCTTGACCGAAGACTCGGCCAGCACGAGGTCGGGACGCTCCACGGCGAAATCCTCCTCGGCGGGGCTCCAGTACATCTCGGTGCGGCACTCCACATCTGCGTTCCCGTGAGCTTCTCGAATAGCAGAGGGTGGGGCGGTGGAGGGGCGGAGCAATGACGAACCTTCGGAGTGAAGAACGGCGATACCCACACGCGTGCAGGTCTGTGCCACGGCAAACTCCCCGTCGAGTTCCCATCTCGTACTCCTGAGGGGCACGTGGATTGTTCCGTCGAGCGGGCCAAGCGATGCGGCGGGCAGAGCGGTCTGCTGGGCCGAGCGGCGTAACTTCTGCAGCCGCCGGTCGGGAGATACTCTCATCGTCCGAACTGTCGACGTTCCGTTCGCGTCTGACTCGGCCTGAATCGACGTAATGGACTTCAGCTGTGACTTGCGGGCCTTGCAGACGTTGCGGACGGTCATGAGACCGGCAGTTCTGGGCAGCGAGAGGCAGCCGCTCCACTGTTGCTTGATCTGGAGATCGACGGGAAGATCGTCCTCCGTGACCCAGCCAATGACAACCTGCTGCTGAGTCTCGGGGTCCCAGAATCCGTTGGCGGCGTAGAACAGGCCGTGGTCGAAGACACCGCCATAGGCGTAATCCACCAGTGCATCCGTGCTTGTCCTTCCTTGCTGGGACCGAATGTCTCCAGCAACCCAGAGTTGACCGCGAGGTGTCCGCTTGCCCCCCTCCTGGCGGTAGATGGACTTGCAGCCCTCAGCGCCGAGGATCAGGAACTCCTGCGACGCACCCTCGTCGTCGGCCAGCGTCATGAAGTTGGTGACTTCCCAGTTCACGCCGAGGTCGCCCGACCAGTGCGACGGGCTTTTGTTCAGCCCAACGTCCATCAGCGGGCCCAGATATTCCCATTTGGTCAGATCCGAGGCGTCGACTGCGTAGAGGAAAACGGTGGGTGTTCTTCCAACAAGTCCGCCGGAGATGGTGGCGAACAACTTCCCGTCTGCGTGTTCTCCACCCAGCGCCCGGGCCATGTTGGTCCACGGCGCAACGTAGGGGTCTCTCCAGCCCGTCACGGGGACATCTTTCGGCGGGCCGTTCAGAATCGGGTTTCCCAATGGCTTGCTCCAAGTCTTGCCACCGTCCCTCGACGTTGCGATTGCAAGCTTTTCGCTGCCAACGTTGTAGGGCAGCGTGTAGTGGATGGGCAGTTTGCTAACAGCGGTGTAGATGTAGGTCAGAGTGCCGTCTTGAGCGCCGTCTGGTGCCGTGGGCCGGAAGCAGCCCGTGAAGACGCCGGCATGGTCGTAGGCAGTGTCTCGACTGACTGTGGGCTTCGGCGCGACCTTCCAGGAAACCAAGTCGGGCGATGTCGAGTTGCCCCAGACGATGTCTCCCCACTCGGCGCCGTTGGGATTCCACTGGAAACCGACATGGTACTGGCGAGTGGCGGGGTCGTAGCCGGGAGCACAAGGATCATTCATCCAGCCGACGGGCGCGATGTTGTGGTAAGAAGGCCTCCATCGCGAGAAGTCGTCTTGCTCGGGTGTGGCGCCAGCTTGCGGTTCGTCCTTGGGCTCCGGGGCGAGGAAGTTGGTGATGCGCTCGATGAGCACGGTGCTGGACATTTTCGGCGGGCGGGTGCGGGGCGGAACGCGCGAAACAGGCTCGGGATCAAGGGCGGGAGGCAAAGCGACAGCAGGACGGCGTTGCGAGGAGTTGTGTGTCGTTGGAGCGCCGGGTGACGTAGTTATTTTAGCCAGACACGCGCCGACGCGCTGCCCACGGACGCGGCCAGCACGCCTGTCCGGGTGGCCAACTGAACTTCACGATGGGCAGGGGCCGAGGCTGCAAGCGGGAGCGCCTAACGGGGAAATGCGCCGGGGAAACTCAGGCCAAGTCTCCCCGACGATTCTCCTCCTCCCTCTGCTACTCCTCCGCTGCCATCTCCACGCCCACCGACCCCAGATCTCGCGACGTCAACCCATGTCAGCCGACCCCGCACGACCGCGCCGCTCTGGGGGCCTGGGGCCGCGGCATTTCCTCAGTGCCGGCACTACGGAGCCCAAGACGCGGCTTCTTGGCAGGCCTCCAACGGCAAGAGCCTCAGATGCCGTCAACGCCCATCTCCGGCCCCACTAGCGCCGAGAGCTTGCTGAGAAACGGGTGTTGGCCCGCCCGGATCTTCTTGAAGAGGTCGAGGAAGCCGTGGATGAGCGGGTCCGACGGGGAAAGTGAAGCGCTAGTGTTGTTGAAGGCATGCGGCGACAGCGCTGCCACCTGCGCCCCGTAGCTCATGCTCTCGCTATAACGCTTCGCCGCCACGGCGCTTTCGACAATGCAGTACAGCTTCTCGATCTGTGTCCCGTCAGCGAAGCAGCCCCCGCTCCCGTCATGTCCGCGTGCACTCACGAGGCCAACGCCGTGGACTTCCAACGACGACAGCGACAAGCCCGAGCAGACGCGCAACGTGTTCTCGGCGATAGTCACCGCCTGGAACACTTGCAGGGCCGGGTGTTCGGCCTGCGGAGACAGGATCTTGTGCGAGAGGCAGAGGTTCCAGAAGCGGTTCTGGAGCCATTGCTCGTTGACCATGAGATCGGCTATCTGCGTGTCCTTCAGCGTTGCGCTCATGAACCACGACGGCGGCGTGTTGGTGAACAGCGAGGCGTGGCTGCCCGTGTTCTGGATGCTGTGTCTCGTCAGGCTCTCGTAGATGGCGATGGCCATTTGCTCGTCCAGGAACCGGCATCTGCCGCCCGTCTTGTCGCACTGGCTGTTCCAGCACCGCACGAAGTTTTCGTCAATCGGGTCGAACAGCGTCATCAGCCTCAGCAGCCCGAGCATGCCGTTCGACTCTGCCTCGTCGTGGATGACGATGCCCAGGTCGTCGCCCTCGGCCGCAGTCGACACCGACTCGAGCAGAGAGCGCGTCTCGGTGCTCGGGTGGCCGAGGAAGGTGATTGGGTGCTTCTTCTCCAGTGCATAGGCCCTGCATGCTATTAGCGGTTTGTGCGTGCACGGCAGGGGCAGCTCCCACCTCTCGGTGACGGCAAGTAGATAGTAGATTC
This sequence comes from Diplodia intermedia, assembly GCA_021495925.1. Classification (NCBI taxonomy): domain Eukaryota; kingdom Fungi; phylum Ascomycota; class Dothideomycetes; order Botryosphaeriales; family Botryosphaeriaceae; genus Diplodia; species Diplodia intermedia. The sequence goes on along the minus strand of JAKEKT010000036.1, from coordinate 301,862 downwards.
TGAGGCGCTGCTGCTTCTGCTCGGGCTCGCAGCTGGCGTAGCAGTCGGAGCGGCCCAGACCGAAGACGGAGCCGAGCTCGACTGCCTCTTTCAGGCGGAACCAGGCGGCGTTGTGCTGGTTCTTCTGGAACAGGCAGGCGAAGAGGAAGACGCTGGTCAGGATGGCGTCCAGCGACGGGTTCTCGCCGAAGTCGACCGAGGCGCGCATCTTGACCGACTCGGTGAGCATGAAGTTGACCATGTTCTCACGTGACGAGGCCGAGGACCACTCGCTGATGCGGACGGGCTGGATCAGCGAGAAGGCGCTCAGCGCCAGCAGCATGGCGCCGAAGTCGGGATTGGTGCGGTGCTCCTGGCTCAGCAGGCGGGCAAAGATGGACGAGCGCTTCAGGATGGGCAGGGTCGGGTACAGGCGCTCGAAGTAGACGTCGATCCAGCGGATGAGGTTCTCGTCGGTGATGCCCAGCGGCCACAGGCTGGCGGGGTCGGGCAGGCTGGGCGGGCCCTGGTGCAGGGAGGCCGCCGACGGGGCGTGGGGACGGGCCAGCAGCGAGAACATGGGGTCGTCGAAGGCGTTGGTGGACGGCTGCGCGGGCGGGGGCTGCGAGGCGGGCATCAGATACTCATCCTCGCTCTGCGGCCAGGCGTCGGGCGGCGGGGCGGGCTGGTGCGGCAGGCAGCCCAGCATGTCCCACGAGGTCTGCATCTGGTCGCCATCGGGCAGCGTGTCGACGGAGCGGCCGGGCGAGATGGTGGGCGTCTGCAGCTGCTCGGCGCTCCGCCAACCCTGCTGCTGGCGGATCTCGGCTAGCCGTCTGCGGATTGCGGTCAGCACGCGGGGCAGAGGGCCGCATTGGCGAGAGTGCAGCGCTGTACCTTCCGGCCGGGCCTCTCTTGCGGTGCGGGGTCTGATATGTGCATTCAAAGTTGCGGGCAGTGCAGCTGGCGCAGGGCTGGGTCAGGTCGCACTACCACGGCCACTTACGTTAGTGAGTCGCATGCGCGCCGCGCGAGGCTGGGTCACCTTGATCTTGCGCAGCCTGCACTTGTCGCACGCCTTCTTGGCTTGGGGCTGGGACGGGTTCATGGCGAGGGTTGATGGAGGAGGGAAGACTGAGGCGCGTCCGTCGAGCCAGGATTTCTTGGCCCCAACTGCAGCCGCGCCCACGGCACTAGCGACCCCGGCCTCCACACAAGCCCGCCGCGACAGCAATCACGAGCGATGCGCTGCGACCGCCGCCGCTGCTCCGGGGCCGCCGCGCGCCGTGCACCGCTACCGCTGCGAAACATGCGCCCTCGCGCCCGCGACGTGTCCTGGCCGCCGGCGCTGGCGGTCACGTGCGCGGTGTTGCGGCGGCGCGTCATCGCCCCTGCCCCGCCGGCGCCAAGCCCGCCCTCAACGCGTCCGCGCGCGTCGCCCTCGACCGCTCGTCCTCCTCACGATCCTCACCACGCCCGCCGCCGCCGCCTTCCCCGCAGCCCACGGATCCTCCGCTGCCATTGCGCCGCCTCACGCTCCCTCGAACCGCTGCCCCCGATCCCTCGACGCCCGTACAGCCCGCACGCAGTCTCAGGGCGCCGTGGCTCGCGTCGCCGTGTCTCAGTGTCTCAGGCCCACAGCCCGCAAACAGTGGTCTGCACTCAATAATGCGCCATGCGCTGCGCTAGGCCCGCTTGCATGCGAAACGTGCAGTCTGATTTAGCTGTTGCAGATCGTCAGGGGCACCGATGAACGGCTAACGGCCCCAGCACCAGCCCCGGTGCCTTGGCTCGCTCTCTTGTTCAGACGTATTTCGCGCCTCGACGAGGCAGCCAACGACCACTCCGCCGTCATCCGCGACACGCATTCCTCGCAAACGGTTGCTCTCGGCTCAGGCTCTCGCCGTGTGCACGGCCCGTGCTGCGCTTGAAGATCCGAATAGGATGCATGCCCATATTTCTGCCACTCGGCGCTTCTCGATCCTCTAGCATGACTCTAACTTCTATCATCTGCTATTGGCTATGAGTGGATCCCCACATCCTCATCAAACCGACGGTGAATTCCATCCGACTTCGCAGCACCCTGCTACACATCCCCTCCCGCACCGCCTCCCTTCTCCTCCGCGTCCCTGGACACTGAGTCAGCAATCACAGCCCCACAAAGATCATCGCGGTGTGAAACCCACGCATCCCTCTTCTGCAGCCACACCGCCAGCGTCAGCGTCGCCGCTGCGCACACGATCAACCCGGCGGTAACCGAGTTGCCCACGAGAAAACGCGGCGCGTAGTTGGTGTTGTACGTGATGAGCGGGATCCACGCATTGAAGGCGTACGCCACCGAGTTGGTCGTGCCGAGGATGAACTTGCGCTCCAGGCTGTCGCCCGCACAGTGCTCGTTGACCATGGTCAGAAAGACGGGACCCGACCCTTGGGCGAACCTGCATCATTTCATCTCGAGTCAGCAGCTGTGACGCGAGGCATTGAATTGTGCGTACCCGGTGAGATAGAAGGACGCCCATTTCAACCCAAACGGCACGCCGTCCCACACGGCCAGGTTCGCGGCGGCGAAGAAGCAGACAGTCAGCGAGAAGTAGACGATTGGCGCCCGTACCTGTAGCCCGTCACTGACCCAGCCGTAGCATAGTGTCGTCACGATGGTGATGGCATTGATGACAGTGGGGTATGTGTTGATCTGGGACACCGAGTAACTGCCTCACGTCAGCCATGAGCACCAAGTGTCCTCAAGTGTGGCTACCGGTCAAGGCTCTTCAGCCAAAGGTTCATGTAACTCCCAATGTTCTCGCTGCAGATGAAGAAGCTGATGGTTGTCAGTATCATATCGATAAAGATGCCGTTGGTGTGCTCTCACGTGTAGTAGGCCGTGTAGACCCAGAAGTGCCACTTCCTGAGGATTCGCTGGAGACCTTTCAACGTGAACGGCTCTTCCAGGTGCTTTCCAGCCTTCCTCATCCGCTCTAGCGCGATCTCTTTCTCTGCGGGCTTCAACCAATGCACACGAGTGGTACTGGGGAGGTCCGGCAGAGCGTAGTAGCCTAATGCATTCAGCCTTTTCTCTCCACCCAGCTTGAACTGACTACGTACCCCACACAGCCATTGGCAGGGTGATGACGCCGTCGAAAATGAAGAGCCACCGCCACCCCGCAAGGCCGTGGACACCATTCATCCCGGTGTGCAGCGCCGCTTGCTGCTCTAATCAGCCCGAGTACTTGGCATGCGCTCAGCTCACTCACAAGATACCCGCTGAACATGGATCCGACAAACGCCGACGCAAAGAAGATGCATGCCCTTTTGCCAAGTTCTGTCTCCACTCATCAGCATCGAGTTCGTCGGGGCGCAACGAACAAACCTTGCTTGGTATACCAGCCGCCGAGCACCGTGTGCACGGCAGGATAGAAAGTGCCTTCTGCAAGGCCGACCTGTTCCACGTCAGCCGCGGAAAATGCAGCGTCAGGCGAACGCCCCTTACCAGGAACCTGCAAGCGTACAGCTGATACGGCGTCTTGACTGCAGAGCTGGCGAATGTCACGACGACCCAGAAAAGCTCCCAGCTCGGGCACCAGAGCGACAGGCGGACTGAAAAAAAAAATAAGCCAGTGCAGTTCAACAGTGAGTGGCGGCACGAATACCTCGCGTGCAGATCAACTGGGACGGGATCTGGGAAACGACATAACCACTGCGAACCATATCAGCGCACTCAACAACCCCGCCACGCCGGGCCACTCACATCGTCCACATGGTCGTGAAAGTCTGATACTGATTCCCCACGACGTCCAACTCCTCCTTCATCCCGGACACGTACGCGTTCGCTACCACCCCGATCAGATGACGCAGATGCACGGTCCGAGACGCGGCTTACACAGATTGTTCGAGTTCAAGTTCTTCGAGAAATACGAAAAGCCCGCCCACGTGAGGATGAAGAAATCAATCTTGGCAATGAACCGGCGCTCCTCGGGGCCGCGGTCGAAGCTGTCCCACAGCAGTTCCCGGACGCGGCGCCTGAGCGGTTTGCGCTTCTCTCGGTACCCATCGGCGACGGCCGGGGGAGGTGTGGACGTGACTGAGGTCGCTGCGGTGGCGCCATCTTTGGTGGCGGCGGTCGCCATGACTCTTGGTTGCTAGAGATTGTCTCTCTCCTGGCACGGCTGCGGCTTTTGAGAAGATGCTGGGTCGGTATCGAAACTTCGGCTTCGGCACATTTGGGGCGGTGCCGGTGCGGTGGGGAGCACGCAATATGCGGGAGGATGGTGTTTTTGGGGGATCGCCGTGGCCACCGTTGGGCTGCTGTGATTGGGTGGACGGGATGGCTCCACGAAGTAGCTTCGGTTTGAATGAACTTTAAAAGAACTCAAGAATATTTGCCGTTTGCACCCATTATAGCAATGTAGCTTAAGAAAACGACCGGGGCTTCTGTCACGCGGTGCAACATGTATCTATATGTGAGGCACGAGTACAGGGTCATCCGAGATTTGGATGAGGACTACTTTGTTTCGAGCAACTGGAGTAGGGGCATGTGGTGATCTTTGTGTATCAAATATCAAAATCGTGTACCCTGCTGCTATAGAGTATTACTTCCTTGCTTAAACTGAAGATTATGGTTTGAAATGTGCATTTTTCGGTAAGGAAACAATCGCGCCAAGTATTGACGCTCTCTCAATGTAAATAAACGCCATAGACTGGTAAAGTAATGTGGCTGTCGTAAGGACCATGGTAGGAAGCTTAGGACTTTCTTATAGAGGGAGGAAAGAAACCGAAAGATATCGATACTAGGTGATAGCAGCCCGCCACCCGAATGGATTGTAATAAAGACCCTATCGAATAATCCATTATTCATTACTTTTTTGTATCGTCTTGGGAATAGAGTAGTTCTATTCTTTGTTTAGCGTCTTGAACTCGGGCTGTTTCTTAGACACGGCAGAGTCCAATATGCTTTGTCTGTGGTGATTGGGCCCCTAGTCGTATGTATGATTAGAAACCACTGCGGCGTCTATCCATAACCATGAAGCTCCTAGTCACGGGCGATGCGAAGGCTACCACTTCATCGACATCCCCGGGTAAGATGACGCGGCTTGCTTTCTCATCTTGCATTCTCTTCTTCTGCTGGTAGACTTGTTGACCACGATCCGTCTGGATCCACTGCCGAAATAACTGAGGTTCGATCCGGTCGCAGGCCACCTCCGTCCAGAACCATCCATGGGTCAGGATCCAGCTGTCCAAGTATCGGTCATGCGGTGAGGGCCCCCCGGAGGAGTTCTGAGCGCAGTGTAGCATGCCAATGAGAATCTCCAAGCCCTGCCAAGTGCCACATGATTCGTTCTCGCCGTAGGTGTGAATGAGTTCGCGACGCAGAATCTCACTGAGCCTGCCTGAATTCCTCTTGTTAGTCGATGTGAGATGGGGAAGAGAGAGGGAGCTGGTACCGCTATCCTCCATAGTTCTAAGTCCTGTCTTTGCTAATTTGGCCGTGTGATCAAGGACACCCGAGTGAGTGTGAGATTTTCAAATTGTGGCAAAAGGTTGGCAAAAGCCCGAGGACGCTGCCTGTCGACGGCGCTCGCTGTGGTGAGTGCGTCGGTGATGACTGGTAGTGTCGGCGGCGCTGAAGCTGGAGATGCCTTGCGACGTCGGATGGAGCGCAGTGCCTGATGGTTCGTGTCGGAAAGCTGGTCGGACTGGTCGGCGTACAGGCCGAGTGGTCAGTGTTTGAGAGCGGTGTGCCGCTGGAGTGGGCCCGATGCTGAGGAGGTGAACGAGTGATGTATTGGACTGCCCAAAAGAAAGCATAAACACACCCTAGAGTCTGGACGATTGTTCCTGCCAACAGCGGGAGAACGGATCACGTGCAAAAGAAAAAAAACATAGTGCACCTGCAGCCTCTTGCCACCTGACCTGTCCATAGCTCTCACGCACAAACTCACCCAGTCCTAAAATCCTCTCAATGCCACCGGAAACTTGATCACATGCGTCAACACCACCCCCCGGTCAACCTTCTTCGCTACAACACAACACTGCCGCCGCTCGATGGCCACCCGTCTGCACAAGACTCCGCCATTGCACCAAGAACGAACCAAGCCTAAGTCCACGACGTTACCTTCACTGTTACGATCAACCCTGCCGGCCCTTCCAGCCACTTACTCTTCTCCGACTGCTAATTCATCCAACATGCCTATAGCCTTCGCCTTGATCACATTCGTTCGAACATTCGAGCCTGCAGCTGGAAGTGATTTGTAAAACCTCCAACCTTGTGTTTGCAGCCACCCTTACCCCGTCATCACAGACATCCCCGATTAAGACCGAGGGAACACGCGGTGCCGTGGCCAGCGAGAGCTCCGAGTGCACCAAGATCGGGATCGACCTGCTTGCTCAGAACGGATCAGCGGCCAATGGCGCGGGTGATATCGTCTCCCGCCTCCTAAGAGCGGATGCAGATGTTAATGCAGCGGCTCACACAGCAGGTGGAAGCGGACACGCTACGGAATAACAACTCGATGTGCGATGTACACCCGCTGTTTTTTTTTTACTTGCTGTGTGACATGACGTCGCACTTTGTCTATGGCTCTAGAAACGCCATAAACAGCCTAAAAAACAAGGCGGACCGCGTAATAGCATAAGAGTTCCTAGCATTTAACATACTACTGCAGTTATGCTAGTTCAGCGCGTGGTCTTTCATGAGTTCAATGGTGCATTGCTTTTGGTCATTGTGGAATTTGCGGTAGTTCTCCCAACAGATCCACCTCGGACCACGGAACCAATTCTCCCCTTGAGCTGGACTCTGGAAATAAGAAATGAGAGAAGAATTGCGTTGAACAGCAGACGTTGACTCCCGAGTATAGTTCGTGACCACGACAAGATCTCGTGGGCTGCCGAGTGCGTCGGTGTAACGTTTGATGCACTCCATGTTGTCCAGCTTTTCGAGGGAACTGATGTTGTGTTGAAGGTTTTCCAGGGCCGTAAGTGTACCGTTCCAAGGAACGTCATTGGACTGGAAGTCATCAGAAACCACAGCTGTCGTGTATACAAAGACGGGAGTCGAAGAGTATAGTGCCGAGTTCCAACTTTGCCTTTTGTTAGCTCTGGGCCACGAAACCCCTGGGGGTATACATACAAAAGGTGAAGCAGAATAGAGCTAATCATCAAAATGATCCATACGCATCTTCGTCTGCGGTTAATGTTGAATAGGTTTCGCCAGCTTTGGATGCCAATGTCGAGCCATATGCCTTGCGCATGGGCAATGTCTATCTCATTCCGAGACGGGGCAACCAAGATCTGCGAGCAGTAATTGCTTGCCCCAAGAAGACCTGTCGAGAGGACATTGATGAGTAGATGAAGAGCGGTGTTGTAACGGCTGCTGATTTGGCAATCTCCTCGGTAGACCATGCCCATACCATTCGGCAATCCTGCCTTGATTGCAGCCCAAACTGTCAAAGCGATATTCAATGCCAAAATCGCCAATGAGATCGCTATTTGGATGTTGAGAGCAGTGGTTTGTTTCGAGAGCCAAACGGACATGGTCATAGCCTGAGGATGTTCAGGGTTGCACTGAGGAAACCAAGGCAGAAATCGATTGACGTCGGCGAATCGGTCTCTGTACAACGTTGATATTAGCGTCCTCGGACATCGTCTCGGAAAGGATCCACTTACCTATTATGTCCTGCCTCATGGTTCGACCAGTGTGGTCAATCGTCCATCCATTTAAGCGCGCGCGATTGGCTGCATGATTTAGTGCCAATCGCGCGCGCGACGATTTGTTACATAAGCAATCGCGCGTGCGATTGCTTAAAGACATCGCGCGTGCCAGTCCGCGCGATTAAATGCACGGATATTATACGGATAATGCACGAATATTACACGGCCGCGGGTACGGCCGTAGTATTAATCGCCTAAACCCCTATTTCGTTTACCTCTTTCTTTTCTTCACCATTCTACCGTTCTAGATAATTTAATCGATACCTCGTCGAAAGCCAATCGCACGCGCGATTACTTATATAACAAATCGTCGCGCGCGCGATTGGATTACGTAATTTCATCCTGAAGCAATCGCGCGCGCGATTGGCTTAGGACGGACGATTGACCACACTGGATTCGACTCTTCACCAGATAGAAGTTGCTGTGATTCTCCCACAGATTCGTGTGCCTCATGGTTTGGCTCTTCACCAGATAGAAGTTGCTGTGATTCTTCCACAGATTCGCGTGCCGTGTCGTCTAGAGAGAAGTCCAAATCCAGTCGCTGTAGTTCTATAGCCTCACCACACCATGTGTGAAAGGGCACTCTGTCGCTTCTTCGACCCTGCTCGTCGGAAATGCCCTGCGTGCCTTGTTCGGAGTGCGAATCATCTTCGTGTACGTTGGTCAAGGCCATTGTTTGCTGAGGCTCGTTTTTTTTTTTTTCCTTTGTACGGAAGAGGTTGCGGAAATATGGCGTGCGAATGATGAACGGGGGCTTCTCTATCTCAAGGAATGCAGCGAGGATGGTTAAGTAGGTCGCCAACTGGCAAGGCTGATTGAGGGCTGCAGTGGCAGCCTAATTTATATTTTAAGCAACAGATACGATAAGTGGCTGGCTGTTCGCTCACCATCCAATGATAACTACAAGCGAACATCTTACGAGCGTTCTTTCTTTTTCTTTTTTACGCCACGCGTGTCAGCTGCGTCTGCTCCGAAGCCAATTAGGAGGCCTCCCACGACAAAGCCCCCGCCTCTGCCAGCTCTCATGGCAGACACTGACAGCGCCCAACGAGCCTGCCCACCAGCACAACCGCGCCGCAATTCTACATTCTGTCCGAGCGTGATTGCCCCTCCCCTCGTCCCGTCCACAAACACCAACGAGCCGACAAAAGTCCTGTAGCGGAGCAGTCGGGCGTTCGCGATGGCCTTGCTGCACCCCTCTGCGCCATTCTTCAGCTTTCATGTCGTGGACGCTCTCAGGTGGGCGAAGTAAGTCCTCGGCGTCGTTCGTCGGAGGAGTCGATTGTTGAGAAGGGCGCGGCGCGGCGCGACGTTTTGGTGCGGGCGCGACTGGCGGCGTGTTGCCTGCCGATGGCCGCGAGCGGGCTGGCGACGGGGGGTGGTGGTGGTGCTGTGGTCGGGGAGGTGTCTGGTACCGAAGACCGCGGAAACTTGGAAGGGCGGTGTGGTAGAGGATGTGCAGTCTTTCGAATGTGTGTGGGATATCGACGGGTCCTTTTCAGGTTGCCGATAACCGTTGGATGGGTGTACATAGATGTTGAAATAGGCGGCGTTGGGGGCCGGCTTTAGCCTATCGTTTCGGCGTCTCATACTTATTAGTTATGCCGTGTTAGTGCTTACTTCTCGACGCTTACAATATGTATCATATCCGTATCCCGCACGGTGCTTCGCTTCACCGGTCCGGTAGGCAAGATGCTCAGATGGCCTGCAACTCATGACCCGCCCCGCCCTCCTCGTCTATGACGGACAGCATGGAGCGAAGCTGCCGAAAGGGCTCCCCGCAAAACGCGTCCGTCGACGGGAACTGCGCGAGGACGGCGTCCAAGTCCTCGCAGCTGCGAAGGTCGAGCTGCCACATGGTCTGCGTGAGGCGCTCCTGGAACCACTTCTGCGCCCTGCACTCGATGCCCCGCGCGGAGAGGACCCATCCGACGAACAGGACCCAGACCAGGCTGTGCAGGTGCGCCACGCGCATCCACTGGTCGACGGCGTCGGGCACGCATATGGTGGCCGTCAGCCTTTCGGCCAGGAGGTCGTAGAGGGCCCTGCGCAGCGGCATCTCCCTCAGGGCGGCGAGGAGGAACATCTGCGCGGCCTGGGCGACGGCGGAGCGCACGCGCCGCGCCGGCGACACGGACGCGTCGTCTTCTCCGCGGTCGGGCTTGGACGACGGCGGCGCGGCGAGGATGACCAGGAGCTTGTGCTCGCAGTCGTAGAGGAGGTTGCGCATGGCGGCGCGGTCCGCGTGCGGGCCCCACGCCGGGTCCTGGACGATGCTCAGGTGGTGCAGGTGGAGCAGGATGAGGTCGAGGTCGGCGCCGACGCGCGGGAGGCGGCGCTGGCCGAGGCGGTGGCGGCGCAGGGCCTCGTGCTGCAGCGCGGGCGGGAAGCTGGCGCGGCACTGCTGCAGGCTCTCGGGGGACAGCTCCTGGTGCAGGACCGGGACGGTCATGTGGCGGATGCGGTAGTAGAACTCGCACCAGATGAGGCCGCGCCGGATGAAGGGCTCGAAGGTGGAGATGCCGCCCCGGGCGTTCACGATGGCGAGCAGGCCGATGTAGTGCTTGTCGGAGACTTCGTACTGGCCTTGGATGCTCTGGTGGCCGTGTGAGTAAAACGGGTTCCCTGCACAAAAGGGGCGATATGCTTACCGCAGACGTCGCCAACGAGGCCACTGCGCATGCGAGGGAGTCGGTTATCGGGCCCCCGGACGCTATCCAGTCTCTGATCATCTCGAGCGCTCGTTGCGCCCACAGCAGGTGCTCCGCGCTCATCTCGATTCCAGGCAAGCTCCCATACACGACGGCCGTGTAGTACAGGATGGCGAGGAAGGTGGCGGGCTCGTCGTTGGCCAGCCGCCAGAACGACTTGGCCCAGGCCGGCGGGCTGACGGTCCGACTCTCGAGCACGAGCTCGTCTGAATGGCCGTTAGGTACAGGGAGTGGAGGTGCCAAGAGCGTACTAACCGTCCGAGTAGGGGATCTGAATAGGCATGTGGAAAAAGACTGGGCTGGGGTTAGCGGAAGCGAAAGCCAAGCAGCGGCTATAGGGGACTCGGGCTTACAAAACTCGACCGTCTTACGGTAAACGGGCGTCTCCCGGACCGGCAGCGTGTCGAACGGGTCGATGCGGCCGGTGCCCACGTCCCGGATAGCTTGCTGCTGTATCCTTGCCGCGACATGGTCGATTGCGTGCTGGTGGTGCCGGCCGACGACCTCGACGCCCGCGCGCCGCTTGTTCTCGTTGGTGCGGATCATGATGTGGCTGCGGACCTCGCGCTCACGTGTGCGCGGCTTCGACCGGTGCTTCTTCTCGCTTGCGCCGTCTACGTGCACGAAGAGAAAGGCGGGCTTGCGGTGCTGGGCGGCGGCGGAGCTGGCCAGCTGGAACGTCGCCGGCGCCCTCTCGAAATCCGGGTCCGATGTGTCACCACACGGCTGTGGCACCTCGGCCGGCGCTGCTTCGGATGGGCCCGTGGGTGCCATAGTCGCTCGTCTCGAGACCTGAAACCTTCTGAGGGCTTGAGGGTGTAGTGAGTGGCCGACGTGTGAGGTTTGTTCCACGGATCCGCGTCCCCGCCCGCCGACATGGGGGCGCCCGCCTCGGCCAATGGGAGCACCGAAGCCCAATCGGGGCAGTACAGTCCGCCGTAACGGCAACGATCGTTGGAGGATCATGCAGCTCATCCAACAACAACAAAAGCCGCGGCGTCCGACTAGTGTCATTGGCCCGCGCTTGGACACCGCGTAAATTGCAACTCGTTTGTGTTTGAGGACTGGGGATAAGCTCGGCAGTCCCTGTCCAGTAGCCATGTGGCGGGGACCATGTGGATAGCACGAGCATGGCTGAGATAAGTCACTGAAAGGAAAACGCCCCTGACATTTGACTAACGCACACTTTTAGGTTCTGACTATCCATGACATCAGTTCGCCATCAAAGACCCTGGACGGCTCCACCGTTCTGAAGAAAATCATCATCCATACTCGTTCCCTTGCTGTCCCCAAGCTTCTTGCTCTTGCGGCCCAGGTGGACGTTGCCGTTGTCGTCCTGCAGCTCGTTGAGCTTGTCGTGGGCGCGGCCGCGGAAGCCCTCGATGCCGTCGTGCGCCCTGTCGGCGGCGCCGTGCACGGCACCCACGGCGCCGCGCAGGCCGTCGTGCATGAGGTGGGTCTTGGAGTCGAGGGCGTCCTGGATCTTGTGCGGCAGGCTGCGCAGATCGTCGCTGACCCGGTCCTCGAGGCGGTGGGCCGTGTCGTGGACGCTGCGGGCGTCGCCGAAGGCGTGGTGGATGGTGTCGTGCAGGGCGTGGATGGGGTGGGGGACGGTGACGTGCTGGCGGACGGGGCCGTGGGCCAGGCGCGGCTGGTCGTGGCGGTGCGCCCAGTCGGTCCTCGTCCAGAACTGCATGCGGTAGTCGGGCGCCGCTTCGGCGTGCCTGATGGACTGCCGGTTGCGCGCGTCCAGCTTGTTCCACACGTGCTCCGGCAGCATTTCCTTCTCGAAGTTGGTCTTGTGCAAAGCCGACTCGCGGATCACCCACTCCTGCAGGTGCACCTGCTCCTGCCCGTTCTGGAAGAAGACCGAGCACGGCACGTTGCGCCGCACCCAGCTCGCCCCGTCGGGTTTGTCCGGGTCCGTCGACCGCTTCTGCCACCGCCAGAGCGGCTCGTCCAGGTAGCAGAAGGCGAAGGGGAACCGCTGTCCGAGCCGGCCGAGGTGGGCAATCGCCGCCGCCGCCATGTGCACCACGTCTCCGCCCAAGTCCCAGAGATCCGAAGCGAACTCCCACACCGATGGCGCGAAGGCTCGGATCGGGGCACCCAGGAAGAAGAGCACCACCCCCAAAAGCCGGAATGCCTCGCCCAAGAGCCACAGCGGCGTGGCGAAGTTGAAGTGGAACTGCGGAAGCCAGGCAAAGTAGGCCCAGACAAAGCGCTCGCGGAGCGGCCGGCCGGTGTAGTGGAGCCGTTTGACCTCGCTCGTGCGGAAGTGCACCGATGGGTGCATCGTCTCGTTGGTCTGGTGCTCGAAATACCGGCCCGGCGTCCTGGTGCGCGACCCCCCGAACGAGCTGAGCTTGAAGAACCTCAGCCACTGGAGCATGTCGGTTTCCTTGCACGCCGCCCAGTCGGGCCGGGTCTTGCCGTGCTTGAGCAGCATGTCCTGCACGACGTGGTCGTCGAATTTGAGGAGCCCGTTGACTTGGTCGCACATCCAGGCCAGAGTCACCTCGTGGATCTGCGACGTGTCGGGCATGATCCGGTTCATGACGTGTGGAAACCACTGCGCAAGCAGCGACTGCATCCTGACGCCCCCACCTCCGATGGATTCGTGATAGCCAGGGAACCAGCACTGTTTGAGGTTCGGGCAGTCGGGCCTGCGGAGGAGATGCTTGGGCAGGAACCACAAAGTTGGCGGGAATGCACCGCGGTGCTCGTCCAGGGCAAGCGCTTGGAAAGCATTTTCGATTTCTGCACGCCACAGTCAGCCATGGAATGGGTTCTGTGGCTGGACTTACTGGTGTTGAGCCCGGTGCTGTGGAACTGGTACGGTTTACTGAGCCCCGGGAATATGGTCGACAACCAACTGTCCGGGATTCCAAGCGCACCCACCTGCCCCAGGGTCAGCCGAAAGCCATACAGCTCATCACCATGGTGCGTACCGTATCCCAGACCCCCACCACCTTGACCTTCACATCATACGTCTTGTTCCTGAGCTCGTGCCAGAATTCCCTGTCAGCCGTAGGTAGGCTTCCGACAAAGTAATCCACCCATCGTTCGAAGAGTTTGCCTTTGTCGACCTTCTTTGCCGCCTTGCTGCCGAGTCTTTTGTAGATCTCAAACGCCCGCGGGAACTCGTGCAGGTGCTGGGGTTTGAGGAGCCCCATCTCAGTGACCAGCCCACTGAGGACCCGAGCCGTGTAAGCCCCACGGGAGAAGCCAAACAGGAAGATCTCATCATTTGCAAAGTGGCCGTCGTGGTTGCCGGCATGAAAGTTTGTTGACAGATAGTGGTACGCCGACGCGACATTTTCCGACAGTCCAATGCCAAAGCTGCCTTTAGCACGCAGTCAGCGCTGAGATGCTCGGATAGGCCTGTGGCTTCAAACCTGAAATGCCCATGTCGAATACCCCCCATGTTCCAGTGCCTACTCCCGACTGATAGTAGACCACTTGTGGGATGTCTCCATCTTCCCGGGCGATCATGCGACTGAGCTTGGCGATGTTGGAAGGGCTGGTGCCGTACGTCTTGTCTGACGCTTGCCAGGTTCCATCGCAGCACACGATGAGGCGCTTCTTTGGACGAGAAGGATGCATTGTTAACAAGGTTGCGATGTGACAATGTCTGTTGCAATCTGCGAGGACACAAAGACGCTTTTCTCGGGACAGAAGCAGCAGCTTATATGTTGCATGTTGCTGACAACATGTGAAAAAGCACGATTGACCTTTATCTCATCATACAATCCTGAAGGTACTTTGCATGTGAGAGATAGGCGTTTTCTGGTTGCCATGAGGCCACCAGATGGAATTGCGGCACAGGATCGCATATCGTACCTGTGGAGACCAGATTGAGGACTTTACGCTAGTCGCTCACATATTTCATGTGAGTTACACCAATCATGACATCATTCCACGAGCTGTCCTCAAAAACTTACCGAAAGCGGGCGTCCTTATCATCACATGCCAAACGAATGCGGTAATACCTTAGCTTCACTAAAAACCTACGCCTTCATAAGACGATGGTGACAACTTCTTATTGATAATAATAATATTCAAGTGGTCCGTAGTATGCTTCGAGATCCATAGACATAGAGCGGTCGTGTTTGCCATTCCGTTGTATCGTCGCAATCAAAACCTCCTGTTTCTACCACTTGGTACCCCGCACGGAGGAATCCATCTCCTCTGCATCTAAATCCTTACGCTACCACCCTTTCTTTTCCCTCTTACCCCGCCCGCTTTCCCGGCCGATCCGCAAAGGGTCCGATGAGGAATGGCAGGCTGGGCCTAAGTTTAAACAAGCACCCCGGACGGGGGATGTTCAGTAAGGGAGGCACGCCGCGGAGGAGAAGATTATTATTGCGCAGGATTCCTTTTCCCTTCCCTTTGACGAAAACACATCATGCGACAGTTTTCGACATGAAGTTCGAGTTTTCCCTCGTCCACGTTTTATCGACTATAGTCGACGCATAGCCACATACTTATCGTTCGACGGCTAGTGACTTTAAATAATGCCACCACCATGGGATTGCTGTATGAGTGGAGTGGCGCATGCTTGAGCAGTATGGCACAGAAATGCCTCGCTGGCTGGCCCATCTGGAAGACAGCTAGTGGGGATGGTTGAATCGAATCGCACCTCGGGTAACATGAAATGACGATAGCAAGCTGTCGCTTCGTCTTTGAGGGGTTGAGATGGCCGATGTGATCTTCGCAACTAGCGTCTATCCATTTGTCGGGCCGGCATTGCCTGCAGTAGTGCAGGCATCTTACCCCTCTTCTCGTGGGTACGCATGATGTGCTGTCTAAGAATACTGCATATTATCACTGCACATCCAACCGAAAGAGAAAAACAAGTCCACCAGTACCATATCATTTGTTCAAAATAAAGTATCGGCTTTCACGGAAAGGACTATTCGTTGAAGGTCGGATCACGTGTTAAAGCTTTGCTACTATGTCTACGAGCATTATTATGCAGCTAGCTTAAGAAGCAGCCCTTCTGCCTTTTCTCCGTCGCCAAACCTATCGATCGTCAGAACTTTTTACTTGTGGTTATTTATGGGAGCTGGGCGCAATTGGTCTCAGCCTTGTACAAGGTCATCCCGCGTACAAAAATAAATAGCTGTTCATTTTGCGAGAACTCGTATCTACGTCCTCCACATCAATCATGCCAGCCAATAACGAGGCCATGTCACCTTTCCATCTTCTCGAGCCGTATCAGTTTCCGCTCAACTAATGAGCCAAATTGTCTCTCGAAGGTGGTTGATGTATATGCCTCCTTACCTACTGACGGTTGATGCCTCGTGCCTCGAGATACTTCCGCTACTGCGCAATGCGAGAACCCAACAATCCGTCCCTCCCTTCCCTGTTTTGCATGATGTGCTGCCTGGCGCCTATTATTAGGAAGCTGTATATTCCATCGAAAAGGGAAAACGAGGCAGGGTTGCCGCGTTGCTCCCCCATTTCCATTGGCAGTGCGATCAGGCTGAGTTCACATGTGCTTTTGGGGGCTGAATGCAGCTCGCCTGAAAGCTAGCCTTGCTTTACACTTGAAGCCATAATAGCAAACCTCAGATCATGAAAGACTTTTTGAACTCGTTACTCATCGCAACCCTGAAATAAAATGCAATGCACGTGCGCCCATTGCGGTAAAAAAAAAGCCTCATAAAAATTCGCGTGCGAATCATCATGGTCTGTCGGTAGGCAAACTTAGCCTTACTGTCAGCATGCAGTGAGCCACGTCGAGGCTGTGATCTCCCGGCTGAACATATGCCTATTTAAGAGGTATATGCTGAACTGTATGGATTTTGAACCCCAACCCAATTTCCCCACTGCTTTTGTGTCCATTCTTTGACTTTCGGAGCAAAAGAAATGCTGCTCGACGCCTCTTCAAACCCAGAGGGCTTCCATGATGTTTACACTGGGGTCTGGACAGACTGGACTCACGGAGCCGTGTTCGGCGCCAGGCTCACTTTGGGTCGTTCTGAAGCCAACTTGATGATCGCCTTTCTGGCATTGTTCATCACTGTGGTTGGGTCCCGTACCTGGAGAGTTGCGTGCTTTGGATTTCATCAGCTACTCTCTTCTGAGACAGTTCAAGATGGCCTCTACCACCAACGTCAAGCAATCCTTCGAAACTCTTCCAACGCCACGTCTGGCCTCATCACCCTTATCGAACTTACATGGGCCCGGCGCTCTGGCCAATCATGTGCCCAAGTCATCCCCATTATCGCATTTGCGACCTTGTTCATCATAGCCTTTGCAACGGCTAGTGGTCTCTCCTCGCACGTCGCTTTGGGGAATGAAGTTTTGATCGCAAGCCCTCGCTGTGGCCTCCTGGCCAGCCCTTCCTTCTCCGACAACTACACACTTTATCAGACCTTGGCCATGCCCTACTACAACA
Source organism: Diplodia intermedia (assembly GCA_021495925.1). NCBI lineage: Eukaryota > Fungi > Ascomycota > Dothideomycetes > Botryosphaeriales > Botryosphaeriaceae > Diplodia > Diplodia intermedia. Next base: position 285,062 of record JAKEKT010000036.1, on the reverse strand, counting down.
AGAAGATGCAGAACGCAGCCAACTACGCTCAGCAATGCTACAACACGGACACATCAGGTGAGCTGGAGTGTGGCACATTCATCAAGAAGAACCTACAATCGACTGTCGTGACAAATGCCAGCTGCCCTTTCCACGGGGGTATATGTCGGGGCAACAACACAAGCTTATTGATGGACACTGGATACGTGGATAGCCATCGGGACCTCGGCCTCAACTCGCCGTTGGAAGGGAGATTTCAATACAGAAGGGTCCTTCATTGCTCTCCGTTGGTGACAGAGGGCTATAAGTCCACTTGGAACATATCAGGCGACAGATCCTACACCCGGTACTACTATGGAGAAGCTGTGGATGCCAATTTCACGTACGAGTACACAAACAATGCCATCTGGGAGTTGATAGAGACCGACGCCAACAGTGCCAACGCGGACTATGACATTGGGTATGTTGGCCTTCAAACCTTGCGGACTCGGGGCACGCTACTCGGAGCTGACAATCTCAAAGCATGAAGAGGGCAATATACCAGAATGGCTCCCTTGTGGACACGAAGTCTGATTTCAAGCCCATCGCCAACCTGGAGCGCCCGGACGCCAACGTCCTCCTATTCTTTCTATCGGCCGGTCAAGTCGTCTTCAACACGCAAACAATCGACGACTGGTACCGTGCTACCCACAAAGTTGCTGATGTCGTGCCGGGGGTTCTATCAAACGATGGGTCTTCAATCAGTGTGTACGGCCAAGACGAGTCGGCATCTCCTCTGGCATGCACAAGCCAAACGCAACTCTGCAGCTCCCAGCTTCCGGAAGACAAGCGCTGCACACCTCTCGGTGGAGATTGGGATACATACGATAGCGCAGAAGTCCTGTTCCGAGGAGACGCATTGTGGGACATGTTCAGCTGGATGTATTTCGACAGTCTCGGGGTCGAGCAAGTGGTCGGTGACTTGGGGACCCAGTCTCTGAAGTCCAGAGACACGCTCAGTGGCGGCATACAAGGCCCCCTTCCGGACAACCAGTGGCAGCTAGACATCCAACACTGGTTTGCCACGGCCTCAGCTTACCAACAGGCATCCGCTATCAGCTACGCGACGGGCCCGAATGCCAATCTCCAGCGATGGGTTCTGGAGCCAAACACCACAACCCAAAGGGCAATATGCAGAAACCAGGTTCGCATCCCGCGTCCGCGCTACCGCACGCTGTCGTGGCTAACGCGGCCCAGAAAATCCTCAGCAACGCGCACGTCTCCTTCAGCTTCTTCGGCATCTGCTTCGCCTTCGCCACCGGCGCCGTCATCATCCTCATCTCGTTCGTCCTGGAACCGGTCCTCGGCTGCGTGCAGAAACGGCACCACCTCAAGGACTACGCGCGTCTGGAATGGTGCACGAACGAAACGCTGCAGCTCCAACGTCTCGCCCACGAAGAGGTTGGCGCCGGAACTTGGTCGCGCGCCACCGACGCCATCCCGATGACGGAACATGGCGAGCCGCTTGCAATGTTGGATCTGGAGGATCGCGAGCACCCCAGGCTGAGGGGGCCTGGAAAGGCGGATGAAGATATGGCGGGGCTGCCTGTGGCTGTAGCGACAGGGGGCTGTGAGGGGGCTGGGACCGAAGAAGTTGAGGAACCGCAGGCGAAGGGTGGTCAGGGTGCGGGAAAAGCGAATGAGAAGGCGGGCCTGTCGCATACGGCTGTGACGACAACGGGGCTGGAGGAGGCTGGTACTGAAGAGATTGGAGAGCCGCAGGAGCAAAGCAGCGATGGTTCTGTTGTCGGGACTGGATCAAGCGCTAATGATTCTGTGCCTCAGGACGAGAATGCGAGTCTCCATCTGCTTTGAGTTAGAACTGTTAGCGGACGGCCGCTCGGGTGGGTCTTGGCAGGATGTATAAGTCGGCATGGGAGCGAGTCGACGTCCGGATCGAGATTGTTTTACTGGGATAGAAGACGATCTCGGGTCTGATGAATTTGGTTAAGCCGCTTGATTGTATGTACCTGTTCGTTCTGCTGCATCAAGCCCATTACTCGCGGAATAGGGGTCGATATGCGAGGTTCTCGGCTTCACATCCGATTAGAAAGACGAGCAAAAGCTGTTACTTTTGCAACAAACGTCCTGTGACAAAGAGCCCTTAAATTGATAAACTGGGTCTTTTCGGACAAGATTGTCACATGTGAATGTAGAGGAGCGAAGCTTTGAAAAAGCTCTGTGTTGTGGGTGGAGTAAGAGACGGAGATCTACCGCTTTTAGTCTACCCGGAGATGATTTGCTTCTAAGCGACCATCGAGACGACCTCACCGGGGATGTTTCTGGGGAGATACGAATAGCAGCAAGACTTTGCCCGAGACGGTTTAAGGACAGAGAAGTAAGGAATCAAATAAACTCTATTGGGGGCTGGAAATAATATAGCAGTATAAGCCCTACGCTGTGTTTGGATTTAGCCGTTGGGGGCGATGCCGGAGTGGGCAGCTATCCCCGCATCCTTCATGCACACTAATAAAAGCTCCGAGACCGATCTTCATGCCCATATATAGCTCGTGTATCTGCATCGATGTCCATTGCTTTTCTTCACGTTCAAAGATGGTGGGCCTCTCCCGTATTTTTGTTGTTGCCCTGCACGCGCTGCCGTTCGCGGCAGTTGCAGTTGCCCAGAACTCGACCGGCTGCAAGTGCATTCCCGGCGACGCATGCTGGCCGGCAGCAGAAGCATGGGCAGAGCTCAACACAACCGTGTCGGGAAAGCTCATCTCGAACAAGCCGCTCGCCCACGTCTGCCACGACCCGGACTACGACGAAGCCGCCTGCAGCGAACTCAAGTCGCAATGGGTGTGGCCGATCGTGTTGTGAGTCCAAGCCACACCGCAGCAGGGAAGCAAGCACGACTGACTCTCTCCAGCCAAGACGCCCCCACCGCCATGATGGACCCGGTGTGGCAGAACTGCACGCCCTTCACCGCGCGGGAGCAGCCCTGTCCGCTGGGCGCCGACGCCGTGTACTCGATCAACGTGACGTCCGCCGCCGACATGGCCGCCGGCGTCAAGTTCGCCAACGAGCACAACATCCGCCTCGTCGTCCGCAGCACCGGCCATGAGTAAGTGAAGCCCCCTCCCCCCGCCCATCCCTTCCTCTTCCCCCCGCAACACTGACACGCCACCACCGCCCCCAGCTTCCTCGGCAAGAGCACCGGAACCGGCTCGCTGGGCCTGTGGACCCACAACATGCGCAGCACCACCATCATCCCCACCTACAGCAGCCCATCAACCGCCTACACCGGCCCCGCCATCAAGCTCGCGGCCGGGGTCCGCGGCACCGACGCCCTGGCCGCCGCGACGGCCGCCGGCTACGCCGTGCTGACCGGCAACTGCCCGACCGTCGGGCTCGCCGGCGGGTGGACGCAGGGCGGCGGGCACAGCGCGCTCAGCAGCATCCACGGCATGGGGGCGGACCAGGTGCTCGAGTGGGAGGTCGTCACCGCCGGCGGCGACGTCGTGACGGCGTCGCCGACGCACAACCCCGACCTCTACTGGGCCATGGCCGGCGGCGGGCCCGGCGCCTACGGCGTCGCGGCGTCGGTGACGGTGCGCGTGTATCCCGACGAGCGCGTCGGCGGGGCGTCGCTCGCGTTCGCGAAGCCGGCGAATGATACGGATGCGTTTTGGGGCGGCGTCCAGGCGCTGCTCGCCGCGCTGCCGGCCATCGTCGACCAGGGCGGGCACGTCGGGTTCAGCATGTCGAGCGCGGGGTTCCGCATCCTGCCTTTGACGCTGCCGGGCGCGGACGAGGCGCGCGTGCGCGAGGTGATGGCGCCGTTCGCGTCGGCGCTGGAAGGACTGGGCGTGGCGTTCCAGATGAACGTGTCCAGCTTCCCGACGTATTACGAGCACTACGCCGCGTACCTGGGGCCGATCCCGCGCGGCACCATGAACATCAACGTCATGATGGCCGGCCGGCTGGTCCCGCGGGACGTGGTCGAGGGCGATGACGGCGCGGCGGTGGCGGCGGCGTTCCGGCAGCTGCAGGAGGTTGACGCGCCCGGGCTCGTGCTCGCGGGCGTCGCGTTGAAGACGAATGAGAGTCAGGCGGTGGCGCCGAATGCGTTGTTGCCGCAGTGGCGGTCCAGTCTGGTGTCGGTCCTGGCGGTCATGCCGTGGGACTTTGCGGCCGAGGAGGCGGTCAATCGCGAGAGGGAGCGGAAGCTGAATGAGGTTGTGGTGCCGCGGCTGACGGAGCTGACGCCCGGGTCCGGCACGTATTTGAATGAGGCGAGCTATTTGAATCCGAATTGGAAGGAGGACTACTATGGGGCGAATTATGAGAGGCTGAGCGAGATCAAGAGGACGTGGGATCCGAATGGTCTGTTTTATGGGCCGACTGTGGTGGGCAGTGATGCTTGGATAGAGAGGGATGGCAGGCTTTGTAGGGCGTAGGTATTGGCTTCAACTGGGTGGATGGTATCCACTTTACTTGAGCTTTGAGCAGAATTATCTTCCAAATCCGCGCTAAAGGTAAAGCCGCATACGAAGAAGCAAGCTGTTACGAACTTCAAGTAGAAAAGCAGGTAAGCCTGCGGAAGACCATTAAATAGGGATTTGAGTCATCATGGTCCATGGAATCAATTCAGCCGTCCGGTAACAATTCCAACTCAAAGTAGCTGGAGACTTGCAGTTTCATGCTGAGGCAGAGAATCATCAGCGTTTGATTCAGTCCCGACAACCTGTTGCCAAGCCCATCTCAAGCAATCCTCCGCTGCATCCTCTCCACCACTCATGGCAATGTCATCCGTGAGGGGTGTGGTGGACAAGATCGGCCGCGGCCATCAAGGCGATCCCTCGTCGGCGCTTCTTGAGCTGCAGTAGAACAAGTCTTTCTTAGACCACTCATGTATGTTCCTGTTAACTTTTCTGGGGTTCTATTCGTCTGCACGGCGAATATGCCCGATGCGATTTCCCTGCCTTTGCTTGATTTTCCAGGCTATAAGACATTCTACCCTCTTTCCGGTATTCTCCCTTGAGTAGCCTTGAAAGCGCGTTCGGCTCACTCAGATGTTTCCCGCCGGTCGTAGCTTTGCGACTCCAGGAATTCTACCACCGCCTCGCATCCTGCAGCGCCTCTCTCACCCCAATTACAAACAAGACTAGCACAGTCTAGTGGAGTTTCGCCATTATCATTGCGGCACTTCAAGTTCGAGCCGTACCGAACAAGAAGTTTCACAATCTCCAAATAACCCTCCATTGCAGCGAAGTGCAGTGGCGTGTCTCCGAATTTGTCCGCCAAACTCACATCCGCTCCTTTCGACAACAAAATCTGCACCATCTCAGTAGAGCTTTTGATAACTGCCAACATTAGAGGTGTATCAAAATTGGAATTCTTAGCATCGATGAAAGTTGAGTATGCTTCATTATCAGTACTTTGACCGTCATCGGTCAAGGACGATGTTGATGACGAGGCCTCCAGGACAATTTCCGTGGCCCGTTTGTTTTGGGACCGCACTGCATGGTGTAGTGGCGTGTCCCCAGATTTTCCGCGTATATCGCACCTGGTCCCATGAGATACGAAAAAGCTTAACGTCTTCTCCAACGGCTTATCGGTGCGATAGAGTGTTGGAGATATGAGGGCTCTTCGGGCAAGCTTGTGGAATGTCTCGGGTGCGAAGGTTGTCGAGCGATCCTTCGAGAGCAGTTGAAAAGCATTGAGAAGATGGTCGTCGTCCATCCACTTGAACAACTGTTCCATGTGCAATGCTACTTCATCGACTAGAGCTCCTTGCCGTAGCAGAGTTTCAGCCAGCGTCAGATCACCGAGTAGGAACGCGGCAAGGAGGCGACTGCCAAGAGAAGGGCCCGGGTTCTCCAGGCCGATGCTGGTGTCGATGAGTTTGTGGATGGTTGGCCAAGAATGTCGACGCGAATCAAACGGATCAAGAGCATTATCCAATGCATCTTTGATATACTGGCTATAATCATTTCTATTCCGGTCACTGTGCTCAAGCAGCAGCGTGGAAACTTCTTCATGCTGGTAAAAGCAAGCAATCTCGAGAGGCGTTCCGAGCTCTCCATTGATCTCTTGAATGTCCAAGCCTCTAGCGATAAGAGCCTCAACGATATTCCGTAGGCCTTTTGATGCAGCCAAGTAAAGAGGAGACATGAGGTGTTGTTTCTCAGTCTCATCATCGCAGTAGGCGATTTTCGTAGATATCTCAGTATCATTGTCTTCGATGAGCGATAGCGCTGTGTCTTCAAGTTCCCAATGGATGCAAATAGAAAAGGGTGTCAACTTTTCAGGATCCACGGGCTCATAGAATTTCTCAGGCGTGTCAAGAGAATAGTCAGTTGACATCTTAGAAGAAGTCTTAGGGCTACCAGCTGCGTATATGAGTCCCGCGGAAACTAGCCAGCATTTGTATTTGGGGGCAATCTCGTCATTAAGAAACTTCTTGATATTTTCCATTGTCTGCTTCTGTTTCTCCCCAATGCTTGCATGGCAAACCAACTTAGAGACGGCTATTCTTAGCAATGGATAATTCTCGTCTTTTTCCGGGCCCTCAACTGGCCACAGGCTTTTCAAGTATCCAAGAATGGTATTGACGATGGAAGCGTGGGCGTTGATCTCAAAAAAGCGGTGTTGAAGAGATCCCTGGAGCCGATCTGAGATGAGGTATTCCTTGACCGAATAATGGGCCAGCGATAAGTAGACACGGTCCACGGATACGAGGCTTGAGCAGAGAGTTGCAACTTCGAGTGGATCAGGCATCCTGTTTTCCGGATCAAAAGGCGGAGAACTTGAAGGATCAACAGCAACAATGTCAACAGCTTCCGCAAGCCGTATAGGCCATTGTGCAAATGCAAGAAACTGGAGAAGTGTGATGGCGCCCTTTTGCTTCCTTTTGAGCATGTCTTGAATGATGCGGTCGTACGTAGCGTCCAGGGTCTCCGGTAGAGAGTTTAATCGTTCCCGAAGGCTCGGGAGATCCAGACAATCTTCAATGGCTTGCATTTGACACACCACCCAACGGAACCTGCATCAGTCAGCCATTTTATTCTTCAAATCACGTTCGTTATTAAAGAGACTTGCAAACTGATAGACTCACATTCCGCACGCCTTGGAGGTCAATGTTTTCTCAATCTCCAATTGAACATTTGGCCGTTGACGCCATCGACGCAATTTGGATTCTTCGTCGTGGATTTGTTTGTGGACGTACTCCTTGACATCCCCTTGGATCATTTCCGGTCGTAGCTCGACCACCATGTGAAGATCTCGCAGTCCCGTTCCGATATCATGTTCATCGCGGCTCGATAAAAATATCCGTATGTCCGATGTGGCGGCACCAGACACGACACTTCTAATCCATCGGAGGACATCCGGTATGTTTTGCCTCTCAACCTCATCCAACCCATCCAGAATGATCATCGTATGCTTGAAATAACTGGTCATTGAGTTGAAAACGCTCGACAGGCTGTCATCGGATGGCTGAGATCCTGATGTTTCGGAACGAAGTCCCTGTAGGTCCTTCATTGTGCGTCCATCTCTGTGACATAGTTGATTGACGAGAGATCGCATCAAGCTGCTCTGAGACAGAGTTCGCGTATCATTGAAAGTAAAATAGTAGTACAGGATGGTACGATTTGGAATCCTGTCGGCCTCAGACACGAGGTGCTCAATTACTGTGGAGGCGAGGACTGTTTTCCCGCAACCAGGAGGACCATGTAGCCAGAGGAAAGAATCGTTCGTTGACTTCCACTGTAAGAAATCCGGATGCTCTAGGAACCAGCTTCCAGTACCGACGGCGCCCTTGTCGCGTTCACGAATCGCCGCCCTATAGTTGATCGAAGGGTCTGGCGGTGAAAGCCATTCCTTCAGCTGGGCAGCCAGTACCGTCGCGTTGGTAGTAGCAGTGGTGTCTCGTATCTCGTTCACTCTTTCAGCAACTTGAGCGAGTCAGCATACTATTTCCTACATAGAGGAACTCTTGGGGTACTAACTATCTTCAAGCTGCTCAGCAAGCGGAATCTGCTGCTGCACTTCTCCACCTTGAACGGTCTCCAGGAACTCCTTGGCGTACGCGGCGGCAGTAAGAGCTGCATATGGCTGCCATCTATCATTCTTGTGCGAGTCGGCGTAGTCACAGATGCCACGAATGACCAGGCACGGGAAGTTGTTCATCAAGCCCGCCGCCTCCATTTCGAAGCAGATGCAGTTGCCAGGAACACGCTTCACAACCCTGTTTCTCTCTTCCGCATCTTTGATGAGGGTGTTGCCCGAGGCAATGGTTCCGTAGTGAAATTGCGGAATGGCTCCTGCAGGACGCGGCTGGCGCTTGACTTCCTTCTCGGACGGGCAATTGGGGCAGGTCAGGCTTGGCTCGTCCGGATCAGGGTCGTCGGCATCAAAGTCCTCTTCGGCAGGCTCGGATTCAGAAGTGGAAACAGCGGATACGTGAGCGAAAGTCGACTTGAACAACCGGTCATTCTCAATTCCCTGGTGGACGTAGCCGGGAGCTCGGTTGGGAGGCTCCTTCATACTGTGAGTGGCAAGGTTGAGATACTCGGGGACCCTCGACGGGTTTGCCAGATGCTGAGCCTTCAACAGGTTCAGAGCTTTGAGCAAAAAGGTGGAAGGCCTGTTGAGGATTCCGATGGCCTCGGAATCGTTGCCAGACCGGGCCTTGCGGAGGTCGTATTGATAGACACCGCCGGACTTTCCGTCAGGCTCACTGATAACGACGTCGCCTAACCGGACATCAAAGCCTTTGCGGCGGATACCACCACCGATTCCAACCATCAGACCGATCCTGATGCTTGGGAAGGCGGAAAGGAGATAGGTCGCTGTGGTTGCCGCCGGCGTCGTGCCATACGCACCCGCTTCCAGGAAAGTGATCACAACATTGTGCTCGCCGATTCTTCCCCATACGTACGTATTAGGGTCAGCGAGGCCTTGGACGAAATCGCTGGGACGTTGGTGCCTGGCATCAAGCATCTGAATGGCTGCCGTGAGTTCTTTGTCGAGGGCTGCAATCCAACCGACTGTGTAATGGTCTTTCACAAGACACGGTGCCTCCATGATGCGCTACCGAAAAATCCCTCTGAGACGGAACTTGAACAGGTCTCGAAAGATTGTGTGCTGTGACCAATGAAAAGTGGAAGCAAAGAGTGGTACATGGAAATTAGAGCAAGCATCGGAATATATACACAGAGCATGGTAGCCGGGTATACTAGCTGATCATGTTTGTTACAGTTATTCGATAGCAAACAGGTCCGGCGAGCAAACCCCAAACAGCTGAAGATTGAGAACCACCCATCATTTTCTTTGTTAAGGTGAATACAACTAAGCCGTGATACCAGTCACCCGGGCTTGCCACATAGACCCACAGTAGCGCAGCTGATTTCCTTTCATTTCCAACAAACATGCGCCTGAGACAGCGCCCCAAAACCTCTCTACACACCAAGCATACCCGTCCGGGAATGGCAGCCAACATATTCCAGCAACTGCTGCTCCGGCGTCAGGGCCAACACCTCATGAAACAGCCTCAACGAGATATCCCCATCCAGCTCCTTGACGTACTGCAAAAACCGGCCAAAAATATCCAAATGCGTGCGATGCGACTTGGACCACTTCTCCAAGGCCTCCATATCCCTGAAAAACGCAAACCCAAACGTCCTCTCCGTCTCCCTCCCGACATCCGCCGGATCCAACTCGTCCACAAACCGGCAACTGTGACACCCAATCGCCCTCCCCTCGTCCCTCAAGAAATCCATGCCCCGCACCAAAACCGGATGCATCGTCTCGAGATACAGTTTCCGCTCCCTCGGCACCATATCCGACCAATCCTGCCCCGATCGAATGACACAAAGATTGCGCCTGCCCCTCACAACCACCCTGCGGCCCTCCGTCGGCCCATCCCCATCCCCCGCCTCCTCCCCCGCCGTCTCCGTCTCCCCCACCAACCCATCCACCTGCGCCGCCGGCATGCGATCCCTCATGCTCCCCCAATAAACATGCTCGCGAACGGGCCCGCTCAAGCCCTCTCTCAGACGCGCGCCGCCCTCGTCCCCAACATCCGCGTTCGAGAAGATCGTCTCATAGCGGTCAATAGACGGAAACAGGACCTCGCGGAACCAACCAACGTCCGTCGCGCCCGGCTCCAGACCCCCCCACCACGCCTCGAACCCGCTCTCCCGCGCCCACGCCTCCCACGCCTTCCTACCGCCGTCCCAGTACGCCACGACGCCCACATTATGCATCCCCGCGACGTCGCGGAACTGCACGAGGTCCCACGCCGCCGGTCGGCGGAGGGTCTTGTCGCCGTCGGCGTCTCGCTCGAGGAACGCGAGGACGGGCGCGAGGACGGCGGGGGCGGGCAGCGTCGCGGATGGGTCGCGGGCCTGCGCGCAGATGGTCGCCATGGCGAGGCCGGTGACGGACTGGGGGAAGCGCGCGGTGAAGGCGGCGTTGGGCGGGGCGAAGTCGGCGGAGGGGAGGCGCGCGGGGTGGGTGCGGTGGGGGGCGCGGAGGTGGGGGGGGATGGCTGGTTCGAGCATCTTTTTTTTTTGCGGTGTTGTCTTTTTTTTTTTTGGTGGTGGTGGTGGAAAAGGGAGGAGAGGAGAGGAGGGCGTCGAGGGTCGAGGATCGAGTTTGGTGGGGGAATGAGTGGCTGCTCGCGGCGAAGCGGAGGGAGAGAAGATGATGTGTTGGTGGTTTTGGTGCTCGTTCGTTGTGGTGTGTGGTGGTGGTCAACCCCCCCGCGCTGACGCCGGACACTTTATATGGCTTTTGTCTGAGTGGCTCAAACCTAGGGCTTACTGCCTCATCCAGTGGGGGGCGCCGGATTGCTCCCGCATTGTTGTATCTGATCGCGGAAGTGCGCGGTTGGAGAAAAGGGGGGTTCGATGCACATCTGCCCTGCATGCTGCACACGCGCACGCGGAACGACGCCGCCACAGCCGCGAGTGGCGGGCGGGCGCTACGTGGCTGGCGGAATCTGGGAGCGGAGGCGATGGGCGGAGCGGATATTTCAGGGCGGGCGTGTATGCTGATCGGGGTTGCGCTATCTGCCGAGCTGCCGCTAATCGTTAGGTTCCATCCACTGACTCAGAACTTTCTGACAGCTTGGGGGTATTGGTCAGTGCGTTCGAGATAACAACGGATGAAAGAGTACTCGTTCGGTTCTTTTGGGGCGGACACTGCTGATGTTGTATATATACATCTTCCCGGAGACCGACACTAAGCCAGGTCCTGCAAAGACGCTCCGACAGCGCTTTGGAACATGTCAATTTCGAATTGCATAGCCTGGCGGAACGCTGACGTCCACGTCTGATTGGCGTTGGTCGAATAATAGCCATCTTTGTTCGCCTCGAGGAAGTCTTCAGCCATGTCAGCAGCTTTTCCGTCACTCAGCCAAAGACAGTGAACCGATACTTACCCATGAGTGCGTTACCGTAAACCGGATCAAGGTTCGGCTCGATCCACGTCTTGTAGAACACAGTGTCTGCAAGATCAGCGCACTGTCTGTCAAGCTTCTTCGCTAATGCGACGTACCTTTTCTTGTTGTGTTGGACTTGTCAAGGTGTTCGGCGAGTTTAACCCATCCCTGCCACGCCCGGTAAGTATGGCACCAGCCCCAGCATTCAAGAGACTTACGTAGATGCACGGAATAGACATGACGTGGAGAGTGAACCATCCGAGATCGAGATTTTTCTGGAGCCAGTCCGAATAGGCAAGCTGAGCGACACCCCTCTTGCCGGCATCGATAACATCAAGCGGCACAGATAGACTGGTGGCAAGTGTGTCATTGCGAGTAGACCACGCGTAGTCGATGTCACCCTGGATGGCCACCGCCTCCTCCGTTAACACCGAGAGTAGCGTTGTGGGGTAAGTCTCGGAAAAAGTCGTCATCCGCAACGCCTTGTATTGAACGTAGTCCACAAGGTAGTAGTAGTCTTGCTGCTCAAGGTCAGTGCACCTGTCTCAAAGGGAAAAGTGCAAGTCGAAACTCACAATAGCATAGTACTGATAGGAAGGCATCGTGTCCTCGGGAGCTCCGTCTGCCTGAAACTTCAGGAAGTCATTGTTCAGAAATTGATCGACCAGGTCTTGGTTCTCATTCCACAAGGTACCGATCAGAGTACTCTCAACGTTAGCTTTCCCCATGTGGCCCGGTAGATGCAATCTTCTTACTCTGTACTATCTCCAGACACGCCCCGACCACGATTCATTCGCGTCCCATAACTTCTGATATCGGCTTCGAGTGCCGAGATTGCCCGTCGTTGTCGACCTGACGCACGTGTGGCCCGGAGGAATGCATCATTTATCGCCAATCCTTGGGTCAATTCCGACATCAACACGACAAGCGCAAAGAAAAGAATCGCGCTATCGAGCACCATTTTGCGTTTGGGCGAGCGGACTCAAAAGCGAAGAGTACTTTCCACGATGCTTGAGGATTGCGCTTGAACAAGTTCGCGAGCCGGCGCCAGATGGGTTTTATACAGGCCCACAAAGGGTTGACCCGGAAGAATGGGGGTCGGGTTGCATCTGCACCTTGCAGGAATCTGAAACCCGCATCGCTACCATTTGATGTCACGTCAACGTCGTGCAAAGCCCTTATGTATCTGCAAGATGGTCCGATAAGAACAGGTTCTTATCGACGGCTCCAACGTCTTGTTCTTCCGTACCCATCGAGCTGACATGATAGGCGACCGGCTATATCTGATGGTTGAAAAGCGGGCCCACTCTGACCTCGACAAACTGCACAGAAGAGGAAACATCAAGCGAGGACGCATCAGATACCCCGCTTTCCCTTGCCGACTTGCGAGGACTGCACGGTTCGCTTGGCTTCTGTAGATTCTTCCTGTTTAATGAAGGCTCTCACGTTCATTTTGGACAACGATATTACTTGCTGGCCTTCACTGAAGCCTTTGGCAAAAGGACTTGATTCCCCTCAGCATGAGAATATCCACTCAAATCCTCCGGAGAGACAGCAGACCCAGCTATCACCCGCCGGAAATGCAACACCTGGAACTTGGAAACAACCCTCGCAGACATCAACTCTTCTCGATTCAACAAGAAGCGATTCGCCGTCGGATCATGAAAGCGGTATCGTAGAGCAGAACGTAAGTTGGTACAAGCTACGAGTTACGCTACACACGACTCATTAATATCGTAGGCCACACTTGAGTACCATGGTGAGACAGTCCTCAGGTTTAGTTGCGCGACAGCTGACAGTTGCGGTACCAGGCGCTGGCTCAATGTTATCCGTCTTCTCCAAGCTGGGTTCTCGGTGGATTTTCAAACAAACAGGCGCATCGGGGTTTGAGTCGATGGCCAGCTCATTAGCATCTCAGATTGTGGGTTGGTTGAAACTCACTCAGCGCATTCCCGAGGAGCGCACGGCAGAGCCTGACCGGCATACGGCGTTGAAGCTATCCTCTGGTAAACTTATCCTTTCTGATCCCCGTTGAGTGATTAGAATCGCCTTCAATAGCATGTCAAGTTGACGCCAAGATCGTATTAGCATATTTCGAGGACACTGAGATTTCCTTTGGCATCTTACATCAGCCGTCCTTCGAGCTTCGGCTGCGACAATCTTTTGACACACCCAGTCCAGGCCCCGCAGATCCTAGTTGGTATGCACTTTGTAACACAGTCTACGCCGGAGGACAAAGAAAGATGCTCAAAGACGCGGGGACAGTAGACTTCAACAAAGTCCACTCGACCGCCTTTCCCTATTTTGCAAACGCATTGACGGTGCATACGGAGATGATATACTACAAGTCATCATTGACTGCTGTTCAAGCGCTTGCAGCAATGGTGAGTAGATGCCTTGGCATGTCTTGCGTACTGGAAAGGCCATATATTCTCATTACGCTAATGGTAAACCAGGCCAGTTACGCCGAAGCGATTGAAGCCCCCAATCTCGAATACACTCTGCAGTCGAACGCCATGCGGCTAGCCCAATCTAAAGCGTTGCACAGAAATGTCCCTCATGCTCTGGGCTTGTCTCCATTTGAGGTGCAGCAAAGGAGTCTGCTTTTCTGGTCTTTGTACATTCACGAAAAACACATAGCCTACTGGTCTGGAAGACCATCTGTGCGTGGTTTCAAGCATGCAGCTGTTCTTTGACATCATCATATTCGCTGACACCACTTTTACAGGCAATCGATGATGACAGTATCACATTCCCCCTGCCAGAAGTAATCGGCTCCGGCATTGAGAGCCATATTGAATATTTCAACCACCTCATTCGCTTGACTCAGATACCATCGGCCGTCTTGAAATTCGTCATGCGCCTGGAGACACAAGGGATGGCTCCAGACAAGGTATTCCGTCGCGTTCAACATCTGAACGCCCAGCTTCGCACATGGGCAGAGTCTGCTCCTCCAGCATGCCGTCCCGATCCACTCCGGAAAAGCTCGCTTCCGCCCAACGTGCCCATCAATCTCATTCTCTACATCAGGTACACCTACCATGGAGCAGTCATCGCCTTGACCTCCTGCTTCACATATCCTTGGGTTACAGAGCGTGTCAAATACCGCGAGGATTCCAGATTCCAGAAACAGATTGACGAAAGCACGACCTTGGTCGCCGAAATGTCTCGGCTCACAATCAAAGATACCAAACATATCGACATTGACTTCACATCCCCCGTATGGTAAGTCAATCTCTCGGCTGCGTCCCTCGGATTGATCAAAGAGTTTAAACGGCACAGGCTGGTGTTCTACCACCCCCTCGTGGGCTTGCTCCATCTTTTCGTGCACATGATCAAATCGCCGAGAGCATCGACAGTCCAGTACGACCTTGCTCTTCTGGAAGAAATTTGCGGCCATTTTGCTCGGTTGAAATATACCACCTCGTCAGCGCTGTCTTTCCCACATCTCAAGGAGCTCTGCCGCTTCGCCGAGCGTACCGTTGAGTCGATATCCTCCACGGACGATGCTCACCAAGCCATGAACGGTCATGCTGGCACAATGCGCAGCGGATCAAGTAATCTGGGATATGGCATGTCAAGAAATCCGCCCGAGGGTGATGACGAAACTTTAGCCAACGGTCTGACCGATTTCTCAGAGGTAACAAAGCTTTTATTTGATTGATTTTTGGCATGCTGACGGGTTAACAACGCAGGCGCTGGACTTTGACTTCTTGGACGCAGACCTCAGCTTTGAACCGCTGTATCCGACTTATAGAGAGGATACTCTGCTCTAATCCTGCTGTGGCGTGGAAAACCTCGGCTTTATACATACACCGCTGAGGCTCAAGGATCCGGATATGGGGGCGGAGTCCCAATTTGTTCAGGCAGTGGTCGGGTTTCAAATCAATAGTTCAGTAAGTGTTGGTGGATGAGCAGGAAGCGCCGTCGTGGAGATGCGACTGCTCGGGAAAACAAGGCTGACGTACTCCAACGCCTGGATCGCGTCACCAGGCCAGGCGGGAATGCACAACAGCTTTGGGTGACAAATCAACTTGACTCTCCAGATTGCTGCCTGGAGCGTCTCGGATGCAACCGATTAGATTGAAACTCGTACGCGGCAGGGGCTCCAATGATATCGTGATGATCTTTCTGATATCGGGCGGCGTTTCGTTTCGGGTATGGCTTGCTGTCGCTTAGCCGCTCCAACCTCGATATAAATCCACCCAGCTTGCTCCTCACTCCCACGCTCATACGTTGCGCTACCCGCTCGAGGTGCTGTAGTTTTCCTCTGGCACATTTCAACTCCCATACGAATCCTCGTTCACATCACGTGAGCCACCACTGCCTTGCCGTGCACGCCATCCTAATGCTCCCAGGTCCCATTGAAACCAGAAACGCCATGGCAAGCAACCCCCGCCTCGGCGCCATCACCCGCCCGCTCCAGCTCATCTGGCTCTCCATCCAACGCAATTCCCCCTCCCCATCCCCACCCACACCCGCATGCTCATTCCCCGCGGCCAGTCCACTACGACGCTCTCAAAGAAGCCCTCCGCAAAGACGGCCTCGCCTCGTCGCTCAAAAACATCCAACGCATCCGCGACGCCGCCATAGCAAAGCTCTTCATCACGCACTGTACCTCCTCCCCCCCTCCCCCCCGCCATAAATACCAACCAACCAACCACCTTACCCCACCCCACCAGCCGCCAACTTCATCGCCTACGAAAACACCACCATCGTGCCCACCCTCCTCCGCTTCGCCCACGGCCGCATCCTCGAGCTCGGGCCGGGCGCCGGCAACCAGCTGCAGCGCTTCGACGCGTCGCACATCACGACCATCCACGGGGTGGAGCCCAATCCGCACTACGCGTCTTGCATCGCGGCGAAGCTCGAGAAACTCGGTTTGCGGGACAGGTACGAGTTACTAACGTGCGGCGTCGAGGACAGCGACGTGCTGCGGGCGGCGGGGGTGGGGGAGGGGGGCGTGGATGCGGTTGTGTGCATGCAGGTGCTGTGCGCGGTGCGGGATGTGAGGAGTGTCGTCAGGGAGGTGTGGAGGCTGTTGCGGCCGGGCGGCGTGTTTGTGTTTTGGGAGCATGTGGGGAGTGGGGATAGGGGGACGGCTGTGGCGCAAGGTATGTGATGTGGCGTGATGTGCTGGTGGGGGCGGCCTTTTTTTTGTGTGGAAAGGAAGTGATTGGCTGATGATGTGCGAGAGTAGCTTGTTTGAATCCGGCGTGGAGCGCGTTCGTCGGGTGCTCCATGACGCGGGAGATCAAGGCGGATATCCTGGATGCTGGGGAATGGGAGAACCCCGATGATATAGAGGTGGGCGACGATCCGTATAGCGTCTTGCCTAGGATCTGGGGCGTGCTCAGAAAGAAGGCTTGATGGGAAATCGGGTTTATTTCATCATGATACCGCCGACTTGTGCGGATTTCCATGTTGGCAACGCAATCAAGAAGAATTGAGCAGGAGCCTTTGGACCATTTGCATGTCATCTGCGCTCGGGGCGTTATTTTCTTAATGACGACGGCAGGTATCTTGGCGCTCGGATGGAGTTTGCATGACAGTCACGCCCGCGACGAAGATCCCGACTCCTCCTCCTCCTCCTCAGTAGTGACCCAACTGCTCCGCCGTAACCGCTCCGGCTCCTCCCCCACCGACGACCCGGACACCAACGACACAACAGACTCCTCCGGACCCGCCTCCAAGACCTCCTGCATCTCCACCCCTTCGTCTCCATCCACCAAGCCCTCCGCACTCCGATCCGCGGGAGCGCGCCGCCAATCCCTCTTCACAACCCCATCCCCGACATCGATGCCCCAGCGCCACCTCCCTGTCCTCGTCCTCGTCCTCCCCCAACCCTCCTCACCCGCCTCCCCCCAACCACAACCACCGCCACCCGCCACCTCCATCCCCCCCGGCCCCGGCCCCGGCCCCGGCGCCAACCACCACCCCAACCCCGCCCTCTCCCTCACCCTCACCACCCCCCCGTCACCCCCACCATCCCCACCACCACCCCTCAACCGCCCGACCAACACCCCCCCCGCCAACAACCCCATCCGCGCCGCCACCGCCCCCGGCCCCTTCGGCAGCAGCGCCGCGGCGGGGAAGCGCGCGCAGACCCACGCGAAGCACGCCGCCACGGCCGCGAGCAGCGCGACGAGGGCATGGGTCGCGCCGGGGTCCTGCGCGATGCGCGGCGCGAGGAAGGTGAGGGTCGCGTTCCCCGCCGCCGACGACGCCTCCCCCCTTCGAGCAGAAGCGGTTGCCGCAAACGGCCGCATCTCGGTGAGGATTTCGGCCGTGTACGCGGCGGCCATGGTCGTCACGGCGGCGTTGAAGGCGGGGGCGTCGTCGAGCAGGAGGGCGGACGTGGTGTTGCGCTGCGGGGCGTACGACGCGTGCGCGGCGAGCAGCTCGAAGAAGTTGAGGGCGGCGCCGCGGGTGGGCCACAGCGACGACGACGACGCGAGGCGGCCCGGCGCGGCGAGGGTGAGGTCGTGCAGGTCGAGGAGGGCGGTGCCGTTGGAGGCGTAGGCGTAGGGGCGCAGCCAGCTGGGGAGGGCGGTGGCGTTGTACGCGCGCACGCGGCGGAGGGAATGGGGGTCGTAGGCGCGCGGGGTCCAGGACGAGGACGAGGACGAGGAGGCGGAGGAATGGGCGTACGTGGCGCGCACCGAGACCTCGGCGAGGGAGAGGGCGCAGGAGACGGCGCGGACGGTGGGGAGGGCGACGGTGAGGGCGCCCGGCGCGAGGAAGCCGGTGGTGAGGTTGTAGGATTCGTAGGCTTTGGTCGTGCCCCAGGGCGTGGCGTTGGTGAAGGGCTGCTGCTTGACGCTGGTGTAGTCGGCGAGGAGGACGCGGTACGCCGAGGGCCCGAAGGCCGTCATGCCGACAAAGACGTCGTTGCTGCCCGGGCAGGAGCCGCCGCTGTTGCCGTCGAGGTAGTAGGTGCCCGGCTCGTCGTCGACGGGGATCAGGTCTTTGCATTGCTGCGAGGCGCAGTCGGCGTGGAAGGCCCAGCAGTCGGTGGAATCCGTGTATTGGGCCCAGATGCTCATGTCTGCGTCCGTGCAGTTGACGTCGACCGAGATGGCGGGGACCTCGACGTCGATGGTGCTGTTGGACAGATCAATGTCATCACGGACATGGCCTGGGCCGGTGATGTTGCTGAATACCAGGTTGTCGAGGATGCCCGCTCTTCGGGGCACGTTGAAGGAAGGCGTTATCGACCACTCGGCAAACTGGGAGGCTCGCTGCACGCTCAGGTATGATCCTCCAAGCTCGTAGGTGCTTTCGAGATTGCTGACGATGCTCGTGTCGATCGAAGGCTGAACCTGCTCTGTTGTCGTTGCCAGGGTGACGCTGTAGAGGCCTGCTGCAACAATCTTGATTACAGGGATGAGAAGAATGGCAATGGACGAGGCAGTCACAGAGAAGCCGTAGCTTGAAACCTGTGCAGCTCGCAGCGGTACCATGATGTTTGGTACATCCCGCAGGTTCTGCAGTAGTGGCTGTTTCTCAAAGCCTTTCCTTTGCTCTTTGCCAGACATGTTCCATAGAGTTTTGTAAGATGACATGGTCCTCACTGCTGCGTCTACCCCAGAACAGGCATATCCAACCAGAACGAGGATGGCCGTTGGGACGAAGGCGAAGACATTCGAAGAAGTGGTCGTGTTTTGACAAATGCCATCGTTCGAGAGCGACAAGTGGAGCAGAACGGCAAGAGCCACCACAATGGCCACAAGCGCAATGATGAGGGAGACCTTCGAGGCTACGTGCAGTGGCATCGGACGCCAACCAGGGTGGTCTGACAACGCTGGAGGCGTGTGTTGTGCCGCCTTTTCATCCTGCAGAACGGAATGGTACCGGAGGTCAATTGATACCGCATTCTGCTGCCGTTGAAGTTGCCATGATACAGGTGCAAAGGCCTGCTGCATATGCTGTTCTGTGGTTGTTGCCTCACGAGCAAACGTATGCTCTACGTCTGGTCTGGACCTTGACAGAATGACGGCTGATGCAGCAAGCGATCCAGGATCCTCCAGCAACACAGTTCTCGGCCGGAGGATGGTTGCGAACGCGATTGATGCACACCCAATGAGGACCAGTACTGCTTGGAGCGCTCGAAGTGAGGATTGTCGCACATACAGGCGTGCGCTTGTTGACGACATTGAACCGGAGAGGTCACTCGATGTGTTCTGCCTGGCATAAGAGTTGACAACTTGGGCAAGTACATCACCGCCAAGGGCTTCCACAGCTGGCCGCAACTGGTCTGGGTTTTCCAGATAAGTATCGAGAGAGGACTCCTGCTGACCGTTGACGAGGAGAGTGAAAAATGGATCGACGGTGATGTTACTGTCGGATAAGGTTTTCACTGCCGTAGTGACCCAGAATCCATCCGCAACTGGTGTGCTCCCAGTTGGTAGTACATTTGTTCCCGCATACACATTTTGGAGCTTGGCATCTAGCGGATTGCTGAGGTAGAGCCAAAGTCCGGGAATGGTGGTCTTTGTGTCGACCTCCGACCGTGTGTTGTCCAGCGTATAAGATACTATCTCCCCGGTCGAAGCATTTGCCGTCACCCGGGTTTCTTGCGTATAGAACCTGGGCGAGCAGGCAACCCCGAGTGCTTTGGTGATATTGTAGAAGACGTTGCCTTCGACACAGTTCTTCCTACCAGCACAGTCTGTACTCTCGTCCATCGACACAACCGTCGCAACCAAAAGGTTTGGGGTCGCATTCGCAGCACAAGACGTGACGTTGAGCCATGCTTTGACGTTGGTCCGTAATGGTGCATGATAGTCGGTTGTGAAGTTTTGTCGAATGGGTAGAGCACAGTTGAGGTCTGGGTTTCCGCTTGTATCCGCCGTGACTTGGTGATATACGTCGCCATCTTCCCAGGTGACATTCAGAGGGTGACAGTTGAGGTCTGTGGAGAAGGCATGTACGGCTCCCTCGATTGTAGCATTCTCCGGCACTTGACCAGACTCCATCGACTCGAAAGCGAATGCATCTTTCGTCCAAGGGGCATACTGGCCATTCGGAAGACGTTGCGAGGCAACTGCAGCATATGGCTTTGCACCTCGGTGATCGAAGGGTATGGGAAGTGTCCCATTTGATAGCTCCAAGGCGTTGTCGAAGGAAAAGATGGAAGATTTCGTCAGGGCGGCATCGGTTGAAACAACAGCAAAGAGTTTGACGAAAGTAAGGGCATTGGCCAAAGCAACCGATGCGCCACAGAGAAAACCCATGATCAGGGCGAGGAAGACAGGCCAGTGCCGGTTCCTTCCGGAGTGGACAAGCGAGGTGATTTCGATGTTGGTAACGTAATCAAGAAGGATTGAGCAGGAGCCTTTGGACCATCTGCCTGTCATTTGCGCCCAGGGTGTTATGTTCTTGATATCGCCGACAAGAGCTTTCCAAGCGAATCCAAGGGCAACGACGGCAATGGTGGGCAGGTACCTTGCCGCTTGGACGGAGGTTGCATGGTTGTGGTCAGCAGGAAGGCCATTATCCCGCCTGACAACGAGGTCCAGAGCTTCCAGACACACCACAAATACGAAGCAGTAGATGGCGAGAGGTATTGCTCTGGACTTCCGCAGTGATGATGGGATCCATTCTTGCTTGTCTGTCTGCCTTGGTAGTTGCGGATTGGATCGGCTTGGACGACGGAGAGCGGGGTCTCGTTCCCAGGCTGTGGATGGAGCGTCAGTCACTCTGTCAAGCATGTCTGCAGGTATTTACTCGCCTGAGCCAGACATGGTAAGCTAAGATTTCTGAAAATGACATTTCTGCCAAGGGTGCAGAAGAAGGCGGTATAAAAGGACGGGGAGGTATAAGCAGGCTCTGGATGACCGACGATGCATAGCCGCTTGGAGGGTGTTTGAAGATTTGGGGGCGAGAGCGGGCTAATCAGAATGGTAGTCGAGGAATACTTCGCCGAAATGCCAAGGTCATGTTTGCCGCATCCATGTCCTATTATTTCATGAAGGGACTCGTCAAGTCATGGCGTATGCGTCTGACTGTTGTCAGAGTGATCGGCAGCTTATTCTGGGCGCGAAGGGTCAAGTGGCCATGCCGAAGTTGGTGGGACGAGGGACGCCATTCGTCAAGAGGGTTGCTGACAAAAGCGTACATGATAGGCGCATGTAGGGAGCGGGATGGATCGAAGTGGATGTACCACTCTCCCCAGGAGCGAGTGCTGTGCACTTGATCGTGGTAAGGATGAGTCTCCAGACGTGGATGGAGAGTGAGTTCGAGGTTGTACGGGGACGCACGAGTCATGGCGGGCGAGGGTCCAGGGCGGCGACATCATCGGCGCAGCTGGCGCGACACCGGCGAAAGCACCACTCCGGCAACCCAACCTTTCGCTGCCACCTCTCGTTGCTGGCGGATGGGGCGCGCTCGTTCACCAGCTGCCCGCCATGAGCCAAGTCGAGGCTCTGTACATCTTCGATGAGCACAAGTACGTCGACCCACCGCCCCGCCGCCCCGTCGACCGCCGCGCTCACCACCACTCCAAAGCAACCTGATCCTCGAACACGTCTACTGCGCCCGCCCGCCCGCCGCCCTCCACCTCCTGCCGCTCTACCTGCAGCATCCCGCCCCGCGGCCCTCGCTCGTCTACCTGCCCGCCACCAACCCGCCCACCCTCGTGCACTCCATCATCCAAGACCGCCTGCTCTTCCTCGCGCCCTCCAGCGTCGACACCGAGCCGCTGCTCGTGCTCGAGTTCCTCCACCGCGTCGCCGATGCCATAGAAGACTTCCTGGGGTCGCCGCTGCTGGCCACCAAGATCGAGGCCCACTACGATGTCGTCGCCCAGCTGCTGGGCGAGATGTGCGACGCCGGCATAGTCGCAAACACCGAGGCCAACGCCCTGCGCGACGTCGTCGAGGCGCCGAGCGTCATGAAGAACCTGCTGGGCAACATGGGCCTGCCTTCGTACGCGCCCCCCCGCCGCCCTCCAACCGCAACCCGCCCACCGCTAACGCGCCCGTCCCCAGCTCGTCGCCCGCCCTCAACCCCGCCAGCTCCTTCGGCCGGCCCTCGCTCAAACCCACCCTCACGCCCCCGGGCAGCAGCCCCAACGCGTCGCCCGTCCCCTGGCGCCGCGCCAACGTGCGCCACACCTCCAACGAGCTCTACGTCGACGTCGTCGAGACGCTCTGCGTGACGCTGACGCCGTCGGGGCGGCCCATCTCGGCCTTCGCCAACGGCAGCATCGCCTTCACGGCCAAGGTCAGCGGCATACCGGACCTAATCCTGCGGCTCGAGGCGCCGGGCGGCGGCGGCGGCGGCATCGGGCACGTCGTGCAGCTGCCCGTGTTCCACCCGTGCGTGCGGCTGGCGCGCTGGCGCGAGCGCCCCGGCGAGCTCAGCTTCGTGCCGCCCGACGGCCGCTTCGTGCTCGCGGGCTACGAGGTCGACCTGCTCGGCCCGGCCTTCCTGCTCGACCCGCACAACCTGAAAGGCACCTCCAACAAACCCGCCCTCAACATCCCCGCCAACGTCGAGGTCAAGACCAACCTCGGCCCCGCCGGCGCCGACTTCGAGGTCCGCCTATCCCTCTCCCCGCGCTTCCGCTCCACCGCATCGGCAGGAGGTGGTGGCGGCGGCGGCAACGCATCCGGTCGTCCCGGCGGCGGCCTCGGCAGCCGCACCGGCTCGGGCTTCATCGGCGTGGGCGGCGCCCACAGCGGCACGTCGGCGGCGCCGCAGCTGTCGGACGTCACGGTGCGCGTGCCGCTGCCCGCCGGCGTGCGCAACCTGGCCGACGTGCGCCCGTCGCGCGGCGAGGTCGCGCCGTACGCGCCCGGCGACGGCGCGCTCGAGTGGCGCGTCCCGTCCAAGGACGTCGCCGCCCTGCTGCAGCTGGGCATGGGCGCCGTCGCGACGCTGCGGTGCTCGGTCGTCGGGAGCAGCGGGTCGCTGGATGAGGACGATGCGGATGGAGAGGGCGGCGGCGGGGGGGAGCTGTTGGCGGTGACGGGCGGTAAGTACGATTATGATGATGCGGATGGCGCGTTGTCGTCGTCAGCAGGGGGAGCAGGGTATCAGTCGGGCACACTGGCGGCGGAAAAGGCCAATGGACATGGCGCTGCCGACGTCGATGCCCGCGCGGAGAGGAGGAGGCAGGCCAACAGGCTGCTCATGCCGAGCAGCGCCGCGCTGAGCTTTCAGGTCAAGGGCTGGTTGGCCAGCGGCGTCAGGGTGGAGAGCTTGAATCTGGACCAGCGGAAGTCGAGGGGCTTGGGGGCCGGCGTCACGCCGTACAAGGGCGTCAAGTATCTGACTGTGAGTAGGGACGGCGTGGAGGTGAGATGTTGACGGGGGGGAAATTCAATGGATGGAGGCATTGCTTTGCGTGGAAATGCATATGATGAGGCGCCCCCCCCCCCCGGTTCTGAAGATGCAGACATGTTTTGGGGCAAAAGAGGCTGGATGAGGCATTGAGTCACAATTGAATGATGGAATGAATGTATTTTTCGCCAAAAGTCATTGATCGAAGCAGCTGCTCTTCCAACCCGGGATACCATTCGTACAACAAAGGTGGTCGTGAGCTTGGCCGTTTCGGCCGAAGGGAGAGATGCCGCATGAACCCGGCAAACGTTCAAGGACGTGGCAGCGAGCCATCAATGGTCTACATCCAGCAAGGCCAGTCACCCAGCCACCATCCAAAAGATGCCGCGGAGATGATAGTAGCTCGAAGATGGTACAATGGTTTCTATGCTGGCTGCTGCTGACGCAATCGGGGGGTAATCTCCATCATCTTGATTGGTCCATTATTCTACAAGGCGGTCGCAGACCAAGGCCCAATTCTCTCTCCGTCTCGCCAATTTCCTCCCAGATCTTTCCTTGCGACTACCGGGCGCGCTTGCGATAAGAAAGTGACGGCTGGTGAGCGGAAGTAGCTTATTGGCCCAGAGCCTTGGCGCGCTCGTCCTCGAGCTTGGTGTAGAAGTTGTCGCGGTGGCGGACGGCGGGGACGTGGTAGCCGTACCACCAACCGTAGCCGGTAGCTGTGCCGAGGCCTGGCGTCGCTGCACGTTAGCGCGGGACTGCGGTACTTTTTGCTTTTATGCGATTCGCGCGCGCGCGCGTGCGTCCAGGGTGTTATCTATGGACGGAAGGCGGAGAGAGAGTGCGGAAGAGCTCGGTCTACTGCGCCGGGAAAAAAGGGATTGCGGGATGGTCGCTGAGGAGGGGGTTTCACGCACCGAGGGCGACGGAGAGGTCGAGGACGAGGCCTCTGCGGAGCATCTGTCACGGGTGCGGGTCAGCTCCAATTGCGGGGGGAAAGGGTGGATGGGAGGTCCGCCGGGGGCCTGTTCCACGTACTCCAGTGATGGGCTTGACCATTTTGGCGGCGGGGAGCGGAGAGGTTCTGCGGAGAGCGGGCGTTGGGGAGGGTTGCGGTTGATGCGGGTGGTGTGACGCGCGAAGCTGGGGTTCGTCAAGGTCGGGTTGCACCTTCGCACCGGCCACAAGTAAGGCCGGCTGCCGAGCTGGCTTCAAAGCAGGTGGTGAGAGGATTTGAGCTCTCCAAGCTTTGTAGAGAGCGAGACACTCTTCTTACGCAGGTGCTTAGACCAAAAACCTGGATGTAGATGCGTGTCTGAAGTCAAGGAAACCAAAATTTGGCATTGGATTCAGCCTCTTGCGTGTTCAGGTGCAGTATCTCTGCGAGGCAGCTGCGGGTGGGCTCAATTCTTTGTCACCCGCTGCGACCTGGCCCGAGCTGGGTCTTGCCGCGACCGCGCCCGCCGGCCAACTGCAGCTCTGCCTCACCACACTTTCAACCTGCACCATGCGCGTCACATAGCGCGAAAAACGAACAATTCCCGCCCGTCACCACATACCACCCAGCTTCCGACCGTACGCATACGATCCGTCCTCAATCGCTCGACCTTTACCACGCCCCACGCGAAACTGCGCAATGATGCCAGGACTGCGCTTCCCGGATGCTTCTTCGACGCAAAACCACATCGCAGGCACCAAGCGCCCGCTCGCTCCGGACGATGAACAGTTCTCTTCGAAGCGCCGCCGCGTCGTGCGCCACGGCATCCGACACAAGCAGGCCTGGCGCGAAGATCCGTCGGTAGCTGCGCCGCAGGACGAGGCGTTCTTCCAGGCCCAGATCCTGCGTGCCTGTTCCATCGGCTTGACGGCCGTCGGGTTCGAGAGCGCGAAGCCGACCGCGCTGGAGGCGTTCCGCGCCCAGGTCGACGAATGTACGTGTTTTTCCTTTCGTCCCCCCAACGGCACCAATTGGGGAAGGAGTGGGCAGTAGGCAGTCGGTTGGAAACGGGACTCTTTTTCGTGCTTTTGAACGGGAGGCTCACGCATCTTGTCTCATTGTCGCAACAGTCATGCTCCACTTCCTCTCCGACGTGCGCGCCTCGATGGAGCACGCGCGCCGCACGACGGCCACGCCGGCCGACTTCGCCCGCGCCCTCGCCCACACGGGCTACACGGCGTCGGACCTCGAGCCGCAGCTCGCGCTGCCGCTGCCGCCCGCCGTCGCGCTGCCGCCCGTGCCCGACGCGCCGCCGGCGGAGGAGCCGCCGCCCCGCCTCGAGGCCGTCCTCGGCAGGGAGCTGTCGGGCGCCGCCGACAAGAGGGCGCGCGCCTACATCCCCGCCCACCTGCCCGCCTTCCCCAGCAAGCACACCTGGCAGGCCACCCCCGTCTACAGCTCGCGCGAGACGGACCCGAGGAAGATCCGCGAGCGCGCGACCCAGGAGGGCATTTTGGCGGAGCAGGCGCTGAGGAAGCTCATGGCGGCGAATCGCACGGGGTCGAGCAGGAGGCGTGCGTTGGGCGGCAAGGATGCCGCTGCTGCGGGTGGTGGTGGTGAGAAGAGGAAGTCGCCGCCGGCGAGCAAGCAGATGTGGGAGGAGGCTATGCGTGAGATCATACGCGAGGACGAGATGAAGCGGGGAGACGTGATGATGGGCGGCATGGACGACGAACAGAGCGGCGGCGACAAGACGAACGATTTCGTGGTGGACACGGGCTTGCTGGTGAACTATGACAAGAAGTATTGGAGGAAGGGGGCACAGTCGACGGCATGGTCGTGATATGGGAAGACTCGAAAGCAGCGAGTCGAGGCGTCGAGGGTCAAGGAGTGAAGGGAGGAAGGAAGGGAAGAAGTAAAGAAGGCAGTGAGTGAGACAGTTGAGGATAAGCATTTTTAGCGCGGCGTTCTCGGTGTTTGGTTTGCGGGATGGCGCGTGTCGGGTGGCGTTATGGTCTATGGATTTTCGGGACGGGAGAGCTGGTGGCTGCATCAAAGAAGACGAAGATACCACGGTCGGGGTGTGATGGTATATGCAGAATTAAGGCGCCGCGCGAAGCAGGTCTGCGGCGCGCTTGAGAAATACACAAAATGATTTCTTTGTTTGCTATGACCATTATGAACAGGCAACCGCCTCAGCGTGTAATGGTTGCGAGATGGCTTGAATCCCTTTCGCTGTGCCAACTACAGCAGATGCAGCCGGAGATTGTGTGCGAAGCAAGACATTCGTTCCTGGGTTGGGTGAAGACGTCACAGCCGATGCTCGTTGTCCTCCCACGACGTCGTCTCGACCGTCAAGCCGCCCGCGCACCTTTTCAGCACCCAACAGACCGTCAGCACCTCGCATCTCGACATCTCGTCACTCCGGCACAGCCAGCCGCCCGAGGGAGGAAGGGAAACGAGGTCGAACGCACCTTCGGAACAGCCGCACCAGCGGGCGGCATAGGACGCGGCTGCGCGGATCATCCCGGTTCTCAACCTCGCACGCGTACTGCACCATCTCCAGCAGCTTGCACTTCTCCAGCTCGACCGGCGGCTTCCTGCGCCTGCCGTTCGGCTTGTACTGCACGCGCACGCTGAGCTCCTCGGGCGGAAAGGCTTCGACGGGTGGTGCCATTGTCGTTGCGGATTGATCCAGGCGGAGAAAAAGAGCAAGGAAGAGAGGACGTCACCACCTTGGGAGCTTTGACCACGGAGAGATGCCCTGCGCGACGGCCGCGACTGAGCGGGGAACTGGGTACAGGTGAAGGCTTCTGTCTTTGCGGACTTGACGGCGGACCACGGCGAAATGGGCGCGGAGGTTTCGGGGCGGAGGTTGTTGGGTGAGGTTGAGGAGGCCCGGCTGGACGAGGTGCGTAGTCTTTCCCGCGTCTCGACAACACTCTACCACCACACCAAAGCCACGATGCGCTGATTATGCTCTAGGTCCTACATTCGGTGAGGCTGTCTGCGCAACCCGGGCTGAGCGAAACGCGATTCGGAATCCCCCCGCTGGACCGCCTCCTGCGCTTATTCGAGCAGCCACCTCCACGCCACCACGACCCGCCCTCTCCGCCGCTCGACCAGCCCCAGAGACACCGGGCCACTACTCCCAAGCCTCCACTAGTCGAACTCACGTCTGCCGGCCCCGGCGCGGGCAAGACGCAGCTGCTCTACCTAATCACCGCTCTGGCCATCCTCCCCCGCACCTACGCCGGCATCGACCTCCAAGGGAAAGCGAGCGCCGTCGTCATCGTCGACACCGACGGCCACTTCTCCGTCACGCGGCTCGCAACCGTCGCGAAAGGCCACATCGCCCGGCGCTGCCGTCGCGCACAGCAGCAGCAACAACGCCACACGACCATCGACCCGGCCGCCGCGGACGCCCTCATCGCCGCCGCCCTCACACACGTGCACATCCTCCAACCGCAATCACAAGCCGCCCTCATCGCCGCCCTGCGCGCCCTACCCGCCTACCTCTTCCCGCGCACCGCCACCGGCACCACCACCACCACCACCCACCACCACTCCGCGCACAGGCCACTCCACTCCATCCTCGTCGACAGCGCCAGCGCCTTTTTCTGGCCCCTCCGCGCCGCCGAAGACGACGCCCGGCTACCCGTCAGCAACGGCGGTGATGGCGGCGGCGATGGCGGCGCGAGGGCCACATCCACATCCACATCCACATCCACCGCATCCACCACCACAACAAGCGAATCCTACACCACCCTCGCCCGCACCCTCCTCGCGCTAAGCGCCCAGCTCAACTGCGCCATCGTCGCGACCACCACCACCACCACCGCATCCAAACCCCTCCTCCCGCCCTCCTGGCACGCCGCATTCGCCCCCTCCCTCCGCCTCGCCGTGGGCAGGGCCGCCGTCCGCCCGTTCGCGCCGGCGATGAGCGTGGCCGAGGCGCGGGGGGAGCGCGGGCAGCGGCAGGGTGTGGTGGAGAGGGGGCGGTGCGGGGTTTGGGTTGAGGGGTATTACGGCGGAGGAGGAGGAGTGGCGGGTGGTGGGCCGCAGCAGCAGCAGCAGCAGCAACAGCAGGCGTATTGGGGGGCGAGGGGGGCGTGGGAGGGAGGGTTGGCGGCTTTGGAGGGGTGGGTGGTGGATGTGAGGGGCGATGGGGTGGTGGTGGTTGTGGAGGGGGAGGAAGGGGGTGAGGGGGATGGAGAGGGCGAGGGGATTTGAGATGATGAGGCTTGAGTGGTGGCTTGCTGCTTGGGGCTTGGGGCTTGGGGCTTGGGGGAGAGATAAGGCTCGGCCCGCCCGCCCACCCGGCCTGCCGCTGCCGCTGCCGCTGCCGCGCTGCCGTCTGCGACGAAGGATGGCGGTATGTAAGTGGGATCGTGGCAAGGGTGAAATGGTGGGGGTGGTGTGCAAAAGATTGCTGACGTGCTTTGGCGTCAATGCAAGGGTGTGAAGACTTCGGGTGCAACAACAACGAGATATCTACTGGGGGTCCGCATGACCGGCACTAGCGAAGGTACGCATCGGCGGCCGGGAAGTTCTGGGTCCTGGCTTTGCTGACTGCAGCCGCGATTGGTAGACATGCACCGTCTAGGCACGTTCGTGCAACGTCCAGCCTTACTACGTGGCTTCGACGAATCCACGATACGAAGTCTCGGTTGTCGCATTCGCTAAGGCGATTAGGCGTGGGACATCTGACTCCGTTAGCCGCAGTCTGCATCTGTGCCCACAGGGTTGGCCGGCCAGGCGTTGTCCAGGTTTGAAACAGATGTCTGGTGACGGGTGCGCAGCTCTTGCCGTGCTGATGATGGAGCCGTCCGATCTTCACAACAAGTGCCCACGACGATCACTCGGCTGAACCGCGGCCAGCGACCGAAGACGGCAAAAGAGAGACGAACCATCAGCGGACTCCTTTTCGCCCGCCACCACGGTTCCTCTAGCGTCCTGGTGCGGGCGCGCGGCATTCAGCACGGCTTGGCGGCGAGAGGGTGGCTAACGAGGAGCGCCAGGAAGGACGCCATCGAATTCTGTGACACCCGGCCGGCCTATCCGCGACGCCTGCTTCTCTTCGTAAACACCCCGGCGATACATCGTCAGAGCTAGGGAACAGGAGTTCGGTCCGGGCTTGGTGGCGTGGTTTTGGCACCCTGGCTGCGGGTAAGGAACTGATGGGTCGACCTTGCTCTCGGACTTTCTCCGCAACGCAAGGCCTAGGTACCTGGCTGGCTCGAGCCACGTACTTACATCGCCCCGTTTCGCCCGCCAACTTTAATAGGACCACCTAGTCAGCGCTGTGCCCGTTCGCCTGGTACCAGGGTTATTAAAGAGCGATCGTCCGGCACTTGGCCTTGCTTTTGCCCTACGTACCGATTCCTCCCCCCCTAACCAATGGATGCTGCTTGATTTCAACACCACCTCGCGTCTTTACCCCAGCTCGAGTTCCGGATCCGCCTTTAATCTTCGGCTCAATTCGGACAGTTGAGGTCCGCGGCTTGGAAGGCCCCAAAGGAGAAAGTCAGCCCGTCATCTTTGACTGAAACAAATATTGAGTCGGATTCATAAACAGCTGCCGCGCGTTCCCCATCCTCCCCGCCCGCGGCTCCTGCAGAGCCCCATGTCGAGTGACGTCGGATAGAACGGACCTCGCCCATACCGCCTTTGTCAATTCTCCCGCCTTGTAGTGCGCAACACAAGGCACATTTTCCTTTCTTTTTGTTTCTTATATCCTCTGTGGAGCCTCTCTCCTCTCAATTCCCTTTTGGAGATAGGTCCACCTACCGCCCGCGCCCGGATCACCGGCCCGCCCCGATCTCACCTGGCAGCATCGTCCCCCGCTCAAACCGTTTCAACTTTTACCGGCCCCGCCCTTTCCCTCCTCCTCCCCTTCCGCAGAAAATCGGAGATGGCGTCACACAATTCCTCCTCCTTTCTCACCCTCCACGAGCCGCTGCTGAGCCGCGATCTCCACGTCGAAATGCCCGGCTTCGTCGTCGACAATGTCCGGCTCTTGCTCTTCACCTCGGCTTCCGCCCTCTTGGTCAGCATCGTCGCCGCCGCGGCACTGTTTTGGGGCAGAGACCCGCTCGCCGGTTTCCCCGTCATCGGGCACGAATGGGGCGATGAGAAGAAGAGGCGGGAGAGGTTCGTGACGGGGGCGAAGGGGATCTATCTGGAGGGGTATAAGAAGGTTTGTCCCTCACTCGCTCGGTCTTGGCGGGGGGTTCGTTTGTGTTGGTGTGCTAATTGGAGGGGCGGTGTTGTTTTTGTTGTAGTTCAAAGACGGCGTGTATCAGATCACGACTGTGAGACGTAAGCAGTGCCACTGTACGAGGATTGGATGCGGGAGGCTTTTGAGCTGATTCGATTGCGGGGTGTGCAGGGTCCAGGACGATCGTCATCGCGCCAAAGTATCTCGAGGAGTTGAGGAAGCTGCCGGATGATGTGGTGTGCAACCAGTGCGCAGCCGATGAGGTGAGGGACTGCACTTTTGTGTCGTCGTCAACCACACGTCCTCCTTTGCAAGCGCTGTGGGCAAGAGACGATTGGCTGACCATTCCCATCCCACAGACGCTCGAAAGCAGATACACCATGCTCAACACCCACGAGCCGCTGCACGGCCACGTCATGAAGACGCTCCTCACCCCCGGTCTGCGTACGTCCCGTCTCCACCTTCTTCCCTTGTTGTTCCCCCGGCCGCCTCAACCCTTCCAAGAGCAACTACAACCTTCCCACTACCACCAGCACCACCGGCTAACCGACAACAGGCCGCCTCAACCCCCGCATCTCCGACACCATCACCACCGCCGTCCACAACACCCTCCCCTCGTCGACTTCCTCTTGGACCCCCCTCAATGCCACCTCCACCCTCCTCCACATCGTCGCCGCGGCCACCGGGGCCATCGGCGTCGGCACCCCGCTCTGCCTCGACCCGACGTACCTCGACGCCTCGGTGCAGTACGCGGCGAGCGTCATGCGCGCCATGGCGGCCGCCAGCAGGGTTCCCAGTTGGTGCCGGTGGCTCGTGGCGCCGTGGCTGAAGGAGGTGCGGGAGCTGAAGGGACGGATCCGAGAGATGGAGGCGTTGGTGGGGGGCGTGATGAGGGCGCGGAGGGAGAGCGGGGGGGCAGAAAAGGCGGAGGATCTGCTGCAGTGGACGGTGGACGGGGCGGCCCGGTTCGGGCTGGACGCCGAGTGGAAGGTGGTGCGGGCGTACCTGGGCTTCGTGTTCGCGGCGGTGCACTCGACGACGGTGGTGGCGACCAACGTGCTGTTCAACCTCGCGGCCATGCCGCCCGCGGTCACGGCCGAGCTGCGCGCCGAGGCGGCGGCCGCGCTGGCGAAACACGGACACGGCGGCGTCATGACGTTCGACGCCCTGCAGGACATGCCCAAGCTCGACTCGTTCATGAAGGAGACCCTGCGCCTGTACCCCCTGCAGTTCGGTACGCACCCTTTACCCTTACCGTCCCCTCTTCCCTCCCTCCCTCCCTCCATCCATCCTCCCCCACTCGCCCGCCCGCTAACCCCCACCCCCGCAACAAACAGCAAACTTCCAACGCAAAGTCCTCAAGCCCTTCGCCCTCTCCACCACCACCGGCAGCGGTGCCCCACCCATCCTCATCCCCGCCCACACCGTCATCGAGGTCCCCACCATGGCCGTCTCGCTCGACCCGCAACGCTTCCCGGACCCGCACCGCTTCGACCCGTGGCGCTTCTGCCGGCTCGGCGCCGACAACCCGTCCCGCCGCAGCCACCAGTTCGCCACCGTCGCCGACGACAGCACGAATTTCGGCTGGGGCAGGCACGCGTGTCCGGGCAGGTTCTTTGCGGCGAATGAGATCAAGATGGTCGTGGTGGCCGTGCTGGGGGGGTGGGATGTCGGTATGCCGGACGAGGGGGAGGGGAAGGAGGGGGAGAGGGAGTGGGGGGGCAGGAGGTGGCGGAATTGGGAGTATGGGAATTTTGTGAGTTGTGCTTGCGTGCCCCTTTGAATTTTTTTTTTGTTTTCGGAAGTGTGGATGGTTGGATGGATGGCTGACGATTGTCGTGTGCGCAGTGTTTCCCTGTTCCTACGAGGGAGCTGCTGTTCAGGAAGATTGAGACGTAGGGTAGTAAGTGGTGTATGAGGGAATGGAAATGATGATGACATCTGGAGATGGCCATGCAATTTTTGCCATTTGCTTGGCGTCAGCAGCTGATTTGGCCCGCCGAGCCCCCTCTCTAGGCTGCCACGCGCAAGGGTTGAATGCGCGTGTGTGGGGAAATGAGCGCCAATAAGCTGACGAAATGCCATAGACGACCGCCTGCATCGGCCACATGTTTCCCCAAACGGGGCATGACTGTGCTCCTGCAGATAATGTGATAGGTCGACATCACGAGCATAAGCTGTTTCTGGCAATCCACGGGCCTCTGTTGCACAAAAAACAAAGTTCACTCTAGCCTTCAGCTGCATTGCCCCCCTGTGGCTTACAGTGCATGCGTGCGCAACCTACCAAAACATAAGACCCCCGCACCCGCATTTCCCTTGATCATTCGCTTCTCCGCCTCTTCTCATCACACTCCATCACCAGCTCGCTGGTCCTTCGCGGACCCTCGATGGCATGGATCCTGTCAGCGCATTCTCTTTGGCAGCCGGCGTCATACAAGTCGTCGACTACGGCACCCGCCTTCTCTCCACCACCTATGAAATCTATCAGTCCGAGTCGGGCAAAACGGCGCGCGATGTCGAACTGTCAACTTTATCACAGGGCCTATCAGACGTGAGCGAGCAGCTGAAGAACCGATTGTGTGATGCGAAGAAGGCCCCCGCCGCATCTGAAAACGCCTTGCTCGACTTGTGCCGACGCTGCGTGGAGGCCAGCGCCGAGCTGCAGAGCGCCGTCAACGCTCTCGAGGCTAGAGGAACAACAAGAGTCGGCATTGCCGCGAGTAGCTTCGTCTCGGCTCTGAGGTCCATTTGGACGGAGAGCGAGGTTGACCGGTTGCGCGGCCGCTTGACAGAGATCCGATCTCAGATGACGATCGCAACACTGGTCTCGGTCTGGTACGAGCGCCTAGGAGCAGCTCTGACTTCGGGTTGCTAATGGATACCGTAGGGAAGAGACTAGACAGGACGGTGAGAGACACTTGGAGCTGAGGAATCGGCTGGATGAAATCACCGAGAAGCTTGACCGCCGTGATAACTCGGCTCGCGAATTTGCAATTGAGCTTAAGAAGATGACATTGCAAGATGAGCAAACCCAACAGTCCAAGAAGTACCATGACTTGGTCCAAACCATCTGGGACACTGATTGGACATCCTGGGCTCCCAATGAACGTGGTCGGCTGTTTAATGTTACTCGGCCTGCGGACTTGTCTTTGGACGTCGCCATTCCGGTGGCTGCCAAGATCCTAAGCAGTCTCTCTTTCAGCGACATGGCATCGCGAGAAGGAGGAATTCCGAAAGCGTATGCAAAAACTTTTGGATGGATCTTCCGGACCCAGAGAGCCGGGGAGCAGGGACAGGAGTTGCAATGGACAGGTTTTCCAGCTTGGCTTCGGGAGACGTCGGGATCTATCTACTGGATCACAGGTAAACCCGGCTCAGGCAAATCGACTCTCATGAAATTCATCTTCGAGCATCATCAACTACGAAGACACCTTCGGGGCTACGCCGACGGACTCCCGCTAATGCTCGCTGGGTTTTTCTTTTGGAATCCCGGCTCCAGGATGCAGAAGTCTCAAGAAGGCCTCATCAGAACCATTCTTCATCAGTGCCTGCATGTCAGACAGGATCTCATCCCTGTCGTTTTACCCCGGCGCTGGGCATTGTACAATCTTCTGGGATCCGATTCGATCGCCCCGGAGTGGACTTGGAAAGAGTTGAAGGAGGCCTTCGAGGCTCTGTCCTCTTATCACGGGAAGGCGTTTCGACTTGCACTGTTTGTGGACGGGCTCGACGAGTTTGATGGTGACCACAAGGTGCTGATACAATGGGCGAAGGACAACATCGCCAGCCGCGGCATCAAACTCTGTGTCTCAAGCCGTCCCTGGAACATGTTCGCGGACGCATTCGGCCAGGGCCATTCCTTGACGATGCAAGACTTGACACGGCCCGACATCGAACATTTTGTCCGAACAGAATTCGACAAGAGTCCCGCATATCAGGACTTGAAAGGGATCTTCCCTGATGAGATGAGCCGAGTTCTCAAGGAAATCATATCGAAGGCTGAAGGCGTCTTCCTGTGGGTCAACCTTGCCGTCCGGTCTCTGTTGGATACTTTGACCGACAACCCGTCCCTGCCACATCTCGAAGCACAATTGGACCAGATCCCGTCCGACATCATGGGCTTGTACAGCTCCATATGGCGATCGATACCGCCCGAGATGACTCCAATGTCGTCCAAATTATTTCAACTTTGTGTCGTCCAGGAGCCTGCGGTTACAACCGGAATTTTCTGGCTCGCTACCGAAGGCATTCCTGCCAGAACCCGGGCTATGGTCATGGACGAAAACGCACGCCGGGGCATCTCAAAGGTCATGAAGCGACTACTGGACGGGCACACCCGCGGGATCCTGGAAACATCGGCAAATCAAGTCCGGTTCCTACACCGTTCGGCCAGAGACTGGATAACCAAAGACACCATGTGGGAAGAAATATGCTCCAAGACACCCGAAGACTTCGATCCGCACATGGACCTGCTCGAAGCGCACCTGACTCAGCCAATAACAGACATATCGACTCTGGCGGATTTCGTCGAGTTCATCCGCTTCTGCTTGGTCTACGGGCGCGGCGCCTCGAAGTCGGCAAAGGTCGAGGAGGATCGACTTGTGCGCGCTCTCGACTGCTTCAACGGGCTGGTCTGCGACTGGACCGTGCCCGCTTCTGGCATCAAGATCTTCCAATATCTATTCGTCGACGCCAAACACGCTGACCGCGACGGATACTCTTCCGGGCACTGGTCGACCCTGCAATATCGCAATGTCAACAAGGAAAACTCATTCATCGGTATCGCCGCACAGAATGGGATTCTCAGATATGTGCGAGCAAAGGTCTCGGCGAACAATGGTCTTTTGGAGTCCAAACCGAGCAGAATCTCACTGCTGGAAAACGCCGTCTTCCCGGGCCTCGACTCTGTGCGGCTCCGCACACCCCCGGCACCCATGTTTACATTGCCAACGGACGGAGTGGACGAGGAGCAGCTGCAGCTTGTCCGGTTTCTTCTCGACGTTGGCAATGTCCGTTACAAGACGGCTTTCGACGAGTCACTCTACGACGTGCTGCTGGAGGCACGACGCTCGGAAGAGCGGTTCCCGGGCCTTTGGGAATGGTACGATCGAGTGTTGCCGCTGTTGAAGAAATATGGGTATGGGTCCGAGGAGCCCGGCGGTCATACGGTCGGGGGAGACGAGCATCGAAACGGGAATGTGAAAATCCTGGAAAAGAAAGTCCTGGGAAGGCGTCTGAGGAGTATGCTTATCAAGCTTTGTCCTTGATATGTGTCTTAAGTGTGTGATGCGTCGGTGGTCTTTCTGTTCATTAATGTTTAGTCGTAATCTTTACGATTTTACTACCAGGTGTATATAAGCGCTCCAGGCAACTGCTTCTTTCGCCTAAGGGCCTGGCCGCTATGTCAGGGTGGCTGTTCTCAGGATCAGTCACTACTGCGTAGGAGCTACTGAGGCATTGCCGAAAGTAGAATTGCAGCTTCTTCAAGCTGAGGGGGACCCCGTCTACGCCAGGCCTATGGCACGAGAGTGCTCACCCACTCTCACCACCTTCACCGAAAGGGGGAAAATCCTCGAAAGGGGGTTTTATAAGTTCCGTAGGGAACTGACTTTTTGCCTTTTTGTTTTATTTTACTAGCTTAGTGTTGCTTGTTTATTTTGCTCGGGATTCGAGTCGAACTGGTTGGGAATGTGTGCAAACTTCGGATCGTTGTCTACCCTGAAATATTCGTTTTCCTGGGCATACAATCCAGTTTCACCAAAGGATGAAATGGTGAAGTCATTATTCCCGTAGAGATAACAACATAAAACGGGAGTTTCGTACTTGCTGCATATAAACGCTTCAGCAAAATCCTTCTTTCACCTAAGGGCCTGGCTGAGTGGATTATGACCAGCGGCATTTATGTCGCGGGTAAAGCTTCTAAGGCTATTGCCGAAAGGAGGATTGAGACTGGCGGCCATTGCGTCGCCGGTGAGGCTTCTGAGGCATTTGCCGAAGAGGATTGCCGCCTTTGGGCGGGTTGAGTTTGCGAAGCAGGCCTATGGTACGAGAGTGCTTACCCACTCTCACCACCTTCGTCTTCGAGACAAGGGGGAAAATCCTCGAAAGGGGGTTTTACAGGTTCCGTATGGGACTAACTTTTTGCTCTTCCGTTCTATGGTATCTGTTCTGTTTCCCATTTTTTTGTCTCCTTTCCTTGGTGTCATTCTGAGTCAATGCTGGAGTAACAAGCATCTTTCCAGTCAGTAATGCTATCGCCTTGACATTTTTTGCCTTGGTAGTTGTAAGCATGGATATTATGAGGCCGTACTTTTTTCTCGCCAGCCTTAATTGCTCAACACGCAATATTGATTTTTCCCTGTAAAGGCGACCGCGACCTCGAATGGTACAGAACTCTACACCAATATTATCCTCAGCCTCTCAATCCTCGACTCACCCAGAGTGACATGTGTCCGAACTCTCGTTGTAGTGTTCGAAGCAATCATCCGCTCATGCCGTCATGGCTGACATGACTCGCGCCAACAACCGCATCGCAATCGCGTTGTCGCGTCTCCCGTCCCGCCCGCCTCACCCCAACTCCTCCCACCACACGACACGACACCACGCCACGCCACGCCGCGCCGCGCCACGCGCCCAGAAGCTCCCGCTCCATCCGCTCGGCCCACCGCAAAACCACCATCACCACCATCCACAGCGAGAACGACCAAAAAAAAAAAAAAGACAGCCATCATGTCCAAAAACGCCTCCGCCGACGCCGCCACCCTAGCCGCCCAACAACGCGCGGCCGCCCTTCCAATCGAGCAGCAAGCGCCGCCGCTCAGCAAGATGCTGGAGGAGGACAAGCAACGCATCGACGATTGCACGCCATGCCGGGTGATGGGTACGGTACCTACCTACCTACGCACTTCCTTCCTTCCTTCCTTCCCCCCCTCCTCCCTCCCGCAACCATCCCCTCAGCCTCTCCCCTCCCCATCCCCTCGCCGAGAAACAAAAGAACCACATAGACCCCAACCCTACCCAACAGCTGACTGACATGACGGTTTCCCATACCAAACAGGCGCCGGCGCGTTCATCGGGCTCGGCGTCTACGGCTACGTGTCGGGCCACGCGCAGCTGCGGCAGGACCGCGCGCGGATTCTGGCGCAGAAGTCGCTGGTCGGGCTGCGCGCGCGGCGGGCGAGCATAACAGGGGTCGCGGGCGTGTTGGTCGGGCTGGGTGTGTATCGGTTGGTGAATTGAGAGAAAAGACATCATCATGGCCGGCCTCTGGTGCAATTGGGTGGCGTTCTTTTTATTTAACTTTTTGGGCGCAACTTTATGGGATCAGGAAAGGGCAAAAGGTGGACATCTCTGCTCTGTCAAAACGAATACGCGACAGAGGTTTTTGTTGTATTTCAAGATTCGCTGGGAGATGATGGGGATTGAAAATCTCCGCTCAATGCCTGTGCAGCATCTGCGTAGTAGTGGCGAAGGGATAAACAACAAGAATGGTTCCTTCAATCCACCGGTCCGCCGGGAACGTGATTATAATGCCACTCACTCCAGTAGTCAAACACCGCCTGACGTGACGCAAAAGACCATGTGACCGTGCCAAAACGCACTTGACAGCATGGATGATGTCCAGTCAGCCACACCGACCGACACATATATTTGGGTATTGAAGATCCACCACCACCGCCAACAAACAACCCCTCAAATCCCGAGTACCAAATCCCCCAACCAGATGGGAGAGAGAGAGAGCAGCGTCGAAGCGAACATCCAGCAAAAAACCCCCCACAAAAGGATCCCCGATGGTGCCCCCCTCTCCAACCCAATAATCCGCTTCATTGTGTGTGACTCATGATCCTACTCTCCATCCACGACACCGAAGCAAAGGCCGCCCCCCTTTCTCCCGGGGGAAAGCCAAGAATGTGTTTGTTCCCTTTCACGGCGCGCAAAAAAAAAAAAACACCCACTTCCGTGACAAATGCAGCTCCCACATGATGCGAACAACAGAACCCATCCCAAACATCCGCAATAACACAACAAGAAGAGAAAAGAACGTTAGCCCCTTGCAAAACTCCCGTAGCATGCATGCTTCCTATGCCGGCACTGCTGCCCTGTGGTATATGGATATATCCTCGACTTGTATGGACCCCCGCCCGCGAACGAACAACAAAAAAAAAAAACACCGGAAAAGAATATTCCCTTCACCCCGAGAGAGAGAGAGAGAGAAAAGACCCCATTGCAGTATGTAGCGTTCTACAACGCCCCCCCACTCTCCCCCCCCCTCTAAACCCTGTCGATGCATGATGCTAAGTGGCGATGATAACGTGAAGAAAACCAATTACGTGAACCTCCCCCTCTTCCCCCCTCCCCCAAAACCGTCCTTCCCGTTGTTTACTCCCGTGATGTCGAAAAAGTCGCCAAACGGCGCTCGCCTCTTCAGTCCCGCTCCCTGGCCAATACTGTTGATCTGCGCCACAGCAGCCGCGGTTGCGGCGGCGGTGTTGCGATTCGCGTCTCTGGCGTGGTTGGACCGGTTGATGCCATTGGCGCTGCGGTGGTGATGGTGGTGGTGGTGGTGGTGGCTGGCGCGGCCATGGTGGCGGGGGAAGACGTTGATCTGGTGGGCGGGCATGGCGGCGGCGGCGGCATTGTTTTCCTCATCCTCCTCGTCTTCCGCTTCGTGCTCCATGTCTAGATCGCTCTGCGCGGGCAGCGGCTGCGCGGCCCGGAACGTGAAGTCGCCCTTGGGCAGGGTGGCGTCGAAGGCGGGCCGCTCGGGGGCCGTGGCGTGGGTGGCGGGCTCGGGCGACACGGAGGCGACGGCGGGCGGGACGGCGGAAACGGCGGGGTCCTCGGTGCGGCCATGTTGGATGACGGGCGAGGAGGAGCTCCGTCGGATGGCGGGCTTGGCGTGGTGATCGTCGTCTTGTTGTTGGTGGTGGTGGTGGCTGGCGGGGGTGTTGTTGTTTGTGGTCGTGTTCTCGTCGTCGCTGTCGATGTGGTTGCCGCTGGCCATGCCCTCCTGCAGCTTCTCCGTCACCCATTGGCGCACCCGCCAGCCCTCGCCGTCGCCGACGCCCAGGTTCTCGTTGTCCAGGAAGCTCAGCATGTCCTCCAGTGCGGCCTGGTAGCCCTCCTCGTGGGCGGCCTCGCGGTCGGTGGCGGCGGCCTTGTACAGGTTGGTGACCTGCAGCGCGGCCGTCTTGAAGGCCTGCAGCAGCTGGGCCGGCGGCTGCGGGCGGCGCCGCGCCGAGGGCAGCGACGTGTTGAGGCTGCGCATCGAGTCCATGGGGGAGGCGTGTGTTCGGGGTGCAGGTAGCGTTCGGCCTGCGGTCGCTGGGGGCGCAGGGGTTGTG
This sequence comes from Diplodia intermedia, assembly GCA_021495925.1. Classification (NCBI taxonomy): domain Eukaryota; kingdom Fungi; phylum Ascomycota; class Dothideomycetes; order Botryosphaeriales; family Botryosphaeriaceae; genus Diplodia; species Diplodia intermedia. The sequence goes on along the minus strand of JAKEKT010000036.1, from coordinate 244,866 downwards.
TGTAGATCGTCTCGCCGGGCTGGAGGTCCGAGTTAGTCAATGATGATGCACAGCCCTGGCATGCCCCTCATCCAAGGCGCCAGGTTGCAGGTTGCGCCGGGCGCGACTTACCGAGCAGCGGTAGCGATGGTTGAGCACAATGGAGTAACGACCGTCGAGGACACTGGTACAAGCGGGGTGCGCGGGGGCGGTGTTGTTGAAAAGGCTTGGGATGGAGGTGCAGTTGGACGACTGGTGAAGAGGATGGAAGCAGGCCTGTTACTTTCGCCGCGCACGGGCCGGCTGCGGCTTCCCCCGGCCCTGCTAACCCTAGTCTTTCCCCGGACGGGCACGTGGCGGCGTCAGCTTTGTCTGCTTTGTTATTCGCCTCCTGTTTCACTCGTCTCATCTAACACGGATACCAATGCAATGTGTGTCGGAGATCTATTGCTCTACTTCTTAGTCTACACCACTGCGTCAATCACACTGGCATCGCCGCCCCGTCACCGCGAGGATCGCTGCCGGCGCTCCACACCGTCTGCCCGTCTTCCACATGACACCTGATCAGCTGGCCCCTTCCAAATAGCCCTCGCCGGTGCCCCTTCACGACCTCGACCTGGTGGCCCATGGCCTTCAGCTTGTCCACCACGTCCGGCCGGATGCCGTCTTCCAGATACACCGTCCGGTCCACCGCCTTCTGCTCGTTGCGCTGATCGGGCATGCCCGCGCCGATGCACACGCGCGGGGCGTCCAGGGCCGTCTGCGGCGAGTGGCCGAAGACCAGCATGTTCAGCAGCACCTGGACGTGGCCCTGCGGCTGCATGAAGCCGCCCATGACGCCGTAGACGGAGTGCAGGCTGCCGTCGGACGGGTTGGTGACCAGGGCCGGGATGATGGTGTGGTAGGGGCGCTTGCCGGGCTTGATGACGTTGGGGTGGCCGTCCTGCAGGCTGAAGTTGGCCCCGCGGTTCTGCAGCGTGAAGCCGCAGCCCTGCGGGATGATGGCCGTGCCGTAGCCGCCGTAGTTGCTGTTGATGAACGAGATGCCGTTGCCCTCGCTGTCCGTGCAGCAGAAGTACACCGTGTCGCTGTGGCTGTGCGCGGGCGAGCCGTGGTCGGGGATGTCCGACGCATGCGCGGGGTCGAAGAGCTTCGCGCGTTCGGCCAGGTAGGCCTGCGAGATGAGCTCCTTGGTGGGCACCGTCTCCACGTTCGGATCCGTGACCCACCAGCCGGCATCCGCAAACGCGATGCGGAGCGTCTCGATGACGGCGTGCAGGTGCTCTGCCGAGTTGTGGTCCTTGTGCGTGAACCTGGAGATCTTGCCCGCCTTCTCCAGCTCCTGCAGCATGCCCAATGCCATCAGCGCCACGATGCCCTGCCCGTTGGGCGGGTGCTCCCACACCTCCACGCCTTCGTCTCCTCCGTCATGCATGTGCTCCTTGTGCAGCTCCCCGACCCCCTGCCCGTGGAACTTCAGCGAAATGGCATCCACCGGCTCGCTGCCCAGCTCCGCATGCTTCTCCAAGTCCTGCAGAGTAAGACGGCCTCCAAGGTCCTGCACAACCTTGATCAGCGCCTCTGCCACCGGCCCCTCATAGAACCCCTTCTTTCCATTCTTCGCCAACAGCCTGAACGTGTTCGCCAGCGTCGGGTTCTTGAAGATCTCGCCCGGCCTCGGCGCCCTGCAGCCGTCCTTCGCGGCGGGGTCTTTCTTCAGCATCTCGGCAAAATTGGGGCTCGCATCCCTGATGGTCTGCTCGCTGTTGTGCCAAAAGGTGCTGCTCAGCTCGGACACGGGGAAGCCCTCCTCGCCCAGCTCGACGGCGGGCGTCAGGATGTCCTCGAGCGACAGCCTGCCGCTGCCGAAGCGCTCGACGGCGTCGACCCAGCCGGCCGCGGCGCCGGGCACCGTCACCGCGTGCACGCTCGTCATCGGGATGCTGCCGACGACGCCCGGCGCGATGCCCAGGTCCTTGCGGACGCTTTCGAGCGACACGTCGGCGCCCGCCCGCCCCGAGCCGTTCATGGCGTGCACCTTCTTCGTCTTGGCGTCGTAGAAGAGGCAGAAGCAGTCCCCGCCGATGCCCGTGCTGCCCGGCTCCGTCATGTTGAGCGCCGCCGCGACCGCGACGGCGGCATCCTGTGCGTTTTGCTCGTGTCAGATGGTCGTTTGGAGAACTCGATGCGGCGGCTTACGGCGCAGTTGCCCCCCTGGCGCAGGATGCGGATCCCGGCTTGGGTTGCGAGCGGCTGAGTAGACGAGACGATGCCCTTGGTGCTGTGGACGGTGCTTCGGCGGCTGGGGAACTGGATGAATTCCGGGTCCGTGGCCGGATAGATGGCCTGTGGATTTAGAGGCATATTGCTGAAGACTGCGCGGTATCTTAAGGAAGCCAGGGAAGAGTGTGACGATCAATATGAGAGCAAAGAAAAGTTGCGACAACGGAGAGCGACGATCTAGAGACCGAGGCGGAAGTTTACAGATAGAGTCACAGGCGCTGGCATCCCACCTTGAGCTCGATATCTCCGGTCCAGCTGCCTATGCGGGGTCCTTCATCATTACGTTATTCACCACGGGCGCGGCCCATTCAACCGGCCCTGTCCCTCGGCATCGCGGTGACAGGCCGACTGCGCATCTGCGATTAGCCGGATTGAGAAGGCAGTGACAGAAGAAGGGCCTGCCAGCCAGCCGAGCAGCTGTTGGCCGCGGGAGAGTTCCATGGGCTGGCCCCGCGGTCCCTGCCAAGCCCAGGCCAACCGAAACACACGGGCCGATGCTGTGGCCGCTGTGTGACGCTCACTGCAGCTCCAAAAGTTTAACCCGACACCCAATCCTCCTCCGCACCCCGCCATGAACGCCGCCGCAGGCTGGATCTGCCGCCGATGCCTGCTCCGCTCCTCCTTCCCCGCTAGCGCCACCGCCTTGGTGCGCCGCCAGACCACCAGCGCATCTCCAAATTCCATTTCATCTGCCGTGCTCAAGCGCGCCCGCGCCGTCGCCGCCGAGCATGCCCAGCTATCCGAGAAGCTCGTCGACAGCTTCGACACCCGCACCGCCAAGAAGGCCGGCGAAGCAGCTCCCATCGTCGCGGCTCTGCAAGAATGGGAGAAGGCGAACGAGGTTTGCGACCCCAATGGCCATCTCCAAACACCACACCACCATCCTCTAACCTCGCCACGAACCGCGCGCCGCAGTCCCTCACCGAGCTCCGCAGCCTCGTCAACGACCCCACCGCCGACGCCGAGCTGCGCGACCTCGCCGCCGACGACCTGCCCGACACGGCGGCCCAGCTCGAGCGGGCCTCGCGGACGCTGACGGGCAGCCTGGTGCCCAAGCACCCGTTCGCGCAGCTGCCGTGCATGCTGGAGATCCGGCCGGGCGCGGGCGGGTCCGAGGCGGCGCTGTTCGCGGCGGACCTGCTGCGCATGTACCAGGCGTACTGCGCGCGGCGCGGGCTGCGCGCGGCGCTGGTCAAGTACGAGGACGCCGACGGCATGGGCGACCCGCGCGGCTCCGACGCCCCGCTGCAGGAGGCCATCCTCGAGGTCGCCGACGACGGCGCCTACGCCCGCTTCCGCTGCGAGGCCGGCGTCCACCGCGTCCAGCGCGTGCCCGCCACCGAGAGCAAGGGCCGCACCCACACCAGCTCGGCGAGCGTGCTGGTCCTGCCCAGTTTTCCCGAGGGCGCCGCCGCCAGTATGGATTTCGAGGACCCGAATAGCGACTATTTCATCGATCCGAAGGAGGTGCGCACCGATATCATGAGGGCGAGCGGGGCGGGCGGACAGCATGTCAACAAGACCGAGTCGGCGGTGCGGTTGACGCATGTTCCGACCGGGACGGTGGCAGCAATCCAGGACTCCAGGTCGCAAAGAGCGAATAGGGACAAGGCATGGCAGGTGCTGCGGTCGAGAATAGCGCAGTTGAGGCGGGAAGCCAGGGAAGAGGAGGCGCTGAACTTGCGGAGGAGCGTCATAGGCGTTGCCAAGATGGGCCGTGAGCATAAGATCAGGACGTACAACTGGGGGCAGCAGCGGGTGACAGACCACCGTAGTGGGCTGACGATCCATGGATTGGATGACGTGATTGAAGGAGGGGACAATCTGGAAAAAGCCATGGAGAGTGTCAGGCAGTGGATGAGCGATCAGGAGGTCCAGCAGATGGTCCTCTTGCAAGAGAGCGAGGAAAAGAAATGAGTGTACAGATGTCTGTAGAAATCATGTAATAGTATAGATACCACAAATGGAGGAGAATAAGAACAGTGAACAAAACACAATCTATCTCTTTGCAGTCACGCACAAAGCAATGCCTCCGAGCACTAGCGCCATTCCAAACCAAGTATCTATAACTGAATGTTAGTATCGGCTTTGGAGTCAACCAGGCAGTCTCTTACCCCTCTCAATGACCTTGCGCTCTGCCAACCACTCGCCCAAGACGGTGAATAGGAATGCGCAGGAATTCGTGATGGGGACCATAAGACTGAGCTCTACAATGCACACGATTAGCCAATGGAGTGTTGCTTGAATGATGCTCGATTGCACTTACCGGCAGATCCAAGCAGCAAGAAGAACCAGATGCTCCCGGTAATATTAATCAGCAACGGCACAGCATAAGCCGGTCGCCGCAAAAGGTCGATCACGGCGTATATGACACCCCATAGCTTGCGTTTCAACCACGGTACGCTCGGATCAGTCACATACGGACGGGCCGGTGGAGTGTAGTTGACGGCGGCGCGCCGCATGAAGGGCGTGGTCATTCCCCATGCCGCTCCGACAAGCAGGAAGCCGAGAACCCAGCGGAAGATGGAAGGTTGCGGGTCGTCGGCATGCATAGCTGGATCCCCGGGGTCCATGGTGTTGCGTGACAGGAGTATTGATGACGATACGAGGGTTTCGAGTACACCAGAGTGATAGCGAGCGGAATTGGCACGCAATACGCGAGAGAGGCCGGAAAGCAGGATACGGTTGTCTGGAGGGTCGGTGGATCTGGGGACCGGGGGACCGAACGCGAGCCCTGACACGCGCGCCGCCAAGAGTTGCAGGGATGCGGCGTCATTGCTTCAGAAAAATATCTCCCGCGTTGCGCACCCACGACCACCACCAGCACGCCCCCATTCCCCCGGCCCACGCTCCCTCCCACACGCGACAATGGCAACAGAAGTCCGGCCGCTGCAGCCCGTCAAGCTGCCCGCGGCGCCGTCCGCGCTGACGCCCGAGCAGAAGTACTGGAAGACGTTCTCGTCGCAGCTGCTGCTGCCGTCGCCGCACTCGTCGCCCGTCACGCACATCTCGGCGCCGCCGTTCGCGCCCTCGGCGACGCAGCTCAACAGCCCGGAGACCTTCGCCGTGACGTCGGGCGGCCGCGTGCAGGTCTTCAGCAGCCGCACGCGCAAGGTGGTCAAGACCATCACCCGCTTCGGCGTCGAGGACCGCGCGCACAGCGGCGACATCCGCCGCGACGGCCGCGTGCTGCTGGCCGGCGGCGACAGCGGCGCCATCCAGGCCTTCGACGTCAACTCGCGCGCCATCCTCAAGACCTGGAAGGAGCACAAGCAGCCCGTCCACGTCACCAAGTGGAGCCCCGCCGAGCTGACGACCCTCATGAGCGCGTCCGACGACACCACCGTGCGCCTGTGGGACCTGCCCTCCGACAAGAGCACCCAGACGTTCGTGGGACACCAGGATTACGTGCGCTGCGGTGGTTTCATGCCCGGGCAGGCGGACCGCCTGCTGTTCTCGGGCAGCTACGACCAGACGGTCCGCCTGTGGGATCCGAGAATTAGAGGGAAGGCTGTCATGACGTTCAAGCATGCCGCGGCTGTCGAGAGCGTCCTCCCTCTGCCGTCCGGAACCACGCTGCTCGCCTCGGCCGAGAACACTATCTCTGTGCTCGATCTGGTGGCTGGCCGTCCCCTCCAGCTGCTGCGCAACCACCAAAAGACCGTCACGAGCCTGGCGCTGGCGAACAATGGCGAACGAGTTCTCAGTGGTGGGTTGGACGGCCATGTCAAGGTTTTTGAGACGACCGGCTGGAATGTCGTTGCTGGCTTCAAGTACCCCTCGCCTATTCTGTCTCTTGGGGTGATTGCATCGGGTACCGAGAGGGAAGACAAGCATTTGGCTGTCGGCATGGAGAATGGTATTCTGTCGCTCAAGACGAGATTATCTGGCCAGCAGAAGGTGGCAGCCCGCGAGCGGGCCAAGGAGATGAAGGCGCTCATGGAGGGAAAACTTGAAGAATATGACCGCAAGAACAAGAAGAGGGGCAAGGGTTGGGAGAAGAGGTTGCGCGGACGGGATTTCACTGGCGAGGGCGCGGATATCATCATCGACGGAAACGAGCGCGGCAAGATCAAGAACATGAGCAAGTGGGAGACAGCCCTTCGCAAGGGCCAGTACGAAAAGGCACTTGATCTCGTCCTTGAGGCTCAGGTACGTTATCATTGGGCGGTCTGTTCTCACCCTGAAGTTTTTACTAACGATAACTTTAGAACCCGTCTAAGCAGGACACTCTCACTCTCCTTACAGCTCTTCGCCACCGTTCCGCACTGCGCACGGCTCTGAATGGCCGTGATGAGATCACCCTTCAGCCCGTCCTCAAGTGGCTCAACAAGAGCATCGGTGACCCTCGTCACGTGCAGCTCGCTACGGATGTGGCATTCGTGCTGCTGGATCTGTACTCCGAGGAGATGGGTCAGAGTGCGGAGATTGATGCTCTGGTTGATCAGCTACACGACAAGGTCAGGAGAAATGCCGAAATCAGCCAACAAGCGTGGAGTACACAGGGCATGCTCGAAATGTTGATGGCTGGAACAAGTCAGGCATAGGCAATGCACCCTGGGTTCGTTTTCTCGTTACTGGTGCGGTTCGGCTATAGTTCATGAAAAAGTGGAAGACCTGGGTGTGAGGGGATATATGAGTGTGGCAACACCTCTTGCATAGCGTTGGCGTTTTTGGACGGGCACATTACTTCTGTACGGGATATTTAGTGATATCTGGTGGGCGTGCAAAAACATGACATGCTTTCAGGGCAGGAAAAGTTTTGAATTCATACCACGACATTTGAAAGGGGAAAACGTTTGCATGCCTTCACCGGCAAGTATCTTTCACAAAAGGGTTTCATGTATTGTTACACGGGACATAAGACCACAGACCCTTACATGTACGCCATCAGCCCACATCTTGGCGATAGTCTACCACAGCAGGTGCTGGCGCTGTTGTTGAATGGGCCTGTCAGGCAGATGCGTCCACACCTTACGGTTGTCGCGCTTCTTCTGCCTCTCCTCGGACAGCCTTATCCTCGTCGCCTCCTCCTTCAAAACCACCGAGATGGCTGCATTCACGTTAGCTTCCACGACCTTCTTTGCAAATGCGATGACTTACTCGTCGTCGGCAACCGCAAAATATTCACACGTCCCCTCGCCCTAATATCCCACGCCTTGCCATACGCGCCCCTCCCCACCCACGCCTGGTCGACATAGATGCCGGTGCGATCCTCGACCAGCTTCCTGCGGCCGTCCTTGAGCTCGATCTCGACGGGGTCGCCCTTTGTGCCCTGGGCGTCGCCGAGGCCCATGCCGCGCGAGACGACGGCGTGGTCGCGGGCGTACTCGAGGTGCTCGAGCACCTTGCGGGCGGCCTTCTTCTTGCTGAAGCGCATCTGCAGGATGGCCTCGTCGACGGGCTTGCCCTGGATCTGGCGGGCCAGCATGCCCAGCTTCTTGACCGACGTCTTGATCAGCGGCGACGTGAGCAGCTGCTCGCGCTCGCGCCGCTTGAGCGCCACCGCCCGCGGCTCCCGCCCCCGGTGCGTCACCTCCCGGATCACCATCTTGCGCGCCCACCGCGCGTCGTTCCGCGGGTCCGGGTGCAGCGCCGCCGCCATCGCGGCCGGGTCGCGGCCCGGGTACAGCTCGGCGGCGGCGGCGGCGCCGGGCTTCTTCTGCCCCCCCGTGCCGGTGGCTTCTGGCGCGTCGTCGTCCTGGGGCGGGGGCCGGGCTAGCTCGTTGGCGAAGATGGAGTCCGAGGTGAGCGAGCCTTGCTTCACTTGCGGCTGCCCGGATGCCTTGGCGTCGGGCTTGTTGCGCATGTAGTTGTCCAGCAGCGGGTTGTTGACCTGCGGCTTGTTGGGGTTGAAGCTGGGTTTCTCGTTCTTGTCGCGCTTGCGGAATTTGTTGAACATGTCCGAGATGAAGGGACGGCGGGGCGTGAGGGGGAGGGAGACGGCTGGGAGGGTGTTAGCTGGGGAGGCAACGGATTGGGGTCATTTGTGTGGGATTGAGGCGGTTGACGCAGTGGGGGACAACTGGAGCATGGCATTGGGAGCGAGCAGGGCATCGGCAGCTTACCTGGCCGGGCCAGCCGTCTCGCGGGTATCGTCACGTTCATGGCTGGGGGGTGTAGTTGCAGCGGAGCGGGTGCTGAGGTTGGACGGGCCGGATACAGCCAGAGATTTTCCGCCGCTGAGGGCGGCGGGTGATGCGAGACCAGGCTGCCGGAGCGCCCTGTCTCCCTCCGCAAGACCCAGGAACGGCGCAATAGTCAGCGCGGCGTGGCAGCTGCAACCACCGGGCGCCGCATCCTTCCCGCGCGTGCAGCTCGACATTTCGCAGCGGTCGCATCGCGTGAGGCCTCGAGCGAGCCGCCGACGAGTGGGCCAGGTGTGGCAGAGGCCCAGCTAGCGCGATCCCACAATTGACCTCACTCGGCCCAAGCCAGTGCTCCAGAGAGGCGTCTGCGCGCGACCTAAGCCATCATCATCCAACGACAACAACCACGCATCTCCAATCCCTCCCCGCGCCGGCGAGCTGGCCATGTCGCACCCCTCCCGGACCTGACCACCGCGCCTGTCCTCCCCGCCAGCAAAGATGAACATCGCAAATCTCCTCAGTCCCCAGGACTCGCCGACCAAAGAGGAATCGCAGACGCCGCCGCTGCGCAGCCCCCAGCCCTCGCAGTCGCCGCTCCAGCGCCCCGGCCGCCCGGCCAAGTCGCGCAAGTCGTCGGGCCTGAGCCAGGTCCAGCAGTACTCGCCGCCGCCACAGCTGCCGCCGCATCAGCACCCGCACCAGCAGCAGCAGCAGCAGCAGCAGCAGCAGCAGCAACAGCAGCAGCAACAGCAGCAGCAACAGCTTGCCCACCACCACCACCAACAGCTGCAGCAGCACCCGCCGCACCACCAGCCGACCCCGCCACAGCACATCCCGCTGCCGCAGCTGCCCTCGGCCGGTGCGTCCCACTCGTACCTGCAGTACCAGAACGTGCAGCATGCGCCGTCGCCGGGTCCCTCGCCGGCGCACAATGGCCGCGGCATGCTGAGCGCGACGAGCACCCCCACCAGCGACATCAGGAGTCCGCTCGCGCACATTGCTGAAGCCCGCACCCCGCCCGCGCAGCGCCCGCAGCCGCCGACCATGCACCGACACGGCTCCACCCCCGGCATGGATACGCTGGCAGGTGAGTCGAGAACGAGCGATGCGCTGCGCGCGCCCGCGGCGGCAACAGTGCTGACCCGCGCAGATCTCGCGTCCATGCAGCATCACCAGCAGACTACTCGCCAGAGCAGCCAGGGCTTGCGGTCGCCCCAGGTCTTCCAGCGCGCTCCTTCCGTTGGGTGAGTACCTAGTCCCCTCCTTCGTCGCCGGGCGCTTTGTCCCCGGCCCCCGCCAACTTCCTGCTGACCCCGCCACAGCTACAACGTCCACAACATCACCCGCACCATGTCCTCCACCTCGGCCAAGGACATCACCATGCACGAGCAGCCGCGCGTCTTCCACGCGAACTCGCTGTCCGCCCCCGACAACAAGGAGATCAACGACCTGGTCGCGAGGCTGAAGGAAAACTCGTACGACTACACGTCACACATCCGCCTGGTTGAGCTCCTCACCAAGGGACTCCGCGACCACGTCCGCCCGCCCGACGCCCCCGACGCCTCCCGCGATCCTTTCTCCTACGGCCTGCTCTCCGAGCTCCGCCACGCGCGCCATACAATGCATGCAAAATTTGCGATAGGCGAGGACAGCTGGGTCGCCTGGATAAACGACGAGAAGATGCTGGCGCGTTCCACCGAGGAACGCCTGAGCCTGATGGAGCTGTGCCTGAAGTCCGTGCAGGAGGAGCCCAGCAGCTCCACGCTCTGGCGCCTGTACGGCGATTACATGTACTGGCTGTGGGCGGCCGCCTTTGACGTGGAGCCTGCGGACTGGACGGAGGAGGACAAGATGCTGGGTCGGGAAGTCTTCTCGTGGCAGGCAATGAAGGACGTTTGGGAGCAGGCTCTGCCTGCCACTCAATGGCACATGAACGACAGCCATCTCGTGTGGGATCGCTGGATGGAGATCATGCTAAGAGACCAGGAAGCTCGCCCGGAACCCCAGAAGCTCCACCACCTCAAGAACGCCTTTGTCGATCGCCTCCTCAAGCCCCATGCGACGTGGGATGAGACGTTCCAGATGTTCTCCACCTTCATCTCCCGCTACTTCAACTCCGAGTACGAGGAGACCATGATGACCATGACCAAGCGTGCAAGCCAGGCCAAGCAGCAGTTTGCGTTGCGTGAGCACCATGAGCTGAAGGTTGACAGGGCCGTCAAGGCTGCAGACAAGGATACCGAGTGGGAGGCTTACTCAGCTTATCTAGAATGGGAGCTCCGCAACAAGGGAGTTTTCAGCTTCCACCTCATCAATGCCTTGTTTGAGCGTGCCACCCTTCGCTTCTCCATCGATGCTACCATATGGCAAAACTACGTGGAACTGCTCATGGAGCATCCCGACTCGGGCGTCGAGGTCCTGCCCGTGCTTGAGAGGGGCACCCGTCACTGTCCCTGGTCTGGAGAGCTCTGGTCGCACCGTTTACTCACCCTCGAAGCAGAAGGCAGGTCTTTCGACGAGATGGAGAGTGTCAAGCACAGCGCCACCGAGACGGGTTTGCTGGATGTCGGCGGTCTTGAAGAGCTGCTCAAAGTCTACATTGCCTGGTGCGGCTTCCTCCGCCGCAAGGCTTTCGATGCTCGTTCGTCCGAGGACGACGTCGACATTGCTGAAGTTGGCATCCGATCGGCCTTGGAACACGTCAAGGAGATTGGGGAGAAGAGATACGGAAAGGACTTCCAAGGCGATCCTCAGTATCGTCTGGAGAGGATCAACATCAAGTTCATCACCCAAAGCGGCCATCCACAGTCAGCCCGCGATTGCTGGAGAGCCCTCGTCCCTCGCCTCGAGAACAGCTATGACTTCTGGTACCGCTACTACATCTGGGAGATGGTCGTCTGGTCAAAATGGTGCATGCGGGACAAGGAGAACGCCGGACAATCGCTCGAGTCGCCTCGCGAAGCTACTAACATTCTTCGCCAGGGTCTCAAGAAGGTCGTCACCATGGATTGGCCTGAGGCGCTCATTGACATGTTCATCAACCATTGTGAGCAGAACGAGTCGGTTCACGAGTACCGCTACGCCGTCTTCGAGGCAAAGAAGGCTAGGGCGGACGTGGCTGCCAGGCGCCAGAGGGAAGCAGCTGAAGCTGCCGCAGCTTACCAACAGCAGGTACTCGCTACCACCGAGGTGGCTGCCGAGGCTTACGACGATGCTACAGCGAACGGGAAGCGCAAGCGGGACTTTGACGCTATTGCTGAGGAGACAGCTGCAAAGAAGAGCAGGCAAGCGGAGGAAGCAAGCGTGGAGCCAATGGAGCTCGAGGCGTCATCGTCAGCAGCGGCTCAGTTGAAACGCGACAGGGAGCACACGACTGTCATTGTCAGGAACATCCCGTCTTCCGCCACCCAAACAAGAGTCCGCCAGTTCTTCAACGGCTGCGGTAATATTAACAGCATCAGCCTTTTCCCCGACGCCGACGGTTCCACGCAATTAGCCACGGTTGAATTCGAAACGCAGCAAGATGTGAAGACTGCCGTCACGCGCGACGGAAAGCCCCTCGAAGGCGAAAGCGTCAGGGTCTCGGTTGGGACTGGTGCCACTCTATACGTCACCAACTATCCGCCCGAGGCCGATGAGGCGTATATTCGGAAGCTTTTCAAGGAACACGGTGAGATCGTCTCGGTGCGCTTCCCATCATTAAAGCTCAACACCCATCGTCGTTTCTGTTACGTCACATTCGCGAGCACTCAGCAAGCGGAAGCAGCATCAAAGGCTATGGATGGCAAGCCGCTGGGAAAGAATCTCAGACTCAAGGCACCTGTTTCGGATCCTGCTCACAAGCAAGCCCGCGAAGGAGCTCAGTACGAGGGTCGGGAGATCTTTGTTGGAAACATCGAGCACAGCGCAACGGACCAGGAGATACAGGACCTTCTATCAGCATTGGACGGATTCGTCAATGTGCGCATTCCGAGGAACCTTGGCGGAAAGATGAAGGGTGTTGCTTTCGGAGAGTTCGACACAGCCGAGAATGCGAAGAAGGCAGCCGACATTGTGGATGCAAAGGATTTCAAAGGACGTATCCTCCGCGCCAGCATTTCGGAGCCCAAGGGCAGCAAACGCCAAGCCACTGCCATCATTGGCCAGACTTCGGCCTCTCCTGAACCCGGCTCTGCTCCCGGAGATACTGCCGCCGAGACGAATGGGACGACGACAGCCCCGAGGGACCGCCGCGAGCGCACCATCGCCCTCCTCAACATCCCGGACACGGTCAACGATGCGCGTATTCGCTCTCTCGTCGAGCCTCACGGGGCGTTGAGGAAGATCATTCTTATGCCTCAGCACCAAGGCGCAATCATCGAGTTCGCCAACGTTTCGGATGTTGGAAAGGCCAGCTTGGTGGTCGACGGTCACGAGATCGAACCAGGAAGGAGGGTCCGCGTTGGCACGGTGGAGGAAATGAAGAAGGCCGGCCCTGAGAAGAAAGTTGATCGTTTGGGCGCCGGCGGACCGTCTGGCAAGAAGAAGGATGAGAAGAAGGGCGAGTCAAAACCTGCGTTGATGCAGCCGACTCCGCGGGTCAGCCGCCCCGGCGTGCCAGGTGGTCGGAGAGGCGGAAAGGGTGGACTGGGGGTCAAGAGGGCCACGGGCCCCTCGGCGTCAGCGGCCGGCAAAGATGTGGAGATGGCAGAGACGGGAACGGAAGCATCGGGAAGCAAGAGTAATGCGCAGTTCAAGGCCATGTTCTTGGCGTCGAGGGAGAAGGGCAAAGACGACGGTGAGGGAAAGGATGGAGGTGATGGTGAGCCGGATGGCGGGGCCGAAGCTTGAGTGATGGGTTGGTTTCGAAGAATGGAGAGGAAGATTATCATGTTGTCTGCATCAAAAGGGCAAAAGGAAAATTCACCACATACACAGCAATCATATCACTGGCGTGCTAGGTGTTCCGGGATGGGGTTACAAATACATTGTGTGGGAAGATAAACTGTTTCTTCTTCTTTTCTTCGTTTCCTTTCTCCTTTCGACTTTTTTTTTCTTCTTTTTCTTCCTGTTTTTCTCTTTCCTCTTTTCATTCTCCTTGCTTAGTTCCCACGACTTTTTAAGTTCTTTTTTTAAAAAGAAGAGGCAGGGGAACGCATCTAAAGAACTGTCGAGTGTACAAAATGGATACATGTGTTGTGCATTGTGTTACAGGCCCCTTGCTGTTTCCCTTTTTTTTTTTTCTCTCTCTCCTTTCTTTGGTTGTTGGGTGGGTGGGTCTACTCCTCCCCCTCCTTCTTTGTGGAGAGGATTCGGAACGGGTCAAGTCCGAGTTTTGCTCGCGGGCAGCACAACAGGTGGTTTTTTTCTCTCCCTTCCCTTCTGTCGTCTCCTTGTGAACGACACGGGGCGGGAACAGCGGTTGGCTGTAATGGTTTTCGTTTTCCCTGCGGAAGCTCGTAATGCCAGTGGCACTGTGGATGTTGATTCTGATGTTGATGTTGTTACCGGGAATGGTACTTCCCGGCGTGTTTCGGATGGAGATTGCGGGGATGATGCTCTGGGGCTTTTTTCTAGTGTCTGGGTTTCTTTTTTTTTTTTGTCCGAGTCGCTCGGTCGGTCGGGTTCTCTCCTCTCCTCTCCTCTCTCATCGCTCTGGTGCGTGTAGAAGTGTAATGTTGTTGTTGCTGCTACTGCTACTGCGGCGGCGAAAGGAACAGTGGCGGGAATGCTTGGGGCTTTTGTTGTTGATGGTATGATGTTGCGCGCACTTTTTTTGTTTTCCAAGGTGTCTGGGTTGTTCGACCTTTCGGTTGCTTGATACTTGGCTCGCCGGCCGGCTGGGCCCGCTCGGCAGGGTCTGTTTTGGTGTTGAGACTACCCCCTCCAACTCGTCGTGGATCTTTGACTGCTGTGCGTGTGGTTTGGCGCGTGCATGTTGGTGTTGTGTATGTCGCGGCGGGGACGTAGATAGCAACCAGAGTGGCTCGGCGGCAGCCAGTGTTTTAACGGGTCGAAGAAGCTGGTGTCTCGCGGTGCCCGTGTATGATGTTGTTCTTGTACGGGGAAGCGGCTTCTGGGCCGATGTGTGATGACAGGACGTGGAGCGTAGCTACCGCCCCTCATGAGGCGATGTTGAGGCTCCTGAAGTTTATATTGCATTGCAACCAGTATCACCGGCTACCTTTCTGGTTCTCTATTGGAATGTTCGTCTTGCGCCGCCAAAAATCAATAGTCAACATCGAGATCGCACATTTCCTTAACAGTCCAGACCCGTATGCAGGACCGAGTCAGGAATTCGTCATCCCACTAGCGCTGCAGGTGATGATGGCGGGGCGCGAGAGTTGATTCCGAGTGGGTCCGAGCTAACCCCAGAGCGGATGGTGTCTCGCGGCACATTGTACATCATCAGACTCCTGCCGAACCTATCCGCTGCTCCTCCCTGACTGCGGGCCTGCCTGGGACGACGACATGGACCTGAAGAAAACGGGGTCAATTGGCGATGGAGAACGGATGATGACTGCGCTATAAGATGTGGATTGAGATAGTTCGACTACAAATGTGGCTTGTGCGGTTGGAAGGTATGGTGCTCAGTACTGCGACTCTCCTCACTTCAACACAGCCCGGCGACGATGGGTCGGGAAGCGGACAACCCCTTTCACTCGGGCTCGAAGCCGCTTAAACTTCCCCATGGAAACCTGGCCAGAACGACATCGATCAACTGCTCGGACTTGTCGGGGAAAATCCGATTTGCTCCGGGACGCCATGACCCCACCGCCAACGGCCATGTTGTAGATCACCTATGCTTTAGGCGCGATAGGCGCGGTCCATGATTCAGCGAGGCCGCCCGCCCCGGTCCCCTTAAACCCCCGCGTCAACTTTTTACCAGACCCGTATCAAAAGTAAGCCTGACGTACGACATACACCCGCAACGTTGCAAGGCATAGGGGTCAAAGAGATGCTAGAACTAAGCGAGGAATAACCTATAGCAGTTAAGGCCCGCTGAAAAAGTAATATCCACCGTGGTATGAGGGGGGGAAAGTGTTAAGAGAGCGGCACGGACCAAGAAAGTGGACTGACTTTAGAGATCTTGGCCTTTCTAAACTCAAAATACGGAGGCTCCTCATGCGATAACCCCTATCAAACACACGAGCGGTCACCAGGAATGGGGGTCTGCACGTATGGAATAGCCAGGATATCCCCGCCTAGGTCACTGGCCATACTTGGGACTTGTGCCACGGTGAATATTCTCCCAAGATACCATCACACTCACAACACGCAGAGCCACTATGCCTCACAGCAAACCTTCCACGAGGACAGTTCAGATCCAGGTGGCTGACCTTGGGTCGGATCCACCGGAAGAGGTGTTTCCCATCAGCGTCCTCGACGCGGTGATGCGGAAGATTTCCAACCCCATCACCTTAACGTACTCGCTTGACGAAGGCGCGGACACGGACACCATCATCTCAAACACATGCATCGGCCTCCAAAAGCTTATGAAAGAGTACCGCTTCCTCGCCGGATGCGTGCATGAGGACAGCAAAGGCAACAGTTACTCCAAGCGCACCCGCGACCAAACCCACTTCACGGTCCACATCAAGGACCTCCGCCGCACCAGCTACCCGTCCTACTCGGAGCTGTCGGCACGGCACTTCCCCGTCAGCGAGCTGGAAAATGCCGACCTGCTCCCGCCAACCTTCACGCCCTTCCCGGAGCTCCCGGCGGACGGGTCGGGCATCCCGTGCACGCTGGTGCAGCTGAACCTGATCCGCGGCGGCCTCATCATCGGCCTCTGCGTCAACCACCGCTTCGTCGACGCGCGGGGCATGGACAACATCCTCGCGCGCTGGGCCGCGCACACGCGGCCGCTCTTCGACGCCGCCTGCGCCGCGCCGCCGCCCCTCGACCCGGCCTGGCTCGACCGCACGCCGCTGACGGTCCCGGCCGACGCCCCGGCCGTCGATTACCGTATCCCCGCCGTGCCCTCGATGCGCTGCATGCCCGACGGCGTGCCGCTGGGCGCGGGCGTGACGCCGGACCAGATGCAGTCGCAGATCTGGCACGTGCCGGCCTCCAAGCTGAAGGCGCTCAAGGCGCTCGCCTCCTCGCCCGATGTCGACGACGACGACGACGGCGGCGACTGGGTGTCCACAAACGACTGCCTCACGGCGCTCATGTGGCGCTGCATCACGCGCTCGCGGCTGGCCCTCCACGGCATCGCCCCGGACACGGTCCCCACCGACGCCCGCCCCGTCGCCCTCATGAACGCCATCGACGTCCGCGCATACGTGCCGACGTACACCAGCACCAGCACTTCCCCGTCCTCCCCGTCCTCCCCGTCCTCCTCCCCGTCCTCCTCCCCCTCCACCACCCCCAGCAGCGCCACCTCCCCCCAGCCCGCCACCGGCCTCCCCCCCGCCTACCCAGGCAACTGCGTAATGTTCTCCCACACGACCCTCCCCCTCCACACGCTCCTCGCCCCCCTCTCCCCGTCCTCCCTCCGCCCAATCGCCCTCGCCCTCCGCGCCACCGTCCACCACTACCGCTCGCCGTCCCTCCTCCGCGCCGCAACTGACTGGATCGCGTCGTGCCCGCGCGGGGGTGTCGGCAGCGTCGACATGAACGTCGACGTCGTGCTGGGGCTGGACGTCATCGCGACGAGCTGGCGCGTGCTGCGCGCGTACGAGCGCGGCGATTTCGGGTGGGGCCCCCTGAGGGCGTTGAGGTGGGCGAGCGCGGTGTTTGATGGGTATTGTTTTTTTTATCCGGAGAGGAGGCCCGGGGGCGGGGAGGGAGGGGGGGCGGATGGGGATGAGGGGGTTGAGGTGTATTTGGGGTTGGAGAGGGGGTGTATGGAGAGGTTGAGGGGGGATGGGGAGTTGGGGGCTTGGGCGGAGGTTAGGGGGGGTTGATGTTGGTTTGGTTTGCGGAGGCTGGTTTGGGCTTTGCGGAAGGGAGGGAGGCGCGTTTTTTAGGTGTCTGTGCGGAAAAGCTCGATGGTGTGTGTGTGCGGGAGGGAAAGAGAGACGGGGGTGAAGGGTGGCGCTGTCGAGATGGAGGGGCTGCACGATTGGAAATGCGCCGATGCGTAAAGAATCCATGGAAATAGATGTCTACCTATGCACACTGCTTCCCATCCTCACTTGTTGCGTCGTTTTCCTTGTACGCCGACTCGCCCGTCTCCACTGAAATTTGGTATCCTTTCTGAGGCATCATGTTCAGAAGAAGATCAGTGAGGTCATTGTCCGAGCCTGCCATCTTCTGATTAGAAGCTGATGACCGTCAGAAAAATTATTGCTATTGGAATACCTTTGGGTCCCATGATCTCCATGTTCACAGGCAAAAAGTGCTTCTGTCCTGTGACCTTCGAAGTATACTCTGCTTGGCCGACTGGAGATATTCATGAGCATTGGAAACGAGGATCCAGATCTAAGCTTACTCGGAAAAGTCAAAGCAGGAAGTCCCGCGAGACTGGCTTGGTGATCCTCGCGCTGGGACCAGTCATAAGGCGGCATTTCGTCCGGTGGTCTATGGCCGTTAGTGTATAATTGATCGGTGCGAACCACTCTATCTTACAGCCGATATGTATCTCGGTAGAACGGACTCGAATCACCGGATGGGTATACCATCACGTGGCCGGGCAGCAAGACGCTTTCGTTCAGCCATTTTGCGTAAACCTCGATCCGATTCCGAGCGTCTTTGACAGCTTCACTCGAGAGCTCCGAGCCTCGTTTCCTGATGCAACCTTCAGTAGAACTCATCTTTCTATCGGAGTAATCATACCAGCAGTATTGGATAACGGGGTCGACATAAGGTTGCTTCCCAAATCTTTTCTTGTGCTCCTCACGGAATTCTTTGGAAGTGTCCCAATAGGTTTTCCAGAGAATATTCATGAAAGGCTGCATGTAATGAGTCAAATTCCACGTACCAGGAAGCTTGGAATACTCACAGCTTGCAGGAAGTCATCCATTGCTACCCCATCGCCAGTAGGATTATCATCTGCCCATTTCTGAGCGAGGGATAGCTCGACCCGTGTAATCTTGAGAAATGATTCGAGTCGGGAAACAAATTTGTGTCTCAAGCACAACGTTGTAGATTGAGGCCATTGATTCCAGTAGTCGATTGGGAAAAGCAGTGTTTTGAGTTCCTATCTCGAAGTTAACAAAATATATGCAAAAACCGTGGTTGGAGTCACCTTTCCAGCTGAAGGCTTTGGGGGCTTGAACCATAGCTTCGTAACTTCGTTGAAAAGGTAAGCACTTCTGCAGATGAACCCTACAGTGTCCATGGACCTAAAGCAGTATCAGTTGGTCTCGATATACAAGGACAGAGCATGAGCTTACTCCGCGGCTAAAAGGACACCCTTGAGACTTGTAGCCCCCACCGTTGGCCTAATTGCAAAAAGACCCATTACAGCAGCTGGACCTCGGATGCTACCGCCGGCTACATCACTATTAGCGCTGCTAAGATATAAAGGCAGGAAAGATGTACTGTCAGTCCCAACCCCTACGTCTAGCCACTTGTAGCCAGCAATTGCGGATCCACTACCTGCACTGCTTCCTCGCGGCGATAGATAGCCATCTGCCCGTGGGTTCCAGGGACAAAAGAATTCGACCCAATCAGCAGTTGGTTGTTCACTTGAAGCGAACTGAGTACATTTTGTCTTGCCGACGGGCACCGCCCCCAGACTTATTAGCTTCGCCATACACTCCGCCGAGGCGCCACAAGCCGGAAATGTATCTAAGAAAGCGCGGCACTGAGCGCTAGTCTGCACTCCTTCCAGGTCAATCACATCCTTGACTCCAACACGTATACCAGCAAGAGGCTTCTCGGCGGTTCTGGGATAGTGGAGTCGTGATGGAACGGGAATCATGAGCTTCCCATTCCACATATAGGTAACGGGAATGAATCTTGTGGGTCGTCAGCCATTTTCTTGGGGATGGACTTCGCATTGATTGTACCTGCCACTGCCCGCCTCTTGTACCAATGGGAGCTGAAAAGCTTCAAAAATGTCCGGGAAAAGCCTCCACGTCCGGTGGATCCGGAGCCCATGGATGAAGTAGGGCCCTTCACTCAAGATACCACTTGTGTTTGCGCGATGGATTTTGTATATCCGATTACATCCCCAGCCATGGAGGATACTCCGAATCTCTGCATTTGGAAATCCGTCGCCGTTGTCGTCTTCATCAAGTAGAAACACCACGTTCTCGAAAAAAGCTTCAGAGAAATCCTCATCCTTTAGAAGGCGTTTTCTGTGAGAATCTAGCTCGCGTCCTGACAGGCCTTGGTGGAAACATGATATGACAGCTGCAGAGCTGTAGTACCTTGTGGTAGTGTCTTCGCAGGAGTGCTGCCTTATTGTCAGCGGTTGATTACTGTGGCGAGCTCAGGGAACTGACAGTATCCTCCCCGTTGTGCGCCAAGTTGCACTCTTCAAGTGGTCCTGTGGGCAAGGCGACTTCTTCGATCAGGAAATGCTTCTCTTCCAAGAAGCAGCTCGTAAATTGCTGGTCCAGCTGAGGACCCTTTCTGAAAGTCAGATCGGGAGGCTTCCGAGGGCCACTACGAGGGCCATAAAAGATATCCCAAATCCGGTCAAACATGTCGATGGTGGTGAAGGTGACCAGTATAACCAGCCCGATATGATAGCAGTATTAGGTGGATGTAGTTTTGATTGAGCTGAAAAGCAACGTCTACTTGTGACAGAAGGAGACTTTAGAAAACGAGTGAACAGAGAGCCGCACCGACAAAGAAGTGCACTGTGTGGGAGGGTTTGAGAGGATGGTGGGAGTTACTCATGCAACGAGGCTGCGTTGGGGGATCGACAAACAGCGGACAGCGTCGGGAATGTATAACAAGGATCAACACACGTGACAGCGCGGGGTAACGCTGACGTGGCCTCTTACTTGCATTTGTGTTTCTGCGGCTGCTTCGTTCCGTCTTGCCAAGAGAACAGTGCATATGTAGAGAGACATGCAGCAAAGCGCTGATCCCTCAACCTACAGCTGCATACGCGTAAAGCCGAGTTTACAAAAGTGTTGCCAAGCTTCTTTTTCTGTTATCACATGTCGCCTCTGACAGCCCATATCAGGCTGAGCTTATCCTCTCAGGCCAGATTTCAAGGCATTCCATATCGTGATGGAGAGCATCACTAGTGTCAGTCCTGACTTGTCTCCTGGTCTAGATGATAAAGTCATCAGCTCGATCAATTACACAGCCCCGCTTGAGTTGTACGACAGGGAGAAGCCGTTTTATTGTAACATTCCCGCTCCCGACGGCCGACAGACCAACCAAGTCGTTCGAAGCTATCCAAACATCGCATTTCACAACATCCGAGATTATCAAGACAGTTTCACATTGGATAGACATGGCTTTCAGGTCGTTTGCTACGGAGGAATCAGCTCCGAAGAGAATTTCGCGTCGGATGAATGGATACAACGCCAGTATTATCCGGCTGTCGAAGGCATGCTGCGGAGCGCAATCGGTTGCCTGACGGTAAAGATCTTCGATCACACCGTAAGCTTTTGCGGATCACTCCTCTCATTCCTGTGGCGCATGCTGAAGAAGCGCAAGGTAAGGAAGCGTCAGCGTCCGCAGCGAGCTCGGAAGGATGACCATTCTGTACGCACTCCCAGGCAGCCAAGTCTTTCAGCCCATGCAGGTATGCGTAGTTCCTCATGGCTGGCTACCCCAATTGCTGACTGTAACAAGACCAGACATTTCTCAGCGGCGAAAACCGCGTGAAGTTGCACATGGGAAATGAGGCTTCGTCGCTCTTGAAACGGAAGTGCCAGATCATAAAGTGGGTTGACAGAGTGAAATGGTTGCTCAAGCGATCTCAATTCTCATCTGCTGACGTGGGGTTAGTGTGTGGCGTCCTTTATTTGGTCCGTTGCAAGACTCGCCGCTTGCTGTTTGCGATTGGCAAACGGTCGACGTTGAGAGAGACTTCCTGGCGGCGGACCTCATTTTCCCCCATTACATCGGGGAACAATTCCTCGTCAAGTATCATTCCAACCACCGCTGGTACTTCCTCGACAATCAAATGCCCAATGAGTTCACTCTTTTGAAGTGTTGGGACAGCCGCTCTTCCGGAGTAGCAAGGTGTAGGATCTCCACGCCTCTACATTTTAATGTACTGACGGTCTCAAGGTGTTCCGCATACTTCTTTCGTAAACCCGCGATCCTCGGAGGCCGAACGTCTCCGCGAGAGCATTGAGCTCCGATGCCTTGTTTTTTATGGGCCCGAGTGATTCATTTTCTATGGTCTTTAAGACTTCGCCAATCATGACTATGATGACCTTAACGACTTCCACCGTGTTTCTTCTCCCTGGAATTATGAGAGCGGCTGCATATGATTAGCCTTCGTCTTTCCGCTCGAGCGGTTGCTCCTGATCTCTGTTGTCTCTTTTTCCTACTCGTAAAGCTTGCAAGGCTTGCAAACAGCGGAATTTATCAAGCTGCCATAACGAGTTTAAATCTTTGAAATGAACTTAAGCCATGCCTTGGGATGGCTTCTTGCACTTTGCTGCTATTGCTGAGATTCTTATCCCGCGAATCCAATGAGATTGCGACCAGGATCACAATTATCCAGTCATCCTCCTTCGGCGTTGGAACTCGTCGGTGGCTGCTGACCTCCACTCCCGCCCTCTCCACCTCCACCCCCTCCGTGCCCACCCCCTCCAGTCTCACTGTTTCCCAGCTTCGGGTCGGCCTCGTATAGGTGGTTGTCTCGGGAGACCCAATCAAGCCAGGGCTTCGCATTGGGCTTCAAAGGGTCAGGCTTCCACCCAATCCAAGGCTTAGCTCTGAGCTCTTCAGACGTCATTTTGTCGAGCTCTTTCGGTGGCCACCAATCTCGCCAAGGCTGAACTTGGCCTGGCTTGGAAGTAGGTTCTTCCATACTCTATACACTGTTAGCAGATAGCGCTCCAAATGGCCAAGTATTTCAGAGTGTTCTCGAACTTAGCGATTTTCCAGGATGGCTGAGAAGATGGTGAATTTTCCCGACGGAGATTCCAGTACAGGTCTCGATATTGGCCGAGCAGACTTTGAAGGTCAGCTTTGGCCAGTGTTATTCTCAACGAATTTATCCGTTCGGAATCTTCTCCGCAGGTGGATGGGGTAACGGCAACCTCCGGCTCTTGATGAGGGGCTTCAGGTAGCACTGCAGCGTTGTGTGTCTCGATGCACAAACTTGACAAATTATGCCCAAGGCTGAAGGGAAGCATCAATGAAGTAGTCGAGAACCAGAACCCATCCATAGACTTCAAAGCTGCAAAAGAACACAGGTGCAGCAGATCTGCATGTCTGACGCGTCGAGCAGAAAGATTGACCATTTACCAGAAGTCTCCTGCAAGCGAACCTCATCAAGTGTCTGCTGTGTAGACGCGAACTCCAATTGCTAACAGGCACATTATCTCCCACCGATTTGCCTACCACTTTCCCGATGCAAACGCCCGGTGCTGCCCATGTGGCTGAAATCACTGGTCGGTGGTGGTAGTGCTGAAAACAAGGCAGAAGGTTGCCCACCAAGCCAGAAGAGGTCGGCTGACACCCAAGCTTGTTGATCTGCGAAATCGTTGTGATGAGCGCCCACCGGTCGGGGTTGACATGTCCATACAAATTCGAGCCAAGAGCCTCAAAAGTCAAAGAACATTCGGAACGTGCGCACCTTACCTGGTAGAATGGCGCAGCTCGAAACTAAATGGTAATTCGGGATTCAGCCTTGTCGGGCGTCGGGCGCATGCACGTCCTTCCGCTGACCCCGCCTCTGCCGCCGCAGGGTTTCCCGCAAATAGCAACCGAGCACGCGACGCGGCCCGCACTTGCTGGCATGGTGTGCTTCTCTGAACTTTCTGCCCTTGGTGAGGCTGAGAACACTTCCAGAAAGTGATGTTGTAGCCGGTGTCAATACAAAGCTGGACAATCGCACAATATTGTAGGCACGCCAACTACATGTCCCCATGATTCTCCTTCCACTCCATTCTCGCACACACCATGCCTACAATCAACCTTCAGGGAATCTCAGGCGAGGACACTTTCCGGGAGATCATGAGTACCTTACAGAAGGACTTCTCAGTCTTTGAGTCCGGAATTGCGCCGCAAGCAGCAGGTCGACTTGGGGCGACAGTAACATTTCGGAAATGGAAAAACGGTCAAAAAAGTATGAACAAAATTGAACATGCAATTGAGGCATATAGGGGGGTACGTGTAAGCTCCGATTTCCGAGGCTTGACTGTGCTATATGCTCCTCAAACTCCGATGATAGAGTAAGTCTCAAAAGGTTGTAGTACACCAGAAAGTTATCTGACCTGCACGCTAGCATCATCGCTGTCCATGGGCTTGGTGGGCACGCCGCTGAGACTTGGACATACAAATCTCCATCCAAACCTGTGTTGTGGTTAAGAGATCTTCTTCCACATCATATGAGGACTGCTCGTATAATGACATTCGGCTATGACTCCAACATCGTCTCCCGATCCACCGCGAGCCTCAAAACCATAGCGACTCAACTTCTCAACCAGGCCAGTGCAGAAAGACAGGTATCCACTCTTGACAAACATACTCAATCATGTTCAATTATCGGATACTAAACGTGAACATAGGATTCTCGGCGGCCGTTGCTATTTATTGCACACAGCTTAGGGGGGCTCGTCGTCAAAGTGGTAAGCATGGATTTCCGTAACTTCTGACGAATTGCAATTCTGACATCGGACAGGCCTTGACTACGTCCAGAAATGAATCTATAAGTCCTGAAGTTTTTACAAGCACCAGAGGCATCTTTTTTCTGGGGACTCCGCACCAAGGCTCCAAGACCGCCGATTGGGCCAAAGTTATCACCAATGTCGTATCGATTGCCAGATCTACAGCAACGCAATACTTGGACGTACTGAAGCACAACTCGAATGACCTTTTAGAGCTTTCTCAGGCCTTTGAACCATTGACAAGAGACGGAACTATCGAGCTGAGGAGTTTCTACGAGACCGAGAAGACGAAAGTCATGGTTGGAAAGGTTTTATGGAAAAGTATACACGTGAGTCGCTGCAAAGAGTGTTGTGTTGATGCTCTACACTGACTTCTTGAAGATTGTGGACGACCGGTCTGCACTAATAGGCTCATCGGCGGAGAAGCGCTTTCCTGTGGCTGCGGATCATCGATCCATCTGCAAATTCGACCACGAAAGCAATCATGCTTTCGTCCAGATCGTTCAGCAAATGGTGGATATCTGCAAGAATCTTGGTATAAACCTAAGTTGTTAGTGTTAAGCGTATCAGTAAAAGGACCTGACATGAGAGTAGATGTCAGCTTCGAGGCTAAATCTACTATTTTCTTGCCCGATCGCCTTCCTTTAGACAAGAACTTCTTTGGACGCCAAAGGGTCTTACGCGAGATCTGCGACAGAGTCAAGCCAAAAGGCTTAGAGAACTCCATTAAATGCCTTTGTCTACATGGGCATCCGGGTGTTGGGAAAACACAGTTGGCAGCAAAGGCAGCGCATGACATGACCGGAGTTTTTCGACATGTTCTATTCGTACAGGCAGATACTGGCCAGAAGCTGTTACAAGGATTCCTTGCTATTGGGAGACGCCTTAACCTTGCAACTGAGGAATCTCCGGATCCCACAACAGTCCGAGCTAAAGTGTTGGTCTGGCTGGAAGAACAAGGTTAGGCACTATTTGAAATATTCACATTCCAGTCCTGCTAACATTTCCAAGATTGCCCATGGCTACTCATATTTGATAACGTGGAAGAAGCTCGCCCATTGCTTCAATACCTGCCTGAGCATGGTCGAGGGTCAATTGTTCTCACAAGCCGGAACGGAAAGATTGCTGATGATATTTCAATGGCATTCTCTGAACGTGGAAGTATTCGAATAAGCGGGATGTATCCTCACGAAGGACGCGATTTCCTTCTCAGCCAGTTGAAAGATACGGAGGAACCAGACACGAAGCACGCGGACCTTCAAAACATCTCGTTGTCGGTCGCAGAGAAATTCTCATGCCACCCATTGGCGCTTAGACAAGCGAGCGCCTTCATCAGAGAGACCGAAAGCACTATCGGCCAGCTTTGGGACCTCCTTCGAAACGAACCGGAGAGTGATCTCCCAGTCTACAAGTTCCAAGACCAGAGTACGCCATATGAAGACACTCTCTGGTCTGCATGGCGTATGATTCTTGCAAATCTGGACCCCGGGGCTGCCAGGCTGCTTACGGTGTTTTGCATGTTCGACCCTGATGGAATACCCGACGAGCTGTTTGTTCCAGCGAGGACTTACGATAGGCGTTTGGAAAACGGTACCGCAAGTGATTCCATTGAGTGAGTACCATACCACTTTTCTCCGTGCTCTTGTCATCTGGCAATTGACGACAGAGAATACAGATACTTCAGAGATCGAGCTCCCCTGATGCGATACGAGATCTTGATGCACAGAGCTCAAGAGACTATCTCAGTACATCGTCTGGTGCAGCGTGTCCGGCTCAACAGCGTATCTGTAAAAGACAAGGAAGAAGCATTTGGAACTGCTTTGCGTCTACTAACACGAAGGTTTCCGCAACAGCACCTCGGAGCACATTTGCATGACCAATGGGCCAAATGTGAGCTGTTTCTGCCTCATGTACTGGCCGCTGACACACTCGTGCGTCAATTGAAGCCCAAACTGGAGGATCCTGCAGGATACATCGACATGATATGCGATTGTACATGGTAAGCTCCAATGGCCTTCTCAAACAATTTGGTAACGTCTCCTACCGCCAAGTCCTCAGACTGATAGAGACTTAGGTATCTCTGGGAGATTGAGCAATATGATGAAGCTAGCGATAGGCTTCAACACTTGGAAGAGCTATGCATTGGAACGATCGGCATGAAAACACTCCAGGGGGCAAGGATCTTGGTGAACAGAGGCAGTGTCTATGCCAGATGCGACCGCTTACGCGATTCCGGCGTATGCTTTCACCGCGCTCTAGAGATTCGCCAATGTCTGCTCCCTACAGACGATCAACTCGTCGCCAACAGTTACATGCAAGTTGGAAACTGGAACACCTCTCAGGGACAATACGAACAGGCCGAGCGTCAATTCCAGTTAGCAATCCAGATAAGAATTGCTTCCCCTATCTCCATTCCCGGACAAACGATAGTCTCCTATCAAAACCTTGCCAGATGTTTACAGTTGGCGGGCAAGCTGGATGAAGCGGAAAACGTCGTCAACAAGTCTGTTGAGATAGAACGAGCCATGGGTGCATCAAATGAAGCTCAATACCACAAGTTTGGGTAAGCATAGCAACACTACGGAATGTGCTTATTATTACTGACCTTTTGCAGGCGCCTATACATCTTGGGCAATATCCACTTGGGACGTGGCAATTGCGACTTGGCGTTGAAATCTTTTGTGGCGGTCTTCGAAGGACGGAATTCATTGTCAATATCTGCCGGTCCTCTCTCCGCTGCCTGCCACAAAGTCGGAGTCGCCTATCAAATGTTAAGTAACTACAAAGATGCTCGGTGAGAGAACCCCATCGAGTCCTGTACGACTTATTGCTCACATCAGCAGTGACTGGTTCCTGAAAGAGATTGAGATTGTCGAGAAGATTCCTCGCAGAGTCCCCTACATGTTTGTGAGGCTTGCTCGGGCTCGATGGAGCTACTCGGAAGCTTTGGATGCGGCTCGAGACTCGGAGAGATCCCGACAAATGCGTCAGGCGGCACTGGAGAGCTTTCGTGAAGCTACGCAACGAGACTGTACAGGAGGGCTGGCGGAAATTGAAGAGCACATACCATACATAGATCGCTAGATAACTCACGTGTTTTCTATCAAGATAACATGCGCGCAGCGAAAGTTTGCCGTCATGGCAATTTCCAACGTCCTGTCTCGCCGACCAGACGTTGCAACCCTAAGCGAGCTGCCCGCACTGTACCAAACAATAGCCCCGCGCTTTGGTGTATTCCAGCACCACTCTTCGTATGCGCATCGTTTTCCGTTGTTAGCATATCAGTACATGTCAGCCACCATGCCAGACACCATTGACCAGGTGTGCGCGTAGCCTAATGCGGCAGTGAAAGTGCTGATGAGACCCTGGATTTGGTGGAGTCAGGAAACGGCCGAGATGGCCCCTACCAAGCCCCTATTCAGGCAGCTGGTCGACGGTAGATTGCTGCCCTGGAACCAGACAGGCCCATCCTTCGCAGGACGATGTTTATTCGAAACATCGATCCTGATGATAGCGGCGGCGCCCCGACGCGCCCATTCGCGTAATGACGTCGTCGACGAGCACGCCATGCGTCGCCGGGCAAGAGCTGAGCGGCCGGGCAGTGGGTCAGCGCTAAGCAGAGAGAACGCCACACCCCGGCATCCACGTGGAACCTCGCGCTCTTGGCTTCTCCACCGTCTGCCCCCTTCCCCCCTCCACACTCCACCCCGTCGCAGAGCTGATCCCATCCCCCTTACAACACATCAAAAATCCGCACACCATGGTTCGTATCGCCGCCAATGCCGCCCCGCCGCCGCCCGCCCACTGACTAGCCCACAGTCCGACGCACTCTCGCCCGAGCAGATTGAGGAGTACAAGGCTGCCTTCGCCGTGTTCGTACGTCATCCCCCATCGCATCGTCACATGGCCAGCAGCCATCCTCTAACACACGCTCCCTCTCTACAGGATAAAAATGGAGACGGTGCGACAGCTCCCCCGGTCCCGCTTCTTGACCTCTGCTCCACCTCCCGCAAAAACGTGACCTGTGACTGACGTGCTCTGCTTTCCTTTCGTCCCCGGCAGGCGACATCACGGCCAAGGAGCTGGGCGAGGTGATGCGCTCGCTGGGCCAGAACCCCACCGACGAGGAGCTGAACGACATGGTCAACGAGCTGGACGTCGACCACACCGGCTCCATCGACTTCAACGGTAAGGAGAAAAAAAAGAAGAAACATCACCCTATCCCCCCCACCTACCTCCCCATTGCTCTTCTCTCCCCTCCCTCCCTCCCTCCACACGCTAACAACAAGGGGGGAAACGCAAATAGAATTCCTCATCATGATGTCCAAGAAGCCCAAGTACGTCGACCCGGAGCAGGAGATCCGCGAGATCTTCAACGTCTTCGACCGCGACGGCTCCGGCACCATCAACTCGTCGGAGCTGCGCCACGTCATGAAAGCCATTGGCGAGAACTTGACCGATGACGAGATCGACGACCTGATCCGCGAGGCCGACGTCGACGGGAATGGGACCATTGACTGTGAGTTTCCCCCCCCTCCCCCCCCCCCCTCCTTTTTTCTTTTCGGTGCTGGGTTGTCGTGTCAGGTGTGCTGATGTGCTTGGGGGTTGCGTAGATGAGGAGTTTGCGAGGTTTTTCAAGAAGGATTAGAGAGGGAACGGGGTTGATTGCGGGTTGGGTTGGTTGGGTGGGTGAGTGTGGTAATAGTTGGTGTTACCCGTGAACTGGGAGGGAGGGTTCCTTTGGTTGAGTATCATACCATTGGGAGAAAGATCGTAATCGAAACTGTCTCACCTCGGCCTACGGGCTACTGACACAACAAAGGAGCTCGATCTGCGCGAAACGATAGAGTAGCGACGTTCGATCTCACGTTTTCTCC
Organism: Diplodia intermedia; assembly: GCA_021495925.1. Lineage (NCBI taxonomy): Eukaryota > Fungi > Ascomycota > Dothideomycetes > Botryosphaeriales > Botryosphaeriaceae > Diplodia > Diplodia intermedia. The sequence continues at coordinate 215,952 of JAKEKT010000036.1, read as the reverse complement.
ATCCAGCATCGGAAAGGCCGTTAGCGTCACTCCAAAGAGTGCTTTTCTCGCAACACCTGATCAACAACCAAACGACCGAGGATGCTTCCCACTAACCTGACGCCTGCTGCGTCCTTTTCAACCAGTCATCCTGCGTGCCGAATGGCTTCTTTGCTTACCCTCTCATATCATCGCTATGTCCCTCCCAAGTCGTATTCCCTCACCCCATCAGGCGCCCACACCGGCGAAACTCAAAAAACGAAACTCCCCCATCGCCCACGCACACAGCTGCGCCACATTCCCAAATGAACAACACGACACCGACCCACACACCCTTGCATCCATCACCAACGCCCTCCGATATCTCCCACCCACCCACTCCATCATCACGACAGCGCCATCATTTCCCCATCAAGCAATGCACCCAACCTCGTATCCATTCTCAGTCGTCCACCAAAAAAAAAAAAAAAAAACACCAAAAAGGTCCGATCGTAGAAAGCCCGCCGTCGACGACGACCAACAGTCTACGAAAGATCGGCGGATCCACACCAACCACCACCACTAGGCTCCCCGCTAAGCCACCCCACCAGGCAGCAGTGTGCCATACGCATGTAACGATACGAGGGAAAGAAAAGCTCCGGTCACGCAGTACGGGCGGGGCCAATCAGAACATTCGGATGGCAAGGAAAACTCCAGACGACGGGGCGGCGAAGGGGGGCACGGCACGACCGCGGGGTCCGCGGGGTCCGTTTTGACGGGAAGGCCAGGGGGGAGCGGCCGACAGAATGCGGCGACGGGGCCGTTTGTGTGAGGACGGTAGCAGTGGGAGATGGAGAAACGGGGAGTGCGAGGTGAGAGCCCCCCTCCCCCGTCCTGCTGCCTGTCCTGCTGCCTGTCCTGCTGCCTGTCCTGCTTTCTGTCTCCGAGGACTCTCATCCCGTCACGACCATCACGGCCATCACATGTACCGGGGGATCGATCGATCCTTCCCACCCGTTTGAACATCGAGGGCGAAACGTCTCGTTTTTTTTTCATATATATATACTGATGGATTATCGTGTGCGACCCCACACCCACCGCCCTATGGCAGGATATGTACATACATACACCGCCATAATGATGGAAGCGGCAGCTCTTTCCATGAGAGGTCAGCGGCACTTTTTACTACCTACGCATGTAGCGCTCGCTGGCCGTGCTCTCACAGAAAGCGAAATTGCCCGCTTTCCTCTGTAACCGACGGACGGACGGACCGACCCACCACCACTCGCACGGCTTCTTCTCCGACGGGGGCATCGAGCATGTGTGTCGTGTCGAGTGTTGATGTACACGCCGCGTCCGAACGCTTCAAGTCGTGCACGTGCCCCCGACGACTAAACAACGCGCGTATCGCGTGTGTGGGCTGTTGGCAGAGAGGAAGAGAACAGACGTCGAGACGGACGTTTCTGAGGGCGGCTGTGATGATACGAGAGCAGATCATCCCGGCGATGGTGGGGAGGGGGAGGGGGAGGAATTCGTATCGACGAATGGGGAAGAACTGCTGCGGATGTCTTATTCGGAGGTGGTAGTGGTTTCACATGACGGAATGGAACGAATGAACGGTCGTAGGTACCTATCAAGAGTAGGCATGTTCAGCCGGACCGTCAACAACCCACACCCAACCACTGCGGGCGGGGGCGCGCCTCCCATCACGACAGCCCGATCCGTGCGTCTACATACCCTAATAACTTTTCTGGCAGCTGTGTTTCCAAATCGGCGGTAGGTACATACCAACGAAACTCATCAACACGAGACTAACATGCCCACTAGCGAAATGCGGCGGCGGCTGTGTTCACGCTAACTACTACAGAAGCTTTTGGGCCGAAAGAACGGACCGCTCGTTGGTGTGGTGGTCTGGGGGGACGCGCCGCGGAATGTTCCACTGAGGCTTGGCCATTTCGACTACCGCATACGGATTAAGCTTTCTCTCACCCTCCCACGGACCGACGCTTGACGAGGAAGCTTGGTGACTGTTGCACGTAACATCTTTCTCGTGTTCGGGGGAGCCGAGAAGGATGTGCTGGGGGCGCTATTGACGCCGAGTGGTGGAGGCTTTTTTCTTGCAGAAGCGCGGCAAAGCAGGGCTTCGCGCGGGGATGGGACGGGAACGGGGACGGGAGAGGGAGAGAGAGAAGAAGCCAGATAACGGGGAGGCGCCGGATTAGCTCGTGTACAAGCAAAGCCAAGCTTTGTAGCGTGCGGAGATCCGGACCCGATTCGGGCCAGTCCCTCTGCTGCGCTCCCCCTGATTCGTATCCGGTCGTCGCTAAGCTTTCTTAGCGGCCTGCAGCTGCGCGCTTTTTCTCGCCCGGCCAAGCCATGGCGCCGTGTTGGCAGGTAGCGCCATCCGCGGGGGCCACGGGCCAAGAGTCCCCCTTCTGTTTTCCGCTGTCAACCAAGGCCTTTCTCGCGTAAAGCCTTGGACCCCTAAGACTTATCCGTCGACCTTACCCGCGGCGCTGGGTAATAAGTACATACCTACGGCCCAGCCCAGCCCCGCACATGGCTACCGCCCGCGGACGCCGCGGGGCCTGGCCAGGGAAGATGGGACTAGCTCGCGCCCCTCGTACACAGCCCAGGCCGCATGCGATCTGAAATGGCTCCGGGCGTGGAGCAACAAGTCAGCCTCACGAGGCGTTTTTTTATTCGTCGTTGCCTCGCCCATCTCCCCAAGGATTTGAGGCATTATCATTCGTGCGGCAAAGTTGGCGAGTAGGAAGGGCCATCAGGAGCCCCCAGTCGGGCCTCCTCTCGGAAAGCAGGAAGAGGGTGGCGGAGCTGGTTGGTTGGCGATTAAAAAGAGGATACCTTACATACCGTCCTCGTCCGCAATCATCATCCCCGTCCGATCGTGGTCTTTTCTAGGGCAGACGACGACACTACTACTCTCCACCATCAACTCTTCTTCCTTCTTGATTTCATCGCCCTTCACAATGCACGTTGCGATGCTCCCCCTGCTTTTTTCCCTGCTCGCCTTCATGGTGCGGCCGAGCCGGCAGGCTCCCTCTTCTGCTCCTCCCCATCCTCGATCAGTCCGCCGTACCGGCTGCAGATGCAGCGCTGATGAGGGAAGCCACCACGTCTTTTGGCTGCAGCCGCCACCAATGGAAAACCCGGGCGACACATGCGGGCGGCTGGCGTCCGACCTCGGGCGCTGGATTGACTGGATCGACGGGCGCGCCGACATGCAGGTTGCGTGGCAAATGTACGACGACGTCGTCCAGAACCGGCGGCATGTTCCAGCCGGAGGAGAAGACGGCGACAACGCCGCGCCTCAACGGGCTGGGGGAGAAGGAGGTTCGTCACGGGGCGAGACGAGGGTGCAGGTGAAGTGCAAAATCGAGGGCATGAGCGACGGGGCGGGCGAGGGTGAGGGTGAGGGTGAGGGCGAGGGCGTTGTCACGGTGTGGCAGATGGTGGCGGTCAAGGTGGGGCTGGGGCTGGTGCTGGTGGTGGTGGTGTTCGAGTCCGTGACGAGGATATGGTGGTGAGTGCGGACTGACTATGACGCGCCGTGTGCTTTGGTAATTGCGTTGCTGATCAGACTGGGCAGGAGGCTGGGCAGGGGCCTTGGCGGCGCGATTCGCATATGACGCCGTTGGGACGATTGCCGGGTTGCAGGCGCGCAGGCGGGCAGGCGGGCAGCGAGGCGGGCGGTAGAGGCGAAGTTTGTTCCTGAAGCAGCGAATGAAAGTTAGCGGCCGACGATGCGGGTTTCAGTGCAGCGGGCGAAAAACGGGTTGTGGGTGGTGGCTCAGCAACGGCCCGGCCAAATCCTCATCCACAGCACCTGCTCTGCTGCTGCTGCACGGGGCACCGTCCCGCTGCCGAACCCCTGGCAGCAGGTAGCATAGTACTTATATACTCTGCTGCCATGTAAAGCACGCGAGCCCCAGACGAATCGAGCAGCCGCGACATGATGGAGCCCTCGTCCATCTGGCCGCTCAGCGTGCTGCTGCGCACCCGGGACCAGTTCGCCCTCTTCTTCGTCTCGTCTTTTGCCGCCAAACTGCTGCACTTCTACAGCCACCGCACCTCGCTGCCCATCCTGCTGCTGCTGCTGTACACGCCGACCTTTTTCCTGCCGGACCTGCTGCTCGTCCTCGTCGGCCGCCTACTCATCTTCCGCCCGAACAGAGGCCGCACATGGAGGATTCTCGGCGGCCTGCTCGCGTACGTGCCCTCACTCCAGCAACCGTGGAACTGCAGACTGACCCAAGCGCAGCCTCCTCACGGCGTCGACGTCGACGTCGCAGATCTGCTTCTACCTCACGACCGGCGGCGAGGTGCAGTGGATGGCGGCGGGCAACCTGGCGGCCGACCCGGCGGGGCTGACGATGCTGCTGTCGGAGCTGCCCAAGTTCGCGACGGTGATCCTGGCCTTCTCGAGCGTCGCGTGGCTCGTGGCGGCGCGCTTCTACGCGGCCACCAGCTGGGTGCTGGTCGAGGTGCGCCTCTCGTTCCGCCAGATGCATCGTTGCCTTCGAGGGCAGTCGCAGCTCAGCGGATACGAGCAGCTCGCCGGCCCGTGCGCCGACGACGTGGAGCCGAGGTGCGCCTACCTAACCTCCCCGTGTCTCAGCTTGGGTGCTGACCTGCCGATCGCAGTAAGGCCGACCGCGCCCAAATCCCCTCGCTGCGCAGGGCCGCAGTCGTCTCCGTTGCCGTCATCGCCGCAACCCTCACCGTGCTGATCCTGCAGTGCGTGCGTCCGCGCAGTGCGCCCTATGCGCACATGTCCGGCTCCCTGCCCATCACGCTCTTCGAATCGCTGTTCTTCAGCCCCATCAACGCCGACTTCTGCCTGCCCCATCCCACCCAGCGCGTCGAGTTTCCCTTCGAGCAGTACGCTAAAGTTGTTGGCCACGCTCCACCCCCGGACTGGAAACCGCTCACCGAAGAGTGCCGCCGCCGCCACCACCGTCCGCCCCCGCCTCCGCCGCCTGGTCACGGCCCACCCCCACCTGGGTACCCTCCGCCGCCTCCACCTCCGGGCTGGTTTGAAGATGAAGACGGATTTGGGCCGTGGGACCCGCTGGAAGATGGCGTGCCTCCTCCCCCGCCGCCACCGCCGCCGCCGCCTCCGCACCGTGGACATCACGGGAGCTATGAGCCGTCTTGCGACCCCATGAAGCTGTCCAATTTGGACGAGAGCCTGCTGCACCCTCTCACCGACGCATTAAAGCAGAACAAGCCGTCCATTAGGAATGTGCTGCTCGTCACGCTGGAGAGCACCCGCAAGGACATGTTCCCCTTCAAAAAGGCCACCCACGCTTACGACACTATCCTTGCCTCGTATGGGGCTCCTGAGGTCGCTGCCGAGTTGGACAAGAAGCTGCGGAACCTCACCGCCACGGCGTCCTTCTTGACTGGCGAATCTACCAGGTTCGAGGATGACGAGGCTTTCAATGAGACCGCCCATCTGGGCGCCTGGACCTCGCAGTTCGGCGCGGACAAGGGTGGCATTAATGTTCAGGGAGCCATTACCGGCAGCGCTTACACGCTGAAGAGTTTGATCACGAGCATTTGCGGCATGGAGCCGCTGCCCGTCGACTTCACTGAGGAGGTGCGAGGCCGGATGTATCAGCCCTGCATGCCTCAGATTCTGGACATGCTCAACAAGGCGGAGCAAGGCGGGCGTGGCAAGAAGAACGGAAACGATTTCCAGTCGTCGCCGTGGGGCTGGGCGTTCATGCAGTCGGTGACGGACCAGTTCGACTCGCAGTACACGCTGAATGAGCAGATTGGCTTCCGCACCATTGTGACGGACGAAACACTCGACGACCCGGCATCGGCCCATTACCCGCCCAAGCAGCCACGCAACAACTACTTCGGATTCCCAGAGGAGGAGTCACTGCCTTACCTTCGTGACGCCTTTGCCAACGCGAAGCGCGATGGCCGCCGCCTCTTCGCCTCGTATATGACCAGCACGACGCACCACCCGTTTGGGGTGCCGGCGGCGTGGCCGGGCAAGGAGACGTACCTGGCCAAGCGTCGGTTCGCGCCCGAGAATTACAACCATTTCGACCTGTATCTCAACACGATCAAGCACCAGGACGGGTATCTGGACTCCTTGCTAAGCATGCTGCACGAAGAGGGCGCGCTGAACGAGACGCTTGTTGTGATGGTGGGCGACCACGGACTGGCCTTTGACGTGACGGACGGATCGAGATCCAACTTTGAGAACGGCCACATATCCAACTTCCCCATCCCGCTGCTCTTCCTGCACCCGGAGCTCCCCCGCGTCCAGCTCGACGCCGCCGACGCCGCCACGCCGACGTCCATCATCCCCACCATCCTCGACCTGCTGCTACAAACAGACAGCCTCAGCGACGCCGGCAGCGAAGTGGCCCGAGGGCTGCTGCCGCGCTACCAGGGCCACTCGATGATCCGCGAACAGCAGTGGAGCGTGCCGATAGCGAACCACTCGTCGCCGCCGCCGTCGTCGTCCTTCTTCCACGACCACCACGACCACAACCCGTGGGACGACATCAGCAGCAGCTTTGAGGACGCCACGTTCCCCACGACCAACGCCTCGGCCAACACGCACCCGTTCCACTTCTCGACCATCAACCCCGGCGGCTCCCTCCTCGCCATCTCGCAGGCGCACTCGTCGTACCGGCTCATCCTGCCGCTGTGCTCCACCCTCCCGCTCAAGTTCACCGACCTCGCGTCGTCGCCGAACGAGGCCGAGGAGCTGGTGGCGTGGAACGTCGAGGCGCTGGTGAAGGAGGCGCGGAAGAGGCATGGCGACGCCGCCGCCGCGTGGGCGGATCTGGCGAGGCGCCTGGGCGAGTGGTGGTTCTGGGAGCAGAGGAGGAGGTGGGGCTATCATTTGCCGGCGAGGAGTACGGATCGCGGGGTCGTCGAGGGGAGCATGGCGGGGAGGATAAGGAAGAAGCATTGGTGGGAAACGTGATTGGATTGTAATTGCTTGTACGCGACATGGCATGGCGTGGTGTTTTGGTGTTTTTTTCTTCATCTTTTCCCCCAGCATTTTCTACGGGCGTTTTTTTGCGCGGCTCTGTCCTTCCCACGGGAGACAAAAGCGCGCTTGTATGTTGGGCCTAAACTGCATGGGCATGCATGGTTTGTTGGCGTAAACATTGGTTAGATCAAGGCGGTCTGTTACCACCCACACCTCACGTCTTTAGACTTTAGAGCCCGATCGATACAAGAGAACCTGATCATCTGCAAGTAAGACTGATCTCGATGAAATGTGTTGTTCTTGGGTAGAGGCCAAGTGATGATTGGTTTGCGGTGTCGCCATATATGCGTGGGCGCTGTGGCGCACACCCCGATGACCGACGGCGGCCAATAGACGACGATCGCCGACGTCGTTATTGAATGTGAGACACAAACGGGAACTCTAATTTCATGCATAACGGCGCTGCTGGAAGTGGGGTGGGGTACTAGGTACACAGACAGGGGGGGCGGTGCGGTGCGGTGCTTTCTCGGCATTTTTATATACGGACGTATGTATGGATGTGCCCGTCCTTACGGGTGCGGCAAAACTACCCATACCCCCTAGACCTCTCGACGTTATCGGCGTATCACCCGCGCCGTATTTTAGTAGCGTTTTACATATAAATTAATAAGCCCGATAATTAAACGCGTACGCGCTAGTATTCTAGATAGTTATATAAGTATTTTCGCGCCTACGAAATATTTTATAGTATTAAGATTTCTTCTACTATCTATCTACTCTTATATCTTACTTCTTATCTCTTATTCTCTAAGAATTTATAGTTATTATTATTCTTCTCGCCGCTAAAAAAGCTTTTATTATTTAATACTTTAAGCTAATTCTTCTACGTAAGTAGCTAAAGATCTAAGAAGATATTCTTCTTAATTCTAGTAATATCTACTAGCGCTACTTTAGATATAATCTTCTTTACTACTACTTTACGCTTTCTAAAGTTATTCTAGCCTAAGAATAATATTATAGCGATATATATAAAGAGATCTATAACTCTTAAGAGACTATTAATCTAGTTACGTCTTACGCGAACCCTCTCTATATATTTTAAGAGTCTCTTAGTATTTTTATATAGATTAAACTATCTTATATAAAGCGACTTCTATAGCTTTCTAGTCTATAAAGTATTATTTACTATTTCTTTTATCTTTCGTTCTTTACTCTCTATTATATTAGATAGTTTATTAATACTATTTTACGTCTTATAGACCTCTATACTATTCTTCTAAAAGTAACGATAGATACGCTTCTACTACTTAAACGTTAAAATATCGTAAAGAAAGTACTATTACTATATATAATAATAGAGTAACTAGTAGACACGAAAGAACTTATAATAATACTTATAATTCTTACTAAAATTATATCTTATTAGAACTTAATTCTTAACGTATTATTTTCTAAGAATTAGCTCTTCTATAGTAAGCTTTTATAAAGATAACGATAGCCTTCGAAGCTAAGAATAATATCTAGTTATTAAAAGATATTTAATATTAAAAATAGTCGCTTACTATCGCGTTTACGCGTTCTACTAAATAGTAGTCTTATATACTAAATAATAGTAACTAAGTAAGCTTATAGTAGTCTATATTTTTTTATTTATCTATAAGTTCTTCTTAAGCGAATAATACTACGATTTAACCGTATTAGTAGTAGTAATCTATAAAAGAATTATAATATACGTTTTTATATATATTATCTACTATAATATCGTCTTATACTATTTATTTATTAAGTATTTATATAGATTAAGTTTACTTTTTAAGTAACTAGATTCTTAGGCCTCTATAATCGTTCTTCTAGCCGGAAAAACGATAGTTATCGATAGATTATAAATAGATCTTACTAGAACGAACGAAGATAATAGTTAGTTTAATAGAATTAATAGAATAAAAGTAATTTTTAAAGTTAATCTCGTAATTTACTTTATTTAAATTATATTATTTATAATAAACTCTCTTATATTTCTCTTTCTTAACGTCTTCTTTTATAGTATAAGATAGTTTCTATTCTTTTAAACCTTAATTATATAAGCTCTATTAAGAGTCTCGTTTATCTTAGTATAATATTTACTCTTAATATAGACGTATATAGCGAATTAAATAAGATTCGTAACCTTAAAATCTACTACTCGCCGTCGTAACGTTCGATTCGTATAAATAGTATATAAGATATACGATATCTTCTTTTTATCTACTTCTAGACTAGAAAAGATAAGCTTAATAGTATATTATTCTATAGTAGAGTTATTAATAAGAAAGTAACGTAGATACTATAAGCGATAATCGTCTATAATAGTAGTAAGATCTAAGTACTACTACTTTATAATATATAATTCTTACGTAAGTATATCGTTATCTTCGCCGCTTATTAAGATATAAACGCTAGGCACGTAGTTATTATAATAATCGCGTACTATAAGAGTAAAGAGCATCTAATCTATTATTATTATTAGTAACTTTACGAAGAATCTATATTCTACTTCGCTATTTTAGTATAGTAATATATAGAGATCTCTTATAACTCTAACTCTATAATAAGAGAAACCTACTAAGATAATTTATCTTATACGTTATATCTATAAGAGTTAATTATCTATAACGTTTAAGAATCTCTAAGTAATAATTCTATATAAATATAAATTCTTCGCTCTATTCGATAGATATTTCTTATCGTATATACTTATATAGAATAGCCTTTATATTTTATTCTTATTATTTAAGCTAATCTATCGTCTTATTTATCTACTCGCCTAGGTCGTTATTTATATCTCTTATAAAAAGATCTAGATAAGTCTTATAAATAGACCTCGTCTAGTTCTATAGTTAGATATAAATAATATATACTTTTTTTATCTCTATAAGCTTATTATAACTACTCTCTTATCGCTAAACGTCTTAAAGAAGAGTAAGAATATCTACTACGCTATATTTAGTTTTTAAATAAGATTTAATACGTTATTATAGAACTTTATTTATCTTTTCTAAGTTAAATTAATTAAGATTATATAAATAAATCTTCTCGTCTATAAGCTTAAAATAATAACCTCTCTACTTATAAGTTACTCTTATATAATACTTATATTACTTATTCTATTAAATTAAGCGTAGGCGCTACTTCTTAGACTTAAGGTTTATAAGAACCTCTACTAGTAAATTAATACTAGAGATCTTTATCGCGATAAGCTTACGCTTAGCTAGAGTCTACTTATTATACTTATTCGACCGCTATTTCTTATCGAATAGATAATAGTTATAGTAGATAGTAATATCTTTATCTACTCGCTTATTCTTTTCTTTATATATCTAAACGTTTTACGCGTAGTTTTAGTAGATATTATACTTCTTAGACGTATATTTAAGATCTTCGCAATCAAATAGCTCTATTATAATTCGCTAGAGAATAAGATCGAGAAGGTTTTAAAGAATCGAATAAGTAATAGAATTATATTACGAACTCTAGAGTATAAGATCTTTATAACTCTAAGGGCTAATAAGTCTTACGGGCGGTAGAGCCGTACGAGTAGAAATCCCGTATAAAAAGAACGGGCGTAAGAGAACTTAGCGTCTACGAAACTAAGCTTAGATAGTAGCTAAAGCTTATACGAAAAGAACGCCTATAAGAAACCTAGATAGAATAGAAGACTATACGTAATAAAAAGCCCGTAGAAAAAGTAAAACTATAAAAACTTAATAATCTAGTCGGATTATAGTCTCGTAGAAAATGCGGGATCTAGAAAGTAGAAAATAGACGCGAGAATATAAATATAAGTAAGATAGTAATTACGTTCGCTTAGTAGTAGCGAAAGTCGAAAGCTTAAAAGCTACTCGAAGCGCTAACGTTACGTACGCCTTATTAGACTCTTAAGTTTAGAAGTTTAGAAGCTTAGCGCTCTAAACTCTTAAACTTATAAAATTTAGCCGTTTAAACTCTTAGTAGACTAAACCGCCGAATACTAGATTATAACTAGCTTTTCTATAGTATATAGATATACTCTCTTAGCTAGTATTTTAATTCTTCGTAGTTAACTTAAAGTTCTAATTTAAACCCTATTAATTTAAAGATAATCGGCTTACTATATATTATATAATTACGTAATATCTTCTTATTTAATTATTATTATTTTTCTCTTATCTCTTTAAGGTAAACCCTTTAATTTAATCCATCTACTAAGTAACTTTAAAGCTTAGTAAAAGAAGTCTACCGTTATACTTTAACTACTATTCTTATAAGAGAAGATAGATAGTTAATACTTAAATAGAAAAGTATTTCTAGTATAGAAATTACTAATAAAGTAGTAATATAAACGTCTCTATAAGTAATAATCTCTAATAGCCTACGATAGTAGATCTATTCTAGATAATCTATAACATCTAGAATAGACTCGAATAGCTTTAGAACTAATTCCGCGAATAAAGCGAAGAGAATACTCGACTTAAGAGAAAGCTCGAAGCCTAATAATACTAATCTACGCCTTCGATCGTATCTATAAATACGATAACTAGAAGACTTATAACGGTATCCGTTACTATAGTTAAGGTTTCGAAACCTAATCTATATCGAAAAGATCGTAAGAAGACGTAGAAGTTTATTATCTAGCTTAACGACTATATCTACTTCTTCTATAAATAATTCGCTAACGAGATAGAGAAGATACTTTACGCTAGTATCTTTCTACGCGAATTCGCCGAGTAATAGTTTCGCCCGCATAAGAGAAAATACTAAGAAAAGCCTTAAATAAAACGAAGTAAAGTTATAATCGGGCTCTTTAATAACTATTAAGTCTTTACGAAAGCCCTTAAAATAGCGTTCTTCGATATAAATAAAGCCCGTCTAGCTACGCGTACTCTAATAAATATTAAATAGAAAGAATCGGTCTAGAACTATACTATTCGATTTTAAAATACGGTCTATCTCTTCGCCGAATAATATTTTAACGTAACTCTATAAACGTTCTACTACTAGAGGCTAAAGAAAGAAATTAAGAATACTATAGTCTACTAGAATAGATTTAAGAATCTATCTAGTCTTATCGTACTAGCCTAGAAGACGAACTAACGACGTAATAAGCGTTAGTTTAATAAGAAATTCTATAAAGCTAATAGTATCTAGCCGCGACGCTTACGCTATATATAGAAAGACGGCGATGCTATAAAACTAGACGTCGCGTAACGAGAGTCTAAGAGTAGAAAATAAAATAACGAAAAGAGTAAATATACGTAATATAGAGAATAAATACCCTAGTAGAAGTTATAATTTAATAAGAAACTATATATTTACTATAATAATAAATAGAAAAGAACGTATCGCTACTTATATAACTCTAAGAAGAAGACACGTAATATCGCGGCTACTACTAGAGATAACTAAGAAGCTTAATAAGAGCTCTCTTCGACGCTCTAGCTAAAAGAGATTAATCTATTTAAAGAGATCGATAGGCGACGTAGAGTATTTAATATACTCGAACATACTATACTTAGCTAGACTACGTACTATAACGATAATTATACTATTTACGAAAGCGATAAAGAAGCTACGAGTTAGTACTTAAAACTCTAGCGCGTTTAAGCTATAATACGCTACTAGGCCTAGTAAGAGATCGATAAATTTATTAAGACGCTTTCTCTAAATAACGACTTAGTTAATAGCGATATTAAAGAATTCTACGATAGTACCCTCGAATCTAGTAACGCTAAAAGCGAACGTAATATAACTATACTAACTCGAGTTATCGAGCATCTTAAGTAATACGAAAGTATACGCTAAACTAATAATATAACCTCTACGATAACTTAGACGCCTAACATCGAACTAGGTCTAAATATCTAGTAATTTAGAGTCTAAGAAGAAAAACTAGAAGGTCGACTATAGAATAAATAGTAGTAGTAATTCTAAAAAGAGTTCTCTTACTAAACGATAGATAAAATTAGCCGATAGCTTCGCGATAAGACACGCAACGCCTAGTAAAAATAGAATAAATAGAATCTTATACGACTAGCGAAACTACTCTTTCGACGAGACGTTACGTTTATTAGTAGAGATACTCTATATTAGCGCTCTAGCTATAAGAATAATATCTCGTTCTACTACTATTAGATAATCGTAGAAACTCTACGCTAGCGAAGATAGATTCGCTAAGAATAATAAATCGACTAGAGAAACTTAACCCTCTAGATAGACTAACTAGATAATATAACCATCGAAGACCTCGTTTAATCGAAAAACTAGACGGCCTTTCTAGTTAAAAACCCTAGAAGAGGCCGTTAGATAGGTTTCTTAACTAGATTATACGTATATTAAATAGAATTATATTTATCGAAATAGAACTCTTTAAACTACTACATCTAAAGATAACCTTTTATAGTAAAAAGACCTAGACTATAATTAATAGCGATGTATAGAGAACGTATATCGATCTATTCTTCGTCGTTAAGCACTAGCTATCTTAGTAAGAAAAGAATAAATCTTACTCTCTTTAAACTATAAACGGATTACTCGCTTAGTATAGAAAAGATTAGATAAGAATCGAAATAGAGTTAGCACTAATAATTATCGCTAACTATAAGAAAAGAATTAATCTAGACGTTATAATAATACTAGAATATAATATTATTCTAAGAATACTATAGCTAAAGACGCACGCACTCTATATTAACTAGAGAACTAGAAAAATTACCTTTTCGAATAAGTAATATATTAAATACCTCGCCATCGTAAGAAGAATAAGCCCGACGCTAGAAGCTAGAGTAAGAGCTAGAAGCTAGAGCTAGAAGAGCTAGAGCTAGAGCTAGAAGCTAGAAGTCTAGAGCGTAGAGTAATAATCTAATATAGAAGTAATTAGCTTCGTTAAGATCTAGAAAATTTCTTTAGCGATAATTAAGCGTATAAAGCGTAGAGATAATAAGATATACTATCTCTATCTACGACTAAGCGTAGAAATAGAATAACGCGTTATTATAAAGATATAGGCCTATCGAAGCTAGTTCGGCGAAAGGTTATCTACTAGAGAAAAAGCCGATACCTACGATTAGAAATTAGACTATCGAGAATCTTATAATTCTAATCTAATAAGGCCTCTAGTAGAGAATAATAGTCTAAAGTTAGTTAAAGAAGACTACCTCTAGAGAATCTACGCGCGTTATATAAACGTAGTACTATACGATTATCTAACTAGAGAAAAACCGATATCTAGAAACTAGAAGTAGAAGAAACGCTACCGCGTATCTCGTAGCGCTCTATCTAATAGATCTATCGAAGCTAGTTCGATATACGGTTATCTAACTAGAAAAAAGCTAATACCTATAGATAATCTAGTAAGCGAGAAAATATATAGAGAACTCGGCGAAATAATAAGGCCTAAAGAAGTAATAATAACGCTAGAAAAATAGCTATCGCTATTAGAAATAGCGTCTATACTAAGAGAATTCTAGAAATTTACGGACCTCTACGAGAAACGAGAAAAAGAATTCTTATTAAAATACTAACCTTAGAATTATAAGATACCTCTTATTCTAGAAACGTAGCCCGCGTTTAAGCTAATATACTTACTATTTCGTATCGAGTTAGAGGCTTTAAGAAAATATATCGAAAAGAATCTAGAACGCGAATATATACGGCCTTTATTTTTATCGGCCGGCTATTTTATTCTATTCGTTCTAAAGAAGAGCGGCGAGCTTCGTCTCTATATTAATTATCGATAACTAAACGATATTACGGTTAAGAACCGTTACTTCTTACTAAGAATCGACGAACTCTAAGATAAGTTCTAGACTATAAAATACTTTACTAAGTTTAATCTTCGCGAAGAATACTACTTAGTCCGTATTAAAGAAGGCGAAGAATAAAAGATCGTCTTTTAAACGTAGCTAGAATACTTTAAGTATACGATAATATTCTTTAGACTAACTAACGCCTTAGCATTCTTCTAGAGCCTAATAAATAATATTCTACGCCCGTATTTAGACGTATTCTATACCGCGTATCTAGATAATATTATTATCTATTCGGACATCTTAGAAGAACATCGAAAATATATTCGAAAGATACTACTCGTACTTAGAGAAAAAGACCTATAGATCGTACTTAAGAAGTATAAATAAATTACGTAGAAAATAAAATTTCTAGAATTCGTTATTATATCTAGACATATTAGTATAGACGAGAAAAAGCTAGACGTAATTAGAGAATAGCTCGAACTATAAACTATTAAAGAAGTATAATTCTTTCTTAGATTTACTAACTTCTATCGTAAGTTTATTCTAAACTATACGAAGGTTACGAAGTCTCTTACTAGACTTACTCGTAAAGAGCACGGGTTTTAATAGAAAGAAGCGTAGTAGAAGGTATTCGAGTCTCTTAAGCGAATATTCTATAAAGCGCCTATTCTAGATATTTATAATCTAGAGCTATTCGTTATTATAGAAACCAACGTATTAGACTACGCTATCGGCGCTTATATTAGTTAACTAGACGAGTAGGGTAAGCTCTACTTAATCGCGTACTATTCTAGAAAGATAACGCCTTCGAAGCTTAACTACGATGTCTACGATAAGAAACTATTAGCTATTATTACGGCTTTTAAAGAATAAAGATACTATCTCGAAGAAGCTAAATACTAGATAATAGTTTACTATAATTATAAGAACCTTATATACTTTACTACTATAAAGAAACTAACTCGACGATAAGTTAAATAGACTAAAGAATTAGCATTATACGATATAAAGATTATCTATAGAAAGAGATCTAAGAACGCTCGCGTAGATACGCTAAGTAGAAGAGCTAACTATAAAGAAGAAAAGCTAGAACTATAACTAATAGTTTTAAGTAAGTAGAAAGACGATAGTCTTATACCTACTAAAACGTGCGTATCTATTTTTAGAACTACTTAATTATAGCTTAAGAAAGCACCCGATATCTTACTTATCTTAGTTAGACTACTAGTCTTGGCGTATCGCTTAGAAGATAACGTCTAGATAAAGAAGATCTAAGAGGTCTATAAGTATAACGTAATAGTCTAAAAACTTAAAAACGTAGAAGACGACCCTCGCTTAACTAAAGATATAGATAATACTATTCTATATTTAGAATTAGTCTATATTTCGATAAAGCTTCGCGAGAAAATCGTTAAGAATATCTATAAAGTACTAGTATACGATTACTAAAAAATAGATAAGACGATTAAGAGAATTACTAGAAATTACTACTTCTTAAGTCTATAAAGAATTATTTAGCGGGTAGTTTCGTAGTACGATCTTTATATTCGAAGTAAGGCCTTAAGATACGCGCCCTACGGCTTACTTTAGCTATTACCGGCTCTAAAAAGACCTTAGTAATCTATATTATTAGACTTTATTATAAATCTATTCTAATTAAAGAAACTCTTAACTAGCGTTCTATATAATTCGATCTTAGTTATCGTTAATAGGCTTACTAAGTACGCGTACTACCTACTATACCTTAAAACGATAAACGCGAAAGAACTCGTCTATACGTTTCTTAGAATAATTCTTAATAACTACGGGTTACTAGAAGAGCTCGTATTAGATAGAGATCGACTATTTATCTTTCGATTCTAGTAGACTCTTACCCGTTAGCTTAGTTCTAAATATAAGCTATTAATTACGATATACCCGTAAATAGACGATTAAATAAAACGAACTAACTAAACGCTCGAATAATATCTTCGCTATTATCTTAACTACGTATAGAATAACTAGATTAAACTACTACCCCTTATCTAGTTCGCGTATAATAGCTTTAAAGCGTCTATAACTTAGGAATTACCGTTCTATACTAACTACGGGTACGAACTAACGGCTTACTAAGAACTAATACTAAGCGAATCTCTTATCTAAAAAGAAATTCTTAAGATAGACTAGCTAAAGATACTCTATAAATAGCTTAGCCTTAATATCGAATATAACGGATTTTTAATATTTCGTTACTATAATAAACGGTACTAGAAGGCATCGAAGCTAAAAGAGAAGAATAGAGTCTATCTTCTTAAAAAAAATATTAGAATAAGACGTCCGAATAATAAACTAGACTTTAAAAAGATAGGGCCATTCGAAATCGATAAATAGATTAAAAAGATTAATTTCCGCCTTAAATTACTAGAAATAATACGAATATATTTGGTTTTCTATATCGCTCTTCTTAAACCCGCTCTAGAAAACGCTATAATAGTTTAATAAACGAAAGAAATAGTACTAGAAAATCTAGACGTCAATAAAAATAAAGACTAGATTATAGAAAAGATTCTCGATAGCGGCTACGTTAATAGTTAGTTTAGATACCTTCTATAATAGAAAGAAAACTAGAATAATATCTAAAAACTATTAAAAAACTACGACGGCTATAAAGAACTTATTATAGAATTCTATCGTTAAAACTCTAAACGCTCTATATTAGCATCTCGCTCGAGAGAAAGGCCTCGAAATTAAATAAAGATATAGCTCGCGCCCGGTTAATCGGCTCGAACGACTTCGGCGGCGTAGTAGAACTTAGAGAGCTAGTAGAATCTATACTAGTATTAGCTAAAAAATCGCTACGTAAACGCTTTAGCAATTGCTTCTTCTTAGTATTCTTAGAGTTAATAGAACCTCTAATAGCTAAACGCTTTAGAGTCTTACGATTCGTCTTCTTTAGAGTCTAAACGTTCTTAAAGAAGAGCTTATTCTCTAATATAGAAAAATCTTAGTTATCTAAAAGCTTCTACTACTTACGAAGACGAACTAACTTAGTAGAAGAGATATAAAGTTTTAACTAAAGCCTCTTAAGAGTCTTAAAGGCCTTTTAGAAATTATAATACGTCGTTTCTTTCTTAAAACGAATTCTCTTCTACTAACGTCGAAGACGAGTTACTATTAATTAATTAGAAAAAGAAGTAAGACCTCTAAGAAAAACTTACTAGTAGTAATAGATACACGCTACGTATTATATATACTAAGACTTCGAGTAGCGCACTTACTATAGCGCGAAGAACGAGGACTAATTCTATAAATATAACCGTTAGAGGTATAATTAAAATAGAACCGAGTAATAGAAGTAAAAGAATTTAGAGAAGTCGTAAGACTAGTACGATAAGTCGACTTATTATAAAAACGCTTCGAAGGCATAATAGAGACTTATAAGTAAGAAGAAGAAAGAGAAAGAGAAAATCGCTAGAATAATAGAAGATATATATAAACGATAAATCTTTAGATTAAAGATTCTTAAGATAGAGAGTAGTATTACGAACTCTAGAATATAAAATCTTTATAACTCTAAGAACTAACGAGCCTTACGAGCGATAGAGCCGTACGAGTAGAAATTCTATACGAAAAGAACGGGCGTAAGAGAACTTAGCGCCTATAAAACTAAGCTTAGATAGTAGCTAAAGCCTATATAAAAAGAACGTCTATAAGAAACCTAGATAGAGTAGAAGACTATACGTAATAGAAAGCCTATAAAAAAAGTAGAATCGTAGAAACTTAATAATCTAGTTAAATTATAGTTCTATAGAAAATATAAGATCTAGAAAGTAGAAAATAGACGTAAGAATACGAACGTAAGTAAGATAATAATTACGTTCGCTTAGTAGTAGCGAAAGTCGAAAGTCTAGAAGCTACTTAAAGCGCCGACGTTATATACGTTTCGCTAGACTCTTAAGTTTAGAAGTTTAGAAGCTTAGCGCTCTAAACTCTTAAACTTATAAAATTTAGCCGTTTAAACTCTTAGTAGACTAAACCGCCGAATATTAGATTATAACTAGCTTTTCTATAGTATATAGATATACTCTCTTAGCTAGTATTTTAATTCTTTATAGTTAACTTAAAGTTCTAATTTAAATTCTATTAATTTAGAGGTAATCGGCTTACTATATATTATATAATTACGTAATATCTTCTTATCTAATTATTATTATTTCTCTCTTATCTCTTTAAGATAAACCCTTCGATTTAATCTATCTACTAAGTGACTTCGAAGCTTAGTAAAAGAAGCCTACCGTTATAAATTAAAGTTAATATTATAAATAGTCTTTAAACGTTCTATAGTAAAGATCTAGTATTATTTAACGCGTTTAATAGTAGTAGTAGTAGTACTAGTAGTACTAGTAATAGTAGTAGCTAAAGATAAATAAGCGACGCGTTATAGTTACGTAAGCGCGTAGAATAAAATTATTTACTTAGTTATTTATATATAAAATACTATTAAATTATTAAGAAACTACTATTAGAAAGATTCGTTAATATAATTAAGCGTGTTAAAAGATATAAATAGTTTTATTATATTTATTCTTACTATTTATTTTTTTTTTCGCTTAATAATCTATTTTTCTTTATCTTACGAGTTAGATCCTCTATTAATATATATATATTAGACGAAACTTCTTTCGTTATTATATTTTTATAGAGAAGTCTAAGCGTATTTAGATCTAGCTTTATAAAAGATTATAACGCTCTCTTATTAAAATTAGTCTACTCTCTTTAGAGCTATACTTTATATCTTTAACTATTACTTTTTATCTTAAAAGTATAACTAATTAAAAGAGAAATAGCTACTCTATTATTTTAAATATATATAAAAAATTTATTCTAAATACGTTCGTTATTATCGCGGTTTAAACTTAAGTAAATCGTAAAAAATTACGAAATTTAAGAATTTCTTAGATAAAAGTATTATAAAGTAAATAGATATTTTCTAATCTTTAACTATATATATCGATAGAAGTTAGTAGAGTAATCTCTTTAAAAATACTACTAGAAAAAAGCGTATATCTTAGAAAATCGCTATAGATATATAAGAAGATATAATACTCTATAATTATTAAGATAATCGAGATTAGATTAAATAAAGACTATAAGAGCGTTACGGCCTTCTATAAAGCTAGGTCTAGATAAGCTTAGACGCTTCGCCGCTAATAAAAAGAAAAGTCGTGGCCGGTTAAAGTATCTAACTAGTAAGATAAGTTTTTCTTTCTTTGCTGCGAATGATAATAATAATGATGCGTGAGTTGTTTTAAGATTTTTTTAATTTTATTGGTGCGGTCACCGCCGGCCCTTCTTTCGTTCTCCTCTCCTCCTCCGGACCTACTCCGTGCTTATTACTCCACATTTATCTACCAGACCCTTGGCACACACACACACAGAAATTAAGGCCTCCCGCCCGCCCGCCCGCCCTATGACGTGTGAAACCGTAACGTGTTGGGATACGTGTGCGGCGACGGCGGCGTCGGCGGCGACGGCGGCTGCGGGGATATTTGCTATACATAGATAGCATAGCGCGCAAGGCAGAAATGCACCGTGTCGGTAGTACGCATATCTCGTTTTTTTTTTTCACGCGCTCAGAAAGGAGGGGCGGGGTGGCATGGATGGAGGGTTGGAGAAGGGACGGGGATGGGGATGGGATGGGATGGAGATATATGGGGCTGTTTGACGTCACTTGTAGGGCTTTTGTTGCACCGCCCTTCTCGGGGGCCGCACCACACACCGATGTGCCAACGACACGACGATCGCTGGTTGCTGCTGTTGTTGTTGTCATAAGGACGGCTGCGGTGTGATTGGATGGCCGGGTTGTTCCGGAGTAGTCGACGTTTGGTGATGCGCGCGGATGGATGTTCTCTGCCTGGTTGTTGGCACCTGGGGCGGCGAGGCGTTGGTGGCTCGTTGTGCAGGGGGCACGGTGGGGCGTTGAGGCTCGCTCGCTCGCTCGGGGTGTGTTGCGAAGAGAAGAAAGAAGAAGAATCCAGGGTGGATATTGTAGTAGGTAGGTGGACGCGGGATAGGGTTGAGCAGTCTAGTAGTAGTCTGGGGACTAGGTAGCCGGCGCTATGTACTCCGCACCGCTCGCTGCTCGACCGACCACGTACCTACTCAACGGGCTGGACATTACCCTACAGAACGCAAAAGCACATCCCCAACCCTCCGCGCTCGAGCGTCGACACAACAACAACAACAACAGCACCGCCATCACCCAGCATCTCCCCTCCCCCCGCCCTCCCTCTCCACCAACCTCGCCAACCCCCCCTCCACCACCGCCGCCAACGCCTCCTCCTCCTCCGCCCCCTCCTCCCTCCCATTCAGCACGACGAGCCGAAACGGCCTCCTCCCCGCCGCACCATCTCCATCTCCCTCCTCTCCCTTCTTCTCCTTCATCCTCCTCTGCCTCTGTTCCTCCTTTCTCTCCCGCAGTATGTCGCGCACGAGGGAATCCCTGTTGGCCGCTGCTGCTCCGGCGGATCTGCTCAGCTGCTGGTGGTGCTGGTGCAGCTGGAAGGCGTATGGCGCGGTTTTGGCGGCGTGGGTGACCAGGAGGGCGGTGGAGGGGCCGACGAGGGAGAGGAGGGCGAAGGGGGTTGCGGACCCTGTTGTTTTTGTTGGTTGTTGTGAGCGAGACGGAGGTGGAGGGGTGGGTTGGTGATGAAGTGCTGCTTGCTTACAGGTGAGGTCCCCGGCGTCGAAGTCCCGGGCCAGCGCGGCGACGTGGGTGAGTTGGACGGCGGTCGCGATGACGTGGCTGGAGGGAGAGAGATGGGGGTTTGCCCCGGTTCTCGTCAGTCTTTTTGGGGGAGTAGGGAAGTGGAGCGAGCGGGACTGCGGTGGGTGGTGTGGAGGTATGTAGGGGGTGTCGAGACGCCTGGCGTTGCGGAGGAGAAGGAGAAGCGGGACGGACAGACGCATAATACGCACCCAAACGCGAACATGTTGAACACCACCGCTACCACCCTCTGCGCCCAACCAGTACCCCCCTGCTGCTCTCCCTTCCTCCTCCCCATGGTCGACGCTACTGCGAAACTCGCCAGCACCGCATCCGCCGCCATGCTCACCCCGAGAAACGCATACCACGCGCCCGTCAGGTCCCGCGTATAGCAGGATGCCCGCGCGACGGCGCGGTCGCGCGACCAGTAGGCTGGGATGGGCTGGCATTGGAAGAGCAGGAGGAAGAAGAATAGGATGCTGGCGCCGCTGGAGATTATCTGGGATGGACGTGAGAAGGGTGGGTGGGGGATGGGCGGGGGATCAACTGACTATGTTGATCGAGACGAGCCGCCGTTGTGTGGGGAAGGCGGTGCGGGAGATGGAGGCGAGGCCGACGGTGGTGCGGTTGAGGGCGGCGGAGAGGACGTGCAGGAGGGTGGTGAGGTACCAGAACTGTGGGGGTTGGTTAGCTGGGGGAGGAAGGAGGCAACGACGGTGGGACGATGCGGGTGAGCAGGAAACCGTTGGTGTTCTTTCTGCTGGGAAGAAAATGGTCGGGACGTACTCGGAGCGCTTCGGTGTAGTGGAACTCCTTGTCCAGGTCTGCTGCATGCGCACCGAACCCGTTCATGCATGCAGCTATCTGGCATGCGATGTAGGCGAGCCAGAGTATCTGAGGTTGCGTCAGCAGTGCATGACCATGCAGGTACGCGCGGGTTACTCGCATCTGCCAGTGCCACGATCAGATCGCTGGCTGACATCCGCTTCTCAATCTTGAGCTTCGCATAGCCGTGGACGAACATCACCGGGAGGACTAGAGCGAGATCAAGACAGATGATAGTAAGCACGAGCCATCTTCTGTCCTCCATGGTGAAGCGGAAGAAGAGCCGGCATTGTTTGCATTCCAGAGCGCTGGGACGAGCTAAGCTTTGTACCGCCGATGGATGACCCTTGTTTGAGAATGAACAGGGGGGTATCAGCACTCGGTGCGAATTGGTTAGTTAATGACAGCTAGAAAGAGAACAGAAAGCCTCACTCGGACGCCTTCCGGTACCGTGTGTGTGGTTCCCCGTGTTCCCCGTGTTGCATCCTTTGTGGTGGGAAAAAGCAAAAGCTCAGGTACGCGTCGCGGTTCCGCACGCGTGCGAGATGTCACTTTCGCGGGAAACACTTCCACAAACGCCAATTCTAGACAGGTTCAGACCGTCGCAATCTCGTTGATGTCTTGATACGTTTGATCAGTGGCATGGGTATTAACAGCCCACCCACAACAAGTATCTTATAAGTATGTTACTTGGCCATTTCACTGAAACTGATTTAGTGCATTGATTGTAACCTCAGGCCTTGTATCAATTTCAGCTAAGCCACACAAGATTAAGCGGGCTCTTAAAATTCAATAGTCATGGAAGCCACCTTGTTGAGGGTGACATGAAGTTATGGTGGATTGACATACTGGTTGACTGAGGTCTTGGCGTACCCGTTGAAGGACCCATTAACAGCGAAAGGATGACCCTTGATGAAATGTGGCCCAACATGGAGCAGTAGGTTGCCTGGTGAAGCACTTTGATATTGGGGATCACGCTTTGACAAGACGATGGACCCCAAAAAATCCATGGCTTCATGAAAAGAGGGTGTCGTGGAAATGGACATTTGAATGGTGCAGCTTATCTGACTGCCTCCTTTTCCACCGCCTTTAGCTTTCAACACATTCTAGATGCTTTCCATGTCTCGCCTTAAACAACATCAAATCTCCGACCCCGTGAGATCGAGCCCCGGCGCCGCTCTGACATTCGCGTAATCGAACGGATGCTTCGTAATCTTCATGCACATCCGCGGCGTCTTCTCGCCCGCGAAGCGCGCATCGATCCGCCCCAGCCAATCCGGCGCCGCCGCCTCCAACAAACCGGAGTGATCCTGCTTGGGATAAAGCAGCAACTCGATACCACCTTCACACCGACACGCGTCGTGGAAAGCCTTGGTGGTCAGATCTGCCGGCACAGCCGTGTCGCCTTCGCCCTGCACGATAAGAAACCTTGCTGTTGGAGAACTTGAATACAAGTGGGGAGGAGAATGGAAGGTTTGCAAAGAAATGGTTGGTCGGAATGATGCCGAATGCGGTTGCGGGTGGTGGATCGAGCAACCCCCGGCACTTCAGATTTCCGATCCCGGATACCTGTGCGAGCGCTGCCAACCATCGACTTCCACTGGATCCTGGAAAGTGACTCGAATTTAGATGCGGGCTTCCACTCGGGCCGTTGTTCGAACGGTTACACCGGCTGACAACTGACGTACGACGCTGAGATCGTTTCTGCCTTCGAGAGAATCCTTGGCCATATTTGTGCTGGAGCATCCACGGCCCATCCTGCCAATCTGCCAATCGCGGAACTGGATGAAGCTCTTCTGTGGTACGCCGACCGCGAGGTGGATGAAGCTCCAGCGGGTGCAGCTTCCTCAGAGGGAAAGATAGGTTGAAGCAGACGGGGACTGTCGGAGTCAGGCGTTGAACGCAATCCACCTCTAGAAAAATATGCCTATGAAGAGATGTCTTCCCTATCATTCGAAAGTGGGATCTATCTCAAAGCAATGTTCTTGAACGTCCGTTTTGCTTCAGCCCACTTGGTCATCATTACCCATCCGATGCCAATTCGGTAGGAGTATCCTTCCGTGTCGGTCCAGATGAGCATGACGTTGACGATGGGGTATGGATAGGATCCCCTACCCTCGTAATCAAAGAAAGACCATTCCTGTCTCTTCCTTTCCAGTCGGCTCTCCCTTTCAGCGGACCAACCGGGCTCATGTTGAGTTCGCTCGTCTATGTAAAGCCCCTCAGGTAGAGGGTGCGTTGCCACAGAGAGTGCTACAAACTCGCCATCTGTACCGCAATCAAGGACCCCAGGGCCGATTTGGCTCTCGAGGGTGGGATCGTGCAAATGGGCAAGGAATCCAATCCGGTCGCCACGGTGATCGAGGATTATAACGTCTTCTCTTCCCCTCGACGGAAGTGAGCTTCTCACTACATTACATTGGTCAACGCTGGTAGCAAGGCACGAAGTATCACCCACCTTTCTCGCAGTACTCGCGATCTCCTCTTGTGATCTTCAGAATAGCTGTCTGCACACGGCCACATAGTATGCCTGTTTTGCGAACTCCGAAAGAATTGAAACTGTTGACTTGCACGCTTCCAAGCGCTTCACCCAGAAAGTCGCGGGGTGAAGGCCAGCGTAAGGTCGCGACGGTGGCGAGTTCATCGAAAGAGACAGATCGGTGGTCCAGCTCTTTAGGGCACGGCTTCTCCAGGATACCGTGAGCCCATGCCATGGCTAAGTAGGTGGCGCCCTTGATGAAGTCTCCTCTCCGCCCTCCCGGCCATTGATCCTCGGGACAACTCATATCAACTAGATCTTTCTCTGACTCGCTGTATCGCGACCACCTGACCAAAGTCCCGATGCTACTCAATCCGGCGGCAACTATCGGGCCGCGCATTGAGCCCCAGGACCAGGTCGGTACACCGGGGCGCATTGGAGATGTCGAGTCCAAACTCGCCCAGAGAAGGGCACGATCGAACTTCGCCAGAGGGAGTCCGAAGGTCGTACCACCGTAGTCGTCAAATAACGGGTGCAAGATTCCCATGAAGGCGTTGAAAATGTCACGGTCATTGCTCAGCGATCTGCCGGTGTATCGAGACAGGTGCCACTTGTAGGAATCCCAGGGCCGTTCACCGTCAGGGACATTGACTGAGCGATGCAAGGCCCCCAACCAAAGAGACACGGGCGATCTATAATGCTTTGTCTTGAAGTACTTTTCTTGCTCCGCGTCGGCGTAGGCGTCTTCGCGGATGATGGTTTCTCCGCATTCGAACCATACTTCTCGATCCGTGATGTACAGCTTCCTGCCGGGGAGTATTCCCTCCTGGTAAGTCCAGCCTCGCGTTGCCCATACGCTTGATTCAAGGAGATCCCACGGCTTCTTCGATGTGGACTCTGTAAGGCAAAGCCCAAGAGCACTGCACTGGATTCTGGCCTGGCGGTCCACCGACACTCCGGGGATTGCTTGGTCCATGCCGCTGCCAGAGGCAACTACCAGCACGGCCTCAGCTGCGGTGTAGATGCTGGCCATCAGCCCGATCTGAGCTCGCTTATCGTCGGGGTCGTCTTGCACAATGCAAAGACAATCAGCCCAGAGGTATCGCTCAGACAGCCCTTCGCATACCGTCATGGCGTCCAGAATAGTACGTGGTAGGGCGGATGACCGGAGAGATCCAGCCTTTTCCAGACTCTTTATGTTCGAGCGAGATGCCATCAACATCGATTGATCCAGACTGGAGCCCCAGACGTAACTCAGAGCCACGTATCGGCAAGGCAGCGTTGGTAGCACCAACTTGCGCTCTTGCACGTCGATTACACGGAAATCGGTCGGCAGGTTCCCTGCCTCTTTGGGGCTGCATTCCTCGTGGTTTCGACAGCACTCGTGGAGCCAGTCTGCAGCACGCCTCCAGTCAATTCTTTGCCGAGGGGGATCGCAACGGTCCTGTTGCAGCGGCGAAGTACGACCCCCGGTCAGTGGCGGTAGACTTCGGATGTTGACGTCGATCACAGCCTCTTTACAGTAATCGTCACCCAGCATGACCGTGACTGTCAGATACCGCAGGTAGTTGGTACAGCAACATACCACAAACGGCTGGTCCGAGAACTCCGGCGTGAAGCGCGCGGCCAATGCGGCCCAAAACCGACATAGGGGACAAAAGCTTCTTTGCGCGGCCCGTTCAATGACTTCCCTTGTTCGTCCAAGCGAGATGAAGTTCCAATCAGGCAGTCTTGGAGACGGCGGGGGGCCTGTATCCGACACATCCTCGGTAGGGCAGAAGAATAAGTGTCGCAGTCTTAGATGTCGACAGGATGCACACGCTTGCTGGTCGTCGGGTATGTGCAGAGCAGCCTCATCGCACGGGCAAGCGGAGTGGAAAAGATACTGGCAGTCTCGCCATGGAAGCTGATGGAACCCGGGGATGTCCCTCGCGTTAGCACAGTATGTGCAATTCCGGGCCTCCGAGCACCGGTCGTCGACGTTGTCGCTCTCGTAGGCAGGCGGGTCGCTTGGGAGTCCCCATTCATTCTCCGGCTGAAGAAGGTCCCGGGCTGCAGGCTGGCTCCAATCGTCCGCTCCCGAGTCCATGGCGATGGAGCTTCTGAGTGTGGTTGAAAGGGAACGTGCCCAGAATCAAGTCAGTAAAAGTGCAACTGATGGTTTGTCGCAGGACGAGGAAATAAGCGGGGTAGACGTAAGCCTATGACGCAAGAGCAAATGTTGGTGTAACCAGCATTTTCAGCGTGATTTGGTAGCAACATATCTCATGCGCTGCAATTTATCTGATACTGAATGAATAAGCCGACCAATTAGTAGTCTTGGTTCTTTGAAGGCAGGTTACGAAGCGATATACAATCAACGAAATGCAAAAGTTACGATGAAGTGGTTAGTTTCAGATGGACATGCGCGTGATTTCACTGGTGGCCGCCCTGTGAATGAAGTAGAGGATTGAGGAGCCCACGAGTGGGCGGCATATTCGAATCATGCTGCTCACATGCATGGGAGTGCGGGCGGATTCTTGGCTTGGCTTCTAAATATGAGCAGGTTGGCGCATGCACTGCTTACTATGACAAGCCATCATGAAGGCGTGTGATCAATGAAACTTGTATTTGGTATCGCGGGTTAAAGAGTCACATGCACGAACCTGGCTTTTTTCGACCAAACACACTGTCATTCTGGGCAGACTGCAGTCATCTCCAATACTGACCCCTGTTAAAAACCTTTATGCCTATATTTAAGGAAGGGGTGATTGGAAGTTCGGTTGCTTATCATGTGAGACGGCAAGGCTGAAGCTCAAGTGTTGATATTTACTACCCTTAGCTCCTTCCGCCATGCTGTTTTTTTCTCAAGCCAAAGTCCCCAAACGTCAAACCCTCAGAATCATCTCATGCTTCAAGGTAGTTTATTTGTCTCAAAAGGACACCATCGCTGACCCATTCGGTTTGTCCCGGCAAAGCAAAGGAAGCTGCGTCAAAATTGTCGGAACACGCAATCAGGGGTCGCAGCTTGAACGGCTTGCAAGCGCAAGCGGGGTCCAGGACCCCGCTTGCAAGCAAAGGAGGGTCCTTAAGGCGATCAAGCAAGCGGCCATGCTTGCGCTTGGCTTGATTGAACGCTTGACAAGCGCTTGCAAGCGCGTATATATACTATAATTAGTAGTAAGAGGCCCGTGCCCGGCCCGTGCCCGATCTACCTTCCGTATATAGGCTACGATGCTTGGCATGGTGTTGAGGCCCCTACTACGCCCGCTCTTCTCTCTTCTCTCTTCTCTCTTCTTTAGCGTCCGCCTCCTCCGGCGTTATTTACGATACTTAGTATAGTATTATAGCGAAGATAAGACGCGTTTATAAGACGCTTTTACGCCTATTCTCTATCTAATTTACGTATAAAGATTACTTGCTTGTGCTTATCAAGCGCTTGCAATCAAGCGGGGTAAAATTACCCGCTTGCAAGCCAAGCGCTTGAACTTAGTAATTCGATCAAGCGGGGTAAATTTGCCCGCTTGCAAGCCGCTTGCTTGAACGCTTGCAAGCGCTTGCCGCTTGTTGCGACCCCTGCACGCAATCAACACAATGGAAACGCAACCGCCCGGGGCCGAGGCTGATTACAATGCCGGAAATGCAAGCAGGCTGTTGGTGAGTGACAGGTCCCCAACTGTACAGCGAGAGACCAAGGGTTGTTTCTGGACCATCGCAAACTCCCTGGCGTTGATTTATGTCCTCGCATCCATTGCCTTTCCCATTGTCCTCTTCGTACCCGTCTCAGGAAAAATCAAAGACCTCTATGAAATGTGCGACGCCGACGGCCATTTCGATTACGACGCCGAGGATGTCGATCCGGAATATACCTATTACAGCAAAGAGATCGGCTACTACTACAAAAGCTTCGTCAACCTCTTTTCTCGACCCAGCATCGTCACTGTAACCCTCGCATTCGGCAACTACAAATTCGAGCAAGCAAAATGGATCGACTTGGCCTGGGACATTGGAGTCGGCCGCATTGGCCAGATGCTCCTGGTATCCATCTCTTACGTCGTCATCACTCGGTCCATGCTGCGCGCCATGGAAACCACCGCCGTACCTCATCGCTTGTTCGCTGACATATCCTTCCTGGGGCCCTCCTCCTTGATGACTCTCTGGCGCGTCGTTACTGTCACTCCGAAGTCCCAGCTCTGGAAGGTTTGGAAAGGACGTCTCCTTGTCATCACGCTCATCATGGCTTACCTCATCGCTTTTCCAACCATGGTAAGCGCGATGACTGGTTATATCACCACATATACTACCCAGATCAAGATTGAAGAGGTCTCCGTCGACTACGACAGCGACGAGCTCCAATACGTGGAGTTCGCGATTGGGAACTGCAGTGTTTTCGATAGGAGCGATGGTTGCCACATCATATCTCTGCCCGAGGGGCTCGAAATCTTCGAAACTAGGGAAAAACACAACAATACGGTTTACTATTCGCTCTATTACGGTAAAACTAGATTCTAGACCTCTCTTAGTATAAGCAATTCTAATATCGAGTACAGCGTACTAGTGCTAGAGCCTAGAGCTATAGCGAGCTTTACTCTACCTACGAGACCCTAAATATTAGCGACAAAAACGTTATAGTTAAACTAATAGACTTAATAAATATAATCTAGACATATTAGCTTGCCTATAAGAGAAAAATATACGACATATAATATATTTAAAAGAAAGAAAGTACTAGACTAGAAATAAATATTATTAGAGGTTTTTATATTAGTTACTATTTATCTTTATTATTCTAAATCTTCTTTAGACTATTTTTCTATAGTCTCTATAGCTTTTAACGAGGGGCGAATACTAGCGTATCTAGTTAATCTAAAAATTAATTAATCTAAGTAAGTCTTATAATTTAAGTACTCTCTCTTTCTTTACTTATCTAATTTAAATATATTACTTATAAATTAATTTTCTTCTCTAAAAAAGATAATTAATTTAAGTTTATTTACGCTAAAATACGTTATAAGAATATTATACGGCCTTATTAGATTATAAAGAATATAATTTTAATGTAATTATACGTCGAATTAGTTACTTTTATAAATGCGTATAATAGTAAATATTATAAGATAATTCTCTATAGTATTAAGCCGAATTACGTTCTTTCGGCCGATACTAATCGTATATAATTAGCGCTAGCATAGGCCGCGCGGCCGGTAGCCGGCGACGAGATTTAATACCACGACGCCGACGGCGGCGATAGTAGTAGTAGTAGTAGCTAGACGTACGAGGTATAAGAGAATCGCCGCGGCGGTAGTAGTAGTAGTAGAAGAATTAATACTATACTAAGAATCGTAACCTAATTTACTAGTTAAACTAGTATTAAATAGTTTAAATCGACCTCTAAGCCTAAATAAGTTAAACCGCTACTAAGATACCTATAATCTACTACTTTAGATGGCTTGAATTGTTTAAATTAATTGGTGGGCACGCTGGCGAACACCATCTCTAGACCAGGTACGAAGCGTATCGAGTAGCTGTTAACTTAGTTGCTATTGCGAGAGCTACGCTCGGCGATAAAGTGGAAGATATGCCAAATGCGGAGATCGAAAACGAACTCGAGAAGAAAAAGACTGGCATTATTAGATTAGACGAAGGAACTAGGAAGCTGATCTATTAGGACTAGACACTTTTCTATAAGAAAAGGTACAGGCCGCCATTCAAGGCGCGGGTGGCTGCTGTTGGCGATAGCATCAGGCATGGCGTGGTGTACATGGGAACAATACCAGCGAAGGCAGTACTATGGCAGCGAGCGCTTTGGTCAACACGTCGAGGGCGTAGTACTAGAAGGGACACATCCTTGTTTGCTCTACAAGATAGAGGGTACCGCCTACCAAGCAGTTCCCATTTGTAAGTAATAGTGCTTTCATCTCTGCTTGGGGATTACCGCGGCCGTTGTAAAGTTGCGAATTATTCTCACTGACTATTGATAAAATATTCGCAATGTATATTACTGCTTACCTTAATTCATGTTGTATCTTAAATAGCAACTGCCCATTTGGCATTATGTCGCGTGTCAATCATCAATCAATTGAGTGATTTTAGTATCAACATTTCCTCAAGGCTTGAGACCATGTAACACCGTCGGTAGCACAAGCAAAAGAAAATTCCAGAGAGCACAGCTGAAGCATTTGCCGGTTGCTACTACGTTAACATGGTAAAAATGCCTAGCGTGAGATACAGTTCCCCACGTTATTACGTGCCCATTTACCCATATTGCTTCCAGGAGCGGGATCCCGGAAGCTGCTCCGGCTCTTCGCGGTGGTGACGCAAACTATAAAGAGTGGGGGAGGTCTGGATATCTCGACCACTTGGCTCAACTTCATGTTTGACGGGGTTTGAAGGTCATCTCAAGCATTTTCTGCAGCATGATCACCATAAGATCTGCTGAATTGCCATGGGGAGCGTAGATCCAGCGGCAGTGGCTGGGGTACCTGGATGGCGGATATCGCCGGGAACGATACGGGTGGCATGGTTAGCTCGACGCCACATCCCACGTTTGCCCCACCGCTTCCACAGTCAGGCCAACAGCACGTTCCATTTGCCGGCATACAAAGTGTGACGCCTTCGCCTGTAGCGGAGAACGCCATCAGCTTCAAGACATGGGCATCCGCAAGCTTCTTGCCGCCACCGTCTCGGCGGCTGTGGTAGCATCGGCCACTCATGCCGGCAACGAGACGCTGGATCTCGCTGACAGCCAGATCCTCCAAGATCCCCTGCCCGTCTGGTTCGCAGAAAACCCTAGCGCCAATGGCACGGCCGACATCTTCCCCATGCAGCCATGCAACGGCTTCACGCTCGAGGAGGCCACCATTGACGAGCTCCAAGATGCCCTGGGCAACGGCGTCTTGACGAGCGTGGATCTCGTCCTTTGCTACCTGCAACGGATCCAGCAAACAGACGAATACCTCCGGTGAGTCTCAAAGATCTCCACGAGCCGACCGTATACTAAGCAACCACAGCGCCATCATGCAGCTCAACCCGGACTTCCTGCAAATCGCCGCCCGGCTCGACTCGGAGCGCGCAGCCGGCCGCGTGCGAGGGCCGCTCCACGGCATCCCCTTCCTGGTCAAAGACAACATCGCGACCAAGGACAAGATGGAGACGACGGCCGGCAGCTACGCCCTGCTCGGCTCCATCGTCCCCCGCGACGCCCACGTGGTCCGGCGGCTGCGCGAGTCCGGCGCGCTGCTGCTGGGCCACGCGACGCTCAGCGAGTGGGCCGACATGCGCTCGAATTCGTACTCGGAGGGCTACTCGGCGCGCGGCGGGCAGTGCCGCAGCGCGTACAACCTCACCGTCAACCCGGGCGGCAGCAGCTCGGGCAGCGCCGTCGGCGTCGCCGCCAACATGGCCGCCTTCGCGCTCGGCACCGAGACGGACGGCAGCGTGGTGAGCCCGGCCCAGCGCAACGCCCTCGTCGGCATCAAGCCCACCGTCGGCCTGACGTCGCGCGCCGGCGTCGTCCCCGAGTCCGAGCACCAGGACACCGTGGGCTGCCTGGCGCGGACGGTGCGCGACGCGACGTACTGCCTCGACGGCATATACGGCTACGACGCGCGCGACAACTACACCGAGGCGCAGCGCGACAACCCGGACGTGCCGTCCGCCCAGGCCGGCGGCTACAGCGCCTTCCTCGCGGACCGCACGGCGCTCAGGGGCGCCACCTTCGGCCTCCCGTGGCTGAGCTTCTGGCAGTACGCCGACGCCGACATGCGCGCGCAGCTGCTCTCCACCGTCGCGCTGATGGAAGCCGCCGGCGCGACCGTCATCAACGGCACCGAGCTGCCGAACCGGGACACCATCGTCAGCCCAAACGGGTGGGACTGGTAAGCCGCTCCTCCCCCCCCCCCCCCCCCCATCCCCCTTGCCCTCACCACTCACCACCACCACCAGGGACTACGGCACCACCCGCGGCCACCCCAACGAATCCTCCTACACCTACATCAAAGCCGACTTCCACGCCAACCTCGCCGCCTACCTCTCCGAACTAACAAACACCCCCGCCATGCGCTCCCTCGCCGACATCGTCGCCTACAACGCCGCCAACACCGGCACCGAGGGCGGCGTCCCGGGCACGCATCCCGCCTTCGCATCCGGCCAGGACGGGCTCCTCGCCTCCCTCGCCACGCGCGGCGCGCGCGACGCGACCTACTGGCAAGCGCTGCACTTCTGCCAGCGCTCGACGCGGGAGGACGGCATTGACGCGGCGCTGGCGGGGAGGGGGGGCGGGGGGAAGGTGGATGCGCTGCTCGCGCCGACGGATGTCGGGCAGGCGCCGCAGATTGCGGCGCAGGCGGGTTATCCGGTCGTCACGATACCGGCGGGCGTGGGGGCGGTGTCGGGGATGCCGTTTGGGTTGGCGTTCATGGGGACGGCGTGGAGTGAGGGAAGCCTGGTGAGGTGGGCGAGTGCGGTGGAGGATGCGAGGAAGGCGGCGGGGTGGGGGAGGGCGAGGCCCGGGTGGAGGGGGCGCGGGGTGAGGAATTTGCCGGTGGATAATGCGTAGGTGGGTGGGTGGGCGGTATGGGGGGCTGTGGGGTGTTTTGTTCGCTGTCGCATCTCGGGGGTCACTTTATATCCTGATCGTATGCCTAAGCTATCTACTGCTTAAATTGCAACAAAACGGAACTGAGGCAAGGTGAGCGTTCAATGCTGGGAGGATCTGGTGTTTGAGCGGACTGAATGGGCGGCGGGGAAGGATGGATGGAGGGGCGAGGGACACGATGGTGATAGAGCGGACGAAGACGCAAGTTTTGGATTGAGGAACTACATGCAGTGTTTCTAATTCAGTGACGAAGTATCCTCGGAACCACTTTCCATTCCACTATTCTCGAGGGAATTCCTCATCCTTTGTACTATACGCTCGTCTTTTGCTTTCTTTTTCCTCTCCCTGTAGTCCTCTTTGATTTCTTTTGCCAGTTTCTGAGCCTCTTTGAGGGGCTCGTCGATGGCTCGTTTTTGCCGTTCGCGGAGGACCTCTTTTCTCCACATCTTGACTGTAGTCTCTTTGTTCTTGAGATCATCCCAATGTCGAGCATTGATATTCTCATAGCGCTTGATGCACCACGGAATGATGTAGAGAAATGACCCGCAGCCGAGGAAGACCACGTAGATGACGAAGATGTACAAGGAATGGGTCCCGGATAGCGGCCGGTCGGGGTCGTACACGGACATGTCCTTTAGGTAAATGCCAAACCCAATGAGCAAAGTGCTGATCGAGGCGTTCAGAAGCAGACCGGGGACCTTGATCATCATTGCTGCCACTAGAGAGACTTGGTAATATCGGGCTCTGTCATCCAAGTCGTCGAGTAATTTTTTCAACTCGGGCATGCTGGCATTCCTCTCTTCCTCCTTGAGATTCTCGTCCTCACGTTTGCGCAGTTTTTCGTACTGTTTAGTGACTTTTTCGATTTTGTGGAACTCCTTTTTATCAAGCTGCTTGCTCAGGAAATCCTTCACCTCTTTGCCGGTGAGTAGATTGGTCATCTTCTGTTGGACCCGGCAGGAAAAGAAGACGGACAATACTGCAGTAAGGAGGCTGATGATGAGGCTAGCTTTAGCAGTCCACCGGACTTCGTCCAGGTATTGCATAGACAGTGATGTGATGGCGACTTGGGCGACGATTGCTGCCTTTGTAGTCCTGCGTCAACGGGCCATCTCCTCTCTGCTCATGTTGCTACTTACCGCCACTGCAAGCATTGAGCAGTCTTTCAAGAATTGATCCTTGATCTGTATGGCCTTTTCGCCATTGCTGGGAAGGATATTGTCCTCAATGTGCCGCAAAACATCTACGGCATCGGACCATATGGGGCAGAGAAAGGGGGCAGGAGTGCTGCCACAAGCGCTTTGCACGTCCCGAAAATTTGAGAGGACCGGGCGGACCGTATACTTCTTGATAGATTCCAAAGGACCGCTTTTCTTCTCGGTTGGAGAGGGCGGAGAATCAGGCATATCAACCGTGTGCGACGACATTGCGGCCATGATTCTGCACTCACTGAGCGTACCACAGACATCAGGATTGCGCTTCGTTTTGAGGTTAAAAAGACAAGCCCCCAGACAGCTGGCACGCAAACGCCTCCCTTTCCTCACCGATCGCCGGGCAAACCATTTTCCAACAACGATCAAGACGAAATCATACACCGCCGCCGCCACGACATCGACACCACAACGATCCCCGCCCCCAGCGCACCAATCGCCGCCGCCCCCCCCCAACTCAATCCTCCGCCAGCCAGCGCCAAACACATCACAAATCAAACAACCAACGCGCCCCCCACCCCCGCCAACACCGGCGCATACCCCCAATGATCCCACTCCCCGCCCCCCGCAGCCTTGCAAACCGCGCCATCCACGCCCGCCACCGCGCCGCCAGCGACCAGCATCGCGCCAGCGACCTTCCGGTTGCCAAACCATAGCGGCACGAGCACGGCAAGACCCATGAAGATGTCGCGGGCGCCGTACACGACGAGCAAGGCGTCGACGAGCTGGCGCTCGGGCGAGGACGAGGGAGAAGAAGAGGGGTAGGACGGGTGGAGGGGGGTGAAGAAGGATAGGCCGTGGGCGGGGCGCAACATGGCGTTGATGCCGAAGAGGAGGGGGGTGAGGC
Organism: Diplodia intermedia; assembly: GCA_021495925.1. Taxonomy (NCBI): domain Eukaryota; kingdom Fungi; phylum Ascomycota; class Dothideomycetes; order Botryosphaeriales; family Botryosphaeriaceae; genus Diplodia; species Diplodia intermedia. The sequence continues at coordinate 180,561 of JAKEKT010000036.1, read as the reverse complement.
CGAGGATGGTGGCGGTGAGGCGGAGGAGAGTGGAGGTGGAATGGGGGGGCATTGGTGCTGGCTGTTGCGTGCGTGCGTTTGTTTTCGCGCGTCGGGCGTGGGTTGGACGGGACGTTGTGGTGGCCGGACAATGTGCGTTTGCGATGCGAGCTGGACCCTGGATCTGGGGAGCTGTCGGTGCTGCGGGGTAAGAACGGGAGACGAGCGTACGTGTACGTGAATGCGGGTCGTTGCTGTCTTTCGAGCTGGTGGTTGAGAGAGGTGGACGATGTTGGTGCCGGAAAGGCTGTTCGGGAGCGACGAAGGAGGAATTCGAGTGCGACGCGTCGAATGCGGGGAGACGCGGCTGCCTAAAATACCTTTGACGCGCCGCACGTGCTGCCCAGCCGGCCTTTGTTGGTGGCTGAAAGGGTTATGGTTGCGCTAGGACCGAAATGGGCTGCTTACGCTCCGTTGCTTGTTGGATCCTGCTGTATCTTCGCTTCGATTGGCTGGCTGGACTGGCCATACTATAACCGCAGACTGCCTGATTGTGGCTTTGCTCCAGTTGTGGTTGCGCATGTTGCCGGGTGTCGGGACTCTTGAGTATGGCCAGTAGAGCGGCGCGTTCAACGGCGCGAGGAACGGGTGAAAACACGAAGACTTGAGATGTTTAAGAACAGAAGAGAAACTGGGTCGTAGAAGATTCTGAGAGTCGCGCAATGTTTTCACTTAGGAAGAGCACATCTCATTGCAAGCCAAGTGATGAGGTTCTGAATTATTACCTGTAACGGGAGGTCATCCACATCTCCCCTCTCCACGCCTGTCTGCAGCTCCCCACGACAGCGAGTGAGAGCCTCAACAAACCATGGGTATAGCAAAACAAACCACACACGCATCCCAGCCCCGCTGCCATCCGATACCCCATACACAGCCCCCCCGCACCCACCCAACACCCACGCCCGCCAACACCATCCCAACCCCCCTCCCCCCCCTCCCTAAACCCCCATACAAACCGCCCCAACAACCCTCCCCTTCACCCCCCTATACGCCACCCCACCCCCATCGCCCCGCGCCTCCCCCCCCTCCACCTCCCCCCTCGCCGCCTCCCCCAACCCCACCAAACCCCCCCACAACCTCTCCACCGCGCCCCCATCCACCCCCTCCATCCACCCCACCAGCGCCTCCATATCATCCACGTACCACTCCGCCAGGGGCCCCCTCTCCCGCGCCCCCGCGGTGCCCAGCGGGTCCCAGAAAAACTCTGCGGCGAGCTTGGCGCGGAGATGGGTCGAGGACGAGGACGAGGACGCGTTGAGGAGGAGTGGGGAGAGGCGCGGGTGGGTGTAGATGCGGGGGTTGAGGGCGAGGGCGAGGGAGAGGAAGGTTGTGAGGGGGGTTGTGGGGGGGAGGGGGGATGTAGTGGTGGTGGTGGTGGGAGGGGCGGGGTTTTTGCGGGGGGGAGGCGTGTAGGGGTTGAGGGTTGTGAGGGCGGGGGAGGGGGATGGGGCGGGTGCGGGTGCGGGTGTGGGTGCTCGGTGGGGAGGGGGGAGAGGGAGGGCGGCGGTGGTGGTGGTGATGGGGTTGGGGTGGGGGAAGAGGCGGGATTGGAGGGCGGCGTAGGGGGCGGCGGTGTTGAAGAAGGAGAAGGAGGGCGCGGGGAACGGGGGCGGCGGTGTGGGGGCGTGGTGGAGGGAGAGGAGGGCCGAGGCGGCGCTGGCGAGGAAGTCGATGCCGCACTGCGCGTCGTCTTTTTCTTCTTCCTCTTCTTTTTCTGCTGCTGCTGCTGTGTGCGCGCGCTTCGCTTCTGGCCGCGTTTTCCTACTGGCGCTTGGCGAGGCGGCGGGAGAGGATGAGGCGCGGCGCTTGCGGCTGGCCTCGGATGGCTCTGGAGCGGTGGGGAGTCGCTGTGTCTGCTCCATCTCCCTCTCTCGCGCGGCTGCCTGGGCCTCGAGCAAGGTGCGGATCTCAGGCAGACAGTCTGGCGTAGCCGGGATAGTGTAGATGTCTGAGCCGGCATGGGTCGATGTCCCCCCGGCGGCTGACAGAACCTCCCGCGGAGAGGAGTAGTAGCTGATGCTGCGCCCGACGAGCACGTCCGGCGACGCCATCTGCGAGCTGCACTGGGTTGGAGACAAGAGAAATGGCGGAATGCACGCCGGCGATGGTGGAAAGTCGAACGGAGGAGGACTGGGCGTCCGTGGGGCCAAGTCGCGCCGTTCCGAGACGTACGGAGGCGGTGGTTCGACGTCCTCTTCGCCTTCCGCGAGCTCTGCCGCTTTGCCTTTCCCGCCGAGCTCGCATTGCTCCCATTCCACCGGCTGGGCGCCGTGGTCGCCGTACATGGCATCCCAGTGCAAAGGATACTGTTTCAGCGTGTCGTTGCGGAGATATTCGTATATCATCCTCATGCCTTGCTGCGCGTAGTCGCTCGGCTTGATGTAGAGCGTGAAGCTGAGAGCCCGGGAAAGGGATTTAATGCCAGCTAGGTGGCTGGCAGCAGTCGAGGTGCTTGGACGCAGCGCTTTGGCGTTCGACTTGGGCATCAGGACGTAACCGGGCTCCTGGAGGTCGAACCGAGCACGAAGGACGAATCCAGAGTCGGAAAAGCCGGCATCATGCACCGCGGGAGCAGATTCGCCGACGTCCGAGATTCTGAGAATATCGTACTCCAGGGGGGAGGTCTTGTAGGAGAGCACGTGGAGTGGAAGAACGAGTAGAAGCTGCCTTCTACGGGGCCTTCCAGACACCCTCACTGACACATTCATCGAGAAGCGCATGAACGCTTGTTGCAGTGAAGAGTCAAGGCCAACTCTGAACGACAGGCCGGCATCTTGTTTGTTGATGGTAGAAAGAGAACCGAGAGTGCGAGTTTCGCAGCTGTCAGAATCCACCCACTCGGCCAGCACTTGTTCATTGACGTAGTCCAGCAGGTCAAAGCTCTCGCTCTCCATGGCCATGGCGTCTCGCACTCAGATCTGGATCATGAAAGCGCGTGGGACACTACTCATTGCACATTGTAGAAGTCAGCAAATGATTGTCTATGAACCACTTTATTTTCGAGACTAAGACAAATTGCCTGGGTAAAAGCGACGGAGATTTGCACCTCCATTCTTCTACGAAAGCAATCTCGACCTAGTGCGCTACATAATGGAAACCGGCAGAGTACCAAGGGTAGTCCGCCCAACCAACGCGAGAACCTGACCGCTATGGAGCGTCTGAGGATAGTCCTCCCTACCAGTTGGATCCAGCCGCCACAGAAGCCTCGAGAGGAGTCCTCGCGTTGGAGAACTGGCCTGCTGCAAGGGCCTTCTGGGAGCAGATCGCAACTCGGCGGCTGAGAACGGGATCGCTGCAGACCCTCCAAGGGTGGTTCAGCACGTCGACTGGCGAACCAAACCGCTATAGCGCTCTGAGACCAGTCCCCATAGCCTATCCGCGACCAACTGCCGCAAAGCGTATGAGGGTGGTCCTCGCGATGGAGAACCGGACCGCTGCAAAGAGGCTTCGGGAGTAGTTTAAAGATAGACAACTGAAGATGTGGTCTCTACCGGTTGTTGTTCGGCGATGCCGACGAAACCGTTGGGTTGCAAGTGTCGGAGATGGGTAGAAGGCGACTAGGCCAAGCCAACCGCTTCACCCCAACTCGTCCAACATCGCAATCCGCGGAGTCGCTTGTCCATCCATCTCAAATCCGATAAAGAAACGCGCGATGAACAAAAACAGGGATGGGGGACAGACGGGAAGGCGGATGGCGATGGGGAGTCGATGAAAGTGCGATGGCGGAAACGCTGTGGCTGGGGGCTGCGCGACCGACGAGGGGAGCGGCCAGCGACCGAGACGACGAATGCGAGGTGCAAGGGAACCTGGGATGGCGACAGGGAAACGGGTTATAGATGCAGCCGATGCGGCGAGGACGAGTTGATGAGGATGGGGGTGGGATGCGATGGATGAGGTGGGTGAGGTGGGTGAGTCGAAGGGGAGAGGGCGCGGTCACGCGGCGAGGTTTGGAAATGGCGCGCGCTCGCTTATGTAACGTTACCGTTACACGGGCGCACGGGCGCACGGCAACAACTTAACACCGCACCACGACCGACGCGGCCCCGCTTGGATCTGCGCGTTTCTCGCGTTGCACGGAGACGCGTCGCGCTCTCTTGATCCGCACCGTGCGCGAAGCCCTCGAAAAGGGCTCTCGAACTTCACTCATGCACAAGGTACTTTCAAGCTGCAATGCTGCTGCTTGCACCCGCAACGCGCACAGACCAAGCCGCGCCTCACGGAGGCACAGCATCGGCATTTCGAAAGCAACGACCTCAAAGGGCGAAAGCCAACTGAGCGGCACAACACCCGATCCTTGAGCATCCCAAACCCTTCTCCCCTCACGGAAATCATCCAACAATCAGAACCACAAAAAAACACCTTCGCCTCACTCTCACATGCTCACCTCACACCTGCATCGACCATCACCCATGTCCCCGCTCCCCTCCATCCCCATCCCCACTGCCCGCCAATGACCGGAGAACACCGTCGAACCGGTCAACAAAACGCCGGCCCCCCCAACCCAAAACACCCAACCCAGCCCCGCGCCGGCATTTTGCTTCATCGCCCCAGTCCTTTCGCACGTACCGCAACCTTTTTACCCCCAGCCGATCGCGTGCGTGCTTGCGTGCGTGCGTGCGCCGGCGGATGAAATCCCCCAAACCACAAGAAAAGCCCAGCCCAGCCCAGCCCACCAACGGGGCTGCCTGCAGCTGCTGCAAGCTGCTGCAAGGTACGGCGCAAACTACCAATCGCAGCCACGTCTCCCGAGGCAATCCCCGCCCCACCCACCGGGCATCTTCTTCGTTGCAACCGAGGGCTATGATGGTACTACTGCGAACAACGCGCTTCTCTTGTATCAGAAGAGCGGCGTCATTTGTCGAACTGCCGGAAACGGTAGAGGATATACATAACAACACAACCGTCTCGTCTGTATAGAGAGAGAGAGAGAGGCACAGCCACCCTCTCTGCTCTAACGTCCCTGTCCGTTATGCGTCCCGGCAGCCTCCCGGGCTCTGTATGCATATGCACCTTCTCACGTGGAGAGAGAGAGAGAGAGCGACATACATACTCCGTACATACATATGCCAAACCCAAGTTCGTGCATACCGCATTGTCTCATCCATCCCGCCGGGAAAAGCCTCCTTGCGTGCCCATCAGAAGGCAAAGCGCGAAACGAAAAAAAAAAAGGGAGAGGGAAAGCAAACCCGGCGCCTCTGCCAACCGACCGGCCGCTCATGTTTTTTTTTTCCCCTCCATTCACCGTTCCGTCGCCCATCCATCATCGTCCGGTACATAGATTCTACAGTCCGTACCCGGGGGAAAGAAAAAAATTAAAAACCCGACAGGCCGGGTCGCCGTTGATCAGAGTATATTAATGCACGCAACCGCGTGGCTGGCTGAAGCGAGAAAGCGGCATTCCTCGATCCCGCCAATGAAAATTGATCGAGGACAGCCGGGGGTGGTTGATGCGTTAGGAATTCCCACGCGGCCTGCAGTGCAGGCCTACCCCATGTCTCGTCGTCGACTGCGCTTTATTACGTGCGAATCTTGAGTCGGGAATCTACCGACTACATACGCCACCAACGTTTTGATGTAGTTTCGACGAGTAGTCCCTACCCCACAGTGCATGTCCGTGTATATCTAGATGGCTTTCGACGACTACCTATGCATGGGATGAATACACTGATGAGCCTTTCCGCTCGGGTATATGTATACTGTACAGCAATCTTCTGCCAACCCCACTGCGGCTTGAAAAAAAAAAACATGTGCAAGAACCAACCAACCAACAAAAAAAAAAGACATGGGTATATCTACTCGCGCTCCATTTACGTACAAAAAAGCCAAAAGAGATTCGTTACGGTCATCACATCCGAGTGACAAACAAATCGGGAGGGAGAGCGGGGTGTAACAAACCAATTCCCCCCCATCTCTCTCTCCCCCCCGCCTCCCTCCCGATTCCCGGGTAGAGGAGGAGGAGGCCAATACAGGGAGAGCAGCATCGCATCTCCGCTCCTCCCATTCCCCCCTCCTCCCCCCTCCACCCTTCCCCCACCAAAAAACCCCCCCAAACGAGACCGACCGACCGACCGCCCCATCACACGACCGTGCCCTTGGCCTGCCTCACATCCTTGAGGTTATAATTCTTCCACACCAACACGCAGGGAATAGCCAAAACGAGGATGCACGTAGCGGCGATGCACATGCGCTGCTGGGCGACACAATACGCCTTCTCGACAGCGCCCCTAACCTCTCCACCGACCGGCTCGGCGAGCTGCTCGACCAGACTCCCATACAGCCGCTGCACATCGGCCTTGTTCGCCTCAGGCAAAAACTCTTCGAGCTTGGCGGGAAACACGTTCGACCAGATGGCGCCGCTGACACCGAGGCCTATGGCGGAGCCGATGCCGTAGAACAGCGACAGCAGCGCGAGCACGACGGCGACGCCCGTCGAGCCGCCGCCGCCCGCCTGGGTGTTGTTGTCGTCGGGGACGGCTTGCGCGACGGCCGACATGACGGCGATTTCCTCGCATATCACCGCCGTGCCGCCCGAGAAGGCGATGAAGAGCTGGCACATGACCACGTACCCGATCGGCCACCCGTCCGACCGGAAGTGGCACATGAGGCCCGTGCCCAGGATCATCCACGGGATGGCGATCAGGGCGCACCATTTGAACCGGTTCGTTTGCCGGATCGCGCTGTGGGGGAAGGATTAGCAAGGGAAGGAAGGCGGGAAGGAGGGGGGGACGGAAAGCTTACAGTCCGACGATGACGGCCCAGAAGCACGAGCCGACGTTGTAGATGTTGCCGACGTAGCCGGCTTTGGAGACGTCGAGCTTGTGCACGACTTGGAGGTACGAGGTGAAGTAATAGTCCCAGCAGCTATAGGTGGTTTCTCCCGGTCAGTGCTCTGCTTCATCGTCGCAAGGGGCGTCGGGCGAGGAGGGTGGAGAAGGGGCAACTTACTAGTACGCAACGAACACGACCGACGAGCAGCAGCAGGCGCCCAATATGGTCCGGTCCGTCAGCAGGTGAAACGGCAGGAACCGCACGGGCGCCCACCACTTCTCCCAGACGTAGAAGCCGACCAGGGACAGGGCTCCGAAGATCAGCATGCAGATGATCGACGCGGAGCGCCACTGGTTCATTTGGTATGCTGCCAGCGTGAGCGGCAGGATCAGCAGCGCGAAGCCCGCGCAAATAAGCACCATGCCAATGACTACGTTGATGCAGCGTCAGTATCATCGGCATGCTTGCATGAGGAGCGGAGTGTGAACGTACCGTCGAACTCGACGAAATAATAACGCAGGCTCTCCAGAAAGCTTCGCTTGTCATCCTCCCACCAACTCCTCTCTTCGATCTTCCCTTCACCTACCGCCTTCTTCCTGTTGATCAAGAAGATCAGGGCCACTGGTGTCGTGACAACGGGGATGACGATGGTGAAGACGCCGTAGCCCCAGCGCCAGCCTTCGGGGCCTCGCGCGAGGAAAGTTTCGGCGGCTGACGGCCCGGCGAAGGTAGTAGCAATGTAAGGCGTGGTGGTGAAAGCGAAGATGAGGCCTCGATTGCGCAGGGCGGATGTGTCGGCGATGAAGACGTCAAGCACGTAACCGATGCCGTTGAAGCCAACCCAGTAGAAGACCTGCGCTGCGGCGTATGTTTCGACATTTTTGCAGACGGCGAGTAGTATAAGGCCTGTGGAGCTCTGTTAGTCCATGAAACGCTTTGAATGGGGTTGGTGAAGGGCGGGCCTCAAGAAATTCGTACCTATTGTTGCTGTTATGATCATGGCGATATAACCTTGTGGCCTTCCCCAGATGTCGATCATCTTTGCGATGGGTAGTTTGACGACAGCACCAATGATGGAGGACATGATGGAGGCGGTCGTGACGAGTGAGTGCGCCTTGAAGTCGCTGTAGACGTACGGCAGCAGGCTGTTCGAGATCTGCTGCTCCAGAGAATCCATGAAGAAAACCATGAGGATCCTTTTCCCCAACACCCGTCAGCACACTTTCCCGGCAGCACTGTAACATTTCGGGGGCCCGTACAGCAGGTAAGATATCACCAACGCCTTTCTCGTCCATGTTTGTGTGATGGCTTCCACCTCCTTGACGCCGGTTTGGACGTGTTCGCGCTCGTTTTCGTCGTTGTCGGCCCAGAGGATGGACGACCCCGCTTTGGTGTTTTCGTCGAATGTGGAGCTGGGCTGCGAGCGGAGCTCATACTGCGGTTTGTGAACACGATCGTGTCGCGAAGGCGATGTCGAAGGGTGGATGTCGTCGGCCATGGTAGGATAGCAGGTGCTGGCTTTAGGGCGACTGGACAGCAACTGACGCCAAGCAAAACCAGCGGGGGAAGCTTCTATATGTACTGTCGACCCATCACAAGGCTGTGAATCGCGACGTCCGGGCGCAGCAGCAGCATTTGTGGAGCCCTGCTGCGGAGGCGACGAGGGAAACAGGCAGGCAAAGAGCCCACGCCGCATGCTGCCCGCAATTCACGCATCGGAGCGTATGCAAGACAAATTGCTTGGCTGAACGCCCGCAGCTGATTCGAACATGGTCGTTACCGCAACGGCGGGTCCAACGCGCTGGAACTGCCGCATGGGGAAGCGATGACATCTGATCTGATTAGATTTTGGGCCCCTCGGCGAGTCCGACACAGGTGCGATGTCGGGCCGTGTAAGAGCGCCACCGCCCGGTGCCAATCACGTCGTGAACCCGTCGTCGCGACGGCAAAAGTGCGAGTCAAGAGCAGGCGAACGCGTCACGGCGTCAGTTGATCCTTGGGAATCTAATCTTATCCAGCGGCCCCGCTCTGAGGGAAGCGCGGAGCCAACGTAAAACCGCTCAGCGGGGCTTCCCGCCGCGACCGCTGCGAGGCTTCTGGCGCCTGCTAGTGTTGTCTGGATGAAACGAGCATTTCCTTCCTGCAGGGGCGCTCGTGCAGGAGGGCTGCGGTAACCGTCAGGCCGGGTCCAAGGGGATTGGGTGGCTTGACGATAGCCGAGCTGCACATCGATTAAAGGCGCTTCTCGTTCAACCCCCGAATCCGCGAGGGGGCGACCCGGACCCGCGACTATTCTGGAGCGTGGTCCCGTGTATAGTGCGCCGGGGCTCAGCGCATGAATGGACGTCACTTGTTTAAGTTGCGAAATCGTAGCCGAAGTGAATTCGAAGACGGCCACCACGAAACCTGAGCTATCCGTTCTCTTTTAGATCAGGATCCCGACGGCCCGTACTTTCAGCCTGGCTGACGTTTAGCATAATGGCATCCGCTGCGCTACTGCTTGTACAGGTTGTCCCACTGTAAGGCCGAGAATTTCCTCTTGTGGCTAGCCCTTGGCAAGTAACCCACGGCGAACTTTGCTGGAAGAACGCCGGATAATGCCGAGCACTGTGCGTGTCGAGCCGGTAAAAATGTGTCAAGCTCTCCGGCGCCGGGAAACGGATACGTCCATCACTCTGGCGATCAGTTTGCAGTCACTATTGGATCAGTAAAGAGACGTGAAAATTTCCATCCGTGACTCGGACAACAGGGCGGCCTCGGCCTCGGAGGTCGGGGTTGCCGCTGCATGTCCGCATGACCGGCCGAAAGAGAGAGAGAGAGAAAGCGAAGTCGGCGTCGTTGAGGAAGTTGTAAACATTCATGAGGGAGTAAGCTTTTTTGTGTTGCAGCCACATGTCTCCTACCTCCTTGCCGCTCGCGTGGGCAATTGCCCTTCCCCAGCTCCTCCACGCCGCCCGCGCCGCCACCATGCAGTAGCTCATGCGCTTCCCGGTAGCTTGGAAAAGCCCTCCTCCGGCGGCTGAAGCCAATTGAGCCGGTCGTATTCGTTCTCGCCCTCGATGCAATGGAACGTGTAGATGAACCTGCTCTTCTCGCTCAAGTTCTTCTCGCTCTTGTGCAGCACGTTCCCATGTATCAGCACCAGCGTGCCCGCCTTGACCTCGCCCATCTTGTACTCGACCTCGCTCTCAATCCCCGTGTCGTCGCCCAGCCCCGCCGCCCCCTTCTCCCTCATCTCGCGTATCGCGGGCGGAAACGCCTCGCCCGCATTCTGCACGAAGCCGGTGCCGCCGGCGCCCTTGGCGGCCTCGCGCAGGCGCACGAAGCGCTGGCGCACGGGGCTGGTGCGGTGCGAGCCGGGCGCGAAGCTGAGGCAGCCGTTGCTGGCGGTGCAGTCCTCGAGCGCGTACCAGAAGCCGACGGCCGACGGCGGGTCGGTGTAGAGGAAGGGCGAGTCCTGGTGCGGCGGCACCGCGCCGCCGATCTCGGGCTGCTTGCAGATGACCATGCTCTGCAGCACGCGCGGGTCGCGGAACCCGAGCGACCGCGCGATTGCCGCGTTGCGCGCCGACAGCGACATGGCCCGGAACGGCGGCGACAGCTGGTGCAGGTAGTGCCCGATCTTGTTGATGGCCCGGTCTTTGGGCTTGGTGAGCTCGCCCGAGGCGTTGAAGGCGTCTGTGGACGGGTGAGGAGGGCCATGTTAGCTGCTGGAGGCCTGCTGGTGGGACGTGGGGGCTGTGTGGGTACCTTCTTCGAAGAAGAAACGGATTTTGTCGCCGCTCTCGAGGAAGTAGTCGTCGCCAACATGCTCCTTCTCGCCCTGGCCGGTCGAGAACTTGGTCATGGGGTGTTGGTCGATGGGGAACATGTTGAGCATCTTATGCGACTCGTCGAGGAGCTCCGCGACCGTCTCTTGCGACAACGCGTCCGGGATCAAGAGGTAGCCATTTTCTTCGAAGAACTGCAGCTGTTCAGGCGACAGGCCAAGTTGCTCGGTGACGGCCATCCTGCACGCAAGTCGTGGACAGGATGCTGCAGTGGAGTGCGCGGGAGGGAGGAGGAGTAGCAGGGTGTGGGACGAATTAGAGTGCTGATGATGTAGTAGGATCCACGGTCGCGAGAGATCAGAGCTGCCCTTATCTCATGAATTAGACCTCCTGCAGGCGGATGCCAAGGCGCCCTGAGCACACGCCACGGCCTAAAATCCATAACAACATAATAGGTTTAGCTTAATATAGTAGATTAGCGCAACGTATATTAGCTAATTAGAGCGTAATACTATCTATCTTCGTAGAAGAGTCTAAGCGCATCTAGGCCTAGCTTTACGAAAGATCGTAACGCTTCTACTAAGAAACGATATCGTTATCTTTAAGAAGATACTTCTTATCTTTAGTATTACTATAAGATTTCGAGAGTATATATAAACGATAGTCTAATTAATACTCTATAGCTATAGGTGGTTATAGATCTCGTCGAGCTAATAATAATAGCTTTATTAAGTCTCTTAAGTAGCCCTTCTCTAACTTCGTCTATTTATTAATATATACCTCTTAACGATCTTCTTATCGTCTACGACGACTCTAATAATAACTCTAATAATAACGACGATTCTACTAACGACTCTAACGATAATTCTAACGACGATTCTAACGACGACTCTAACGAATAGATAAACGATACCCCGCTTAGTAATAGATAACGTAGTAGACGATAAAGACTTCGAAGAATTTATACTATAATATAAAAGATTAATATAAGCTTTAAGACTCTTACTATTACTTAGACTAGTAAAGATATTAACCTCTCTTCTTATATAACTATAGCACTAAGGTTACGATAGAGAGAACTACGTGCTATCTTTAGAGATCTAGTTATTTAAGTACTTATACTAGCTACTATTAATAGTTATCGTATAGAGCTTAATAGTTTTATTTATTATAGTAATTTACGTACTTCTCGCTATCGCTACTACGGTTATTTTAACTCTAGCGAAGATATTAAGAGTCTTAGTATCGATTAAGCTATTTAGAATATATAATATATTACTTCTACGTAATATAATATACTCTTAAGTATATTATCTAACTAGCGGTTTTACTAACCTAGTTACGAGAATAGCCTTTAAATAACCGCTATTATATAATATATATATACTATTACTAGCATAGTCTATTATTCGCGCTAGAGAATTAATTTAAACTTCTTATAGTTCGCATTAGATGCGTATCTTATAAGCTTTAGAATAAAGCGAAGGGTTCTTTAAACTCTTAAAGAATTAGATATATACTATAGATATATAACCGCGAAGAGGTTAATAAAGAGTATCGCAAATAACGTAAAAATACATACGTATATAGATAGACTAGTCGAAGATCTAACTACTAAGAAACTACTAAGATAGTACTAAGTAATTATTTTCTCAAATTTTACTTACGTTTATTAGAAAATCTAACTACTAAGAAACTACTAAGAAATTACTAAGTAGTTATTTTTTTAAGTTTTACTTACGTTTATTAGAAAATCTAACTACTAAGAAACTACTAAGAAATTACTAAGTAGTTATTTCTTTAATTTTTACTTACGTTTATTAGAGATCTAACTACTAAGAAACTACTAAGAAAGTACTAAGTAGTTATTTCTCTAGTTTTTACTTACGTTTATCGAAGATCTAACTACTAAGAAACTACTACGCACGAATTATACTAATAACGATACTTAGAAGCGAATTTAGTAGCATATAAAAGATAATCGAGCGATAATATACTACGATAATATTAACTTTTTTAGTAGGGTACGAGATAAGCGTCTTAATTATATCGTAACGATACGTACTTTTATAATATTCGCGCTTATTCTATGTCTCGACTTATCTAAAGGTGGTCTACGTTAAGATATATACGATTCTACGATAGAACTTTATTTAAACGATATCTTAGAATTATCTAGCTTATTCGAGTTCGATAATATTAGATACTAGATTATATACGGTTATCTTATAGACGCTATAGCGAGAGTCTTTCTAAGTATCGTTAGAGATATCTTTAAGAACTATTAAGATCTTTACTCGTTAATATTAATTATTTATCGCTTAGATATATATAAGACCTCTTACTAGCAACTTAAGATAATATATAAGAACGAGAGGACTACTTTAGATATATATAATATATATAAAAGTATATTTCTAAAGCATCTTAAACTAACGAGCCCGATCGATTTTAAGCGTCGACTTTAGCTTATATATAAAGATTAGCTTACGTTCTAGTTAATACGAACTATTAAGACGTAATAGTCTCGCTCGCTTAACTTCTACGCTCGACGAAAGTAGCTACTTAGTATTTCTACTTAGTTTTATATCTAGATAAACCTCGTTAATACTCTCGTTCGAACGTATTAGAACGCTATCGATTATCGCGAGAAGATAGTCTATTATATCTAGTCTAATATTAAAGTATAGAGCCGTAGCTAGTATAGTTAAAATAACGCTAAATACTACTAACTAGAGCTACTTCTCGCTTAAAGCTATACGACACGTATAGTAATATTATTCTATACTACTATATAGTAACGCGGGTTTCTAAGTATTATTAATCTTAATAGTATAAATACTATCGAGCGCTCGATCTCTTAATTATTATCGATCGACTTTCTTACTCTTATTTACGACGTTTAAACTATCTTAAGCATAGAGAAAGTATAAAACGAAATAACGTATAAAGACGTTAGTTTTTATACTCTTTATTAGTTTCTACGCGAGATAGAGCTACTATTAACGGTACGATATACTATAAAGTATATAGATATCGGACTATTATAATATCTCGTAGATTCGTTAATCGTGCTTTTCTTTAGGGCCTTATAAAATAACTATAGCTACGAGATATTATATTATTAGTAGCTTCTTAAGCCTACTATATCGAATTTCGAACTATAGTCTACGATACTATCGTCTAGTCTTATTAATTAGATCGGTAGATCGAGTATCTAGAAGTCTATTAACTTAGAACTTAAATATCTTAATTACGCGTATTATAATAAGATAAAGTATTTTAAGAACTCTACGTATAATAAAGATATCGTCTTTAAGCGAGTATATCTCTCGAATATCTAGGCACGTAGTTATAAGATAGTAATAGAGGTAGCATTCGATATATATACGAGTAGAAACTATACGACTATATAGATATAAAATAAGATATTTTATCTTACTTAACGACTATTTATTAATAGTATAGATAAGCTACGATTATCGAAGAACCTAGTAAGCGTCTTTTATATATTTAGTTCGAAAGACGTATTCGCTTATAGCTTCTAATAGCTAGAGAATAAACTTATATAATTTAATCATCTATACGTAGATTACTTAAAGTTAGACGAAGACGATATTTCGCGTCTTATTATTTTAGACTATAGTTATCTCTTATTATTTCTCGATGTCGGTAAAGAGATAGATACTATCGAGAACCTAACTATTAATTTATATAAAGACGATTAGTCGGATATATTAGTCTAGACTAATACTAATTATCTAGTTCTAGATATATCGCTATTATCGTCGTCGAACGGTCGCGGTAAACGAGTACTTAATTAAAAATTATAATATACTTTATCTAAAAGAATACGGCTCGTCGAGATAGTATAGTTTCTTACTAGATTTATTGTATATAGCCGAAAAGTATAATTACTAACGAACTACTAAGTAGTAGATTTTTTTAAATTTAAGTATATATAATCGAAAAACTAACTACTAGTAAACTACTAAGCGATAAGTTTTCTTAAATTTTAGCGTATATAGCCGAAAAAATATAACTACTAACGAACTACTAAGCTAATAGTTCTTCTAATTTAGAAGTATATAATCGAAAACTAAGTACTAACGAACTACTAAGTCGTAAATTCTCTACGAACTATAACTACGATTAGCTATTATCGTACGCCGCTACTAGATTTAATACTATTAAATAGCACTAGAAGCTAGTTTTCTTAAAGTATCGTACGTCGCTACTATCGTACGTCGCTACTAGATCTAATACTATTAAATAGTACTAGAAGCTAGTCTTCTCGAAGTATTATACGTCGCTACTATCGTACGTCGCTACTAGATCTAATACTATCGAATAGTACTAGAAGCTAGTCTTCTCGAAGTATCGTACGCTACTATTATTATACGCCGCTACTAGGTCTAATACTATCGAACGGCACTAGAAGCTAAGAAAGATAAAAGAGTAGACGAAGAAAAAGAAGATAAAGACGCTAGAGAGTCTTTTTAAGAAATAGATTAATCGCGTTTAAACAACTAACTAGAAGCTAAGAGAGACGAAAGAGTAGACGAAGAAGAAGAAGATAAAGACGCTAAAGAGTCTCTTTAAGAGATAGATTAACTACGTTTAGACGGCTAACTAGAAGCTAAGAGAGACGAAAGAGTAGACGAAAAAGAAGAAAATAAAGACGCTAAAGAGTCTCTTTAAGAGATAGATTAATCGCGTTTAAGCGGCTAACTAGAAGCTAAGAAAGACGAAAGAGTAAATAAAGAAGAAATAAGATAAAAAGATTATAGCGTTAAGTCGCTATTAGTCTTCTATAAGAAGTATATATAGGGTCTCGTTATATTATAATATCGTATATTATCGAGCGTTTACGGGCTATTTTATATAATATATTATTAATACGTTATAGAGAATAACGTTAATATATTATAGTATATAACGTTAATATATTAGTAAAGAATTAATTTAAATAACTCTACTACCGCTACTATTATTACTACCGCCGCTATTTATCGTTATTATTATTATCGTCGTCGTTATCGTCGTCGTTATTATTATCGTCGTCGTTATTATTATCGTCGTCGTCGCCGTCGTCGTTATTACTATTACCGTTATTTTATACTCTAGACTATTAGTATTCTAAGTGCCTATCTTCTATCTTATCTCGAAGGCGTATTAACGACACTCCGCGAAAAGAGCGAGAGTAGTAGCGATAAAGATAAAGAATAGTCTAATAGATACTTTATCTACGCGGTATTCGTCTATTATACTCTATATTCTAGACTATCGGTCTTTAAAACGCCGCCTACTATCTATCTTATATTATCGGCGCACGACGATACCCCGCGAGAAAAGCGAAGATATTAATAACGAAAGTAAAGAATAGTATAATAAACGTTCTTTAACGCGATATTTATCTATTATACTTTATATCTTCTTATTATTACTATTACTACTATTACTTCTACTAGTATCGACGTAGGCCTTTAGCTTAGACTAGTACGCCCGTATCGCTAGTACTAGAATTCGAACCGTCGCTCTTTCGCGATTAATTCTTCGAAGAACCTAGTTCTTTCGAACTAGAGTACTTATAAAGAAACTTTTTAGATTTCTTTTTATAGTCTAAGACCGTATAAGTATCTTCGTACGAGTTCTAACGATATCGCGTATAAGAGTTCTCGAGTCTAAAGATATATAAGAAAGTATTCGTAAAATACTTCTAATACTTAAATCTATTCTACTAATAGCGCGTATAGCGGTCTTTATCGTCTAGCTTATCGCCTAACGACGTCTCTATAATGCGCACTATATAATGCGTATTATTACGAAGATTAACGCTACTCTAATAAATAGACGTTAATTCCGACTACCACTTATTAATAACGGTCGACGCGAAGGTACGTAGAGCTAAAGCCCTACCCGCTAGTAATATAAACTTTACGCGGGGTTAATTCGCGATCTAACGTAGCCGTAGCTACGTATAAGTAAGTACGCCGATAGACGTAGCGCTATTAATATATTAGCTAACGTATATATAATCGTTATAGTATAGACTTACGAGGCGGCCTACGTTAATATACTTATAGAGAAAGAGGCTATCGAAATAGTAAAGGCTAAGTTAGCGAATCTATATAATACGTTAGTTATATTCTCTTTACTTATAGTACGACTTTTACTTATAGCGAGAACGGCTACTACTACTACTACTATTATCTATTAAGATTATTAGTATACTATTTTAACTTTAGTAATAATATCTTACTACTACGGCTACGACGGCGGCGGCGACGGCGATAATAGCGACGGGGCGGGCCCTAGATTAATTATAGAACTAAAGTTATCGTCGTTATTTAAGTTAAAAAGACTCGAGGCCGCCTCGTCTTCTAGCTACTACTACTACTACTACTACTACTAATACTACTACTATTACTACTATAGCTACTACTACTACTACTATTACTACTACTATAATAGTAGCTATTACTACTACTACTATAAAGAAGAAGAAGCGGCGACGATAGTACGACGAAGAGAAAACGACGATATAATATAAAGAAAAAGAGCGCGGCTATATTAAAGTAAGTAATATTTATCTTACTTATAGAACTAATTAGTATATTTTTATAGACGAAGCACGCGGCGGCGGCGGCGATTAGAGCGTAACTAGCCGTCGACTAGAGTACGCGCGACCGCGAGCATATTATTCTTATAGAGAATAATATACTACGAGTACGCGCGTACTTATATAGTAGATAATAGAGCTATTTCTACTACTACTACTATTATTATTATTATTATTCTTATTACTACTATAGTTACTACTACTATTACTATTATCGCTACTACTACTACTATCGCTACTATTACTACTATTACTGCTAGAACGTAAAGAAGAAAGAAGAAGAAGAAAGAGTAGATAAAAGTAAGCTATAGATATTTTTTAAGCGCGATTATCTAATTAGCTAACTTTTCGTCGGCTCGATCTAGATAACTAAGTTCGCTTTACGTAAATAACGGCTACTTATCTAGCGATTTCTATAATCTATATACTAAATCTAGAGAACTAGTATTAATAGTTAGTTAGTATTATCTTAGTAGTTAGTTCTTCGCTAATAGCATATAAAAACTAGAGAACGAAATAACTAATATTACTTAATTTTTCGCTAATTTAGTCTAAGCGGCCGGGTCCGCTTATAGTAAATAACATCTTATTAAGTAATTTCTATAACCTATATACTAAATCTAGAGAATTAGTATTAGTAGTTAATTAGTATTATCTTAGTAGTTAGTTCTCCGCTAATAGTAGATAAAAAATAGAGAACGAAATAATTATCTATCTTCGCGTCTTATATATAAAAATACGAAAACTATAATTAGTAGATGTTTAGTAGTTCTTAGTAATTAAGATTCTAACTAAATATAAGTAAAAATAGAAGACTAAAACGTATATTCGATTAACTCTTATACTATTCGATAACTAACTATTTATCGTGGCCGACTAGTTATATCTATATAACTATAAACACGCTCTATAATTCTCTTTTTTCTTCGGAGTCGCGCGACGTACGCGTCTACTTAACGACGTTAGCGTAAACGTTAGTCTAAGCCTACTAGATACCGCGAAATTCTCGGCTTATATAGACCGCTAGAGTATTATTAGCTATTTCTATTTATCTTATTACGATAATAAAGGCGTCTTCGCTAAACGCTTAACGATACTAGACGTTAACTTACGCGTTAATATTTAGGCATTTATATATATCTCTATTAACGGCGGCCGCTTACTTATACGCCGTAAAGACGTCGACATAGTAGATACTACGTTAGAGGCGACTAGCTAAGACTTAGACACGATATTATAGAAGCCTACGATCTAAGTATATACGATATTCGACTAAGTATTAGAAACGTTATTCTAAGAGTCTATAATCTAAGAAATCGTAGCGCTTAGCTAAAAGTTAAGAACGATATTCTAAGAGTTAGTAATTACGATAGATTATCGAGTATTAATAGACTATAAAGTAGATACTTCTATACGTTTATTTAAACGGGCTTAGTCTATAGTCTATTATAACCGCCTTATAGTTATCTATCGTACGAGGTTATCGTTATTTAGACGGTCTTTATCGACGTTAATACTTAACTATAGCGTTATCTTTTTTATTTTCTCTTTCGCTTTCTCTCTCTCTTACGCGTTCTATAGCTAACGCTTAGTAGAATCCTTATTAATCTTAGTAATAGTAGATCGAAGAAAATCTAGTAGAGCCTCTATATTATTATTATAATACTTTTATTCTAAAAGTAAAGATACGCTCTTACGAATAATATCTATAATTATAGACTTCTAGAATTTAGGTCTTCTACTAGTATTAAAGAGTTGCGAGAGCTACTATTAATAATCTCTATATATATAATATAAAGAAGATATAGAAAACTAAGAATTCGATACTAATACTCGACTTTAATTAACGGCCTACTACTCGATTAGTTTTAACGCGAAACCCGTACGGGTGTTTATTCTTAAACGTATAGCGAACGCTAGAGCTAGCGAGGCTATAGTAAATATCGAACTTAGTAGTAGATTATAGATAGTATAATAGCATTCTCGTTATACGATTATAGATATATTCGGCCGTAATAGATACTCTCTAAAGATCGATAGAAATATACGGCGATAGTAACTATTATTTACTATATTCTTCTACGCATCTAGTAACGCTTTTTAATATTTTAAATTAATAGATATCTAGACGGGTCGAGAGTTACTATTATTATTAAAAGAAAGAGTCTTCTAATTCGAGTCTAAGACGAATACGCTAGATAAATATACGCTTAATATCTCTTCGCTCGTATTATCTAGCGTAGAAACGATATTTAAACGACTTCGCTATTATTATACTTACTTACGATTTTCTAGTAATATTCTTTTTATAACGATATCGCGCTCTTCGATAGATCGCTTCTTACTAGCTATAGATCTATTTCGTTCCTCGCTATCGAATATCTAATATAGTAAAAGAATAATATATATACTAACTCGACCTTCTTCTCGCTCGCTACGGCCTAGTCTCTACTATATATTACTAAGTTCTCGGCCTAATAAGAAGTTATATATAATAACGCGCTTAATATTAACGATATTAATATTTATGCTAAGATAGATTATCGTAATTATAATTTAAATAGTAGAATTAGAGCGGTAGAACTCGATATATCTACGACGATAGTTAATACTTACTATAATAAAGCTATACTTCTCGACGATATTAGTTATCGTATATTCGTCGTTTCTATAATGCGAATACTACTAATATTTCTATAGTAACATCTTTTAAAGAAACGATACTACGTGCGAAATAGTAGCGGTTAAATCGATAAAGATAATTATCTTTAGAATACTCTATAGCGTATACTCGTCTAGTATAATACTATTATCTAATAAGAAGAATAGTGCACTAAAGCTCTTAATCTATCTACGAGAAATAGGCCGTACGTAAATAGTAATATTAGAACGATTAACGGACGTTCTAATTATCTACGTTTAGTATATACGCCTATTAACTAAACGAAATCTACTATTCTTAAGAATCGATGCCTTCGCTTTAGACTCTAAAGTAGTAGAATAGATAAACTATATAACGTTCTTATATAGCTACGACCGTAAGTAGTCTATTTTTAAGAACGCGGGCCGAAACCTCTTATTAGACCGACTTTTATTTTTTAACTTACTCTACTAATAAATAAGATAATACTTATTAATAGCGACTAAGTCTACTCTATCGTAAGCGTTTAGATTCTCTAGAATACGATAAAACTCGTCTTAAATAGCCTACTCTAGACTTAATAATATATAAGTATAACGTCTAGCTACGATATTACGTATTAACGTAGTATTCTTACGCTAGAAGTCGATAATATATAGTCGAGTACTCTTTAGCTACTAGATATCGTCTAGTTACTTCTCTCTAAGCTACGTTAACGGGATAATCTAAATAGTAATCTTATTCGTTAAGACTAAGAAGATATAAAAGATAATACTTTTACTAAACTCGATTCGCGCGATAAGTAGAGTATTTCTATAATTAAAGACTAAGCGTCTAAGAGTACGAATCTATTTAGTATACGGCTATCGTTCTTTATCGAGAATACGCGCGAGGCATATCTTAAGAATATTAATCTATAAGTTAGAATATAACTTCGTATAATTAATAATAATAGAGAGTATGCTTAACGAGAGTTAAGAAATCGTTTAAATCCGCTTAATAATAGTACTTCTAGACGATACGAATATAATTATTAATTATAACTATAGCTTTAACTTCTTTCTTCGTTTATCGAAACCGGTCTTCTTTCTAGAGTATATATTTAAGATAATTCTATCGTCTAGTAATTCTTTAGTATTATCTTAGTAGTTAGGTCTTCGCTAAATATATATAGATTTTCGAAAACGATACTATCTAGTAATTTATTAGTATTATCTTAGTAGTTAGATCTTCGCTAAATATATATAAAACTACGAGAAACGTTACTTAGTAGTTCGTTAGTATTATCTTAGTAGTTAGATCTTCGCTAAATATATATAGATTTCTAAGAACGATACTATCTAGTAATTCGTTAGTATTATCTTAGTAGTTAGATCTCTACGAAATATATATAAATTACAAGAAACGTCGCTTAGTAGTTTATTAGTATTATCTTAGTAGTTAGATCTTCGCCGAATACGTACGTAAGAGATAGTTATCTTTTATTTACATTAAGTACGTTATAACCATACGATATTTCGATAAACTAATAATAAAAGATATTTCTACGAAGCTTTATTATCTTTAGTATCTAGTTTTCTAAATAGGCGAGGCGTTATATTATATATACGAGAGATAAATTAAAGAAAGTAGTAAACGTTATAAAGTAACGTATCTTTTTCGCGTCTTTAAGGCTATATATCGATAGAAGTTAGCGTAGCTATTATTCTAAAAATTATACTATCTAAAAGCCTATCGTTTAACGAATCGCTATAGATATGCCCGCTAATAAATAGTACCGTAGTTATAAAGAAATAATAAAGTAAGTGTTTTAAAGCGTTACGATCTTTCGTAAAGCTAGGTCTAGATAAGCTTAGACGCTTCGCCGAAGATAAGAATATATTACTACGCTAAAAGGCTTGGCCTGGCATTTATTAGTGTATCGTGTGTTACTAAGAAGGTCTGTGCGGGGCGGGCGAAGCGTCTGATTCATGAGATAAAGCTGCCCCGCAGACGCCGCCGGCCACTCGCGATAAGCCAAACGCGGGGTCACGCTACCCGCCGCTCCCCGAAACACCAGCCCTACCCACAGAGCTACTTCAGGTCCATTGCTCGGACCTAACAACGTACGTAATGAAGGCGCAACACCTCCGAAAAACAGAGGCGGGTGATCAATACATGCGGCTGAATCAATATATATTTCTCGCGTCCCTACATGTCTTCTAGCTGCCTTATTGCTTTGTCGGCGCCAGTGAACTCGCAATACCAATATCAGACAGAGGAAATCTTCAACATTTGTGGGATTTCTCCCGTCAATCCTCTGAGCTTCTAGCCTTCCTCTTTTTCAACCCGATCACTCTACCAATATCTTCCCATATTCCCAGCGGAGGCTCGGTTGCAGCCTCATACGCATCAATCATCGGCCTCTCCCAGACCAAGTCTGCCTCATGCGGCTGGACAACCTTGGTCCGCTTGATCAACTTGTATCCAATATACAAAACAATGCACACAAAAATCATGGCGTAGTAGGTGAAAAACGTCCCAGTATCCCACCAGCCCGGCAGGAACACGGTGTATCCGTAGGTCGTGACAGTGAAAATCATGAAGACCAGTCCGAGATACGCGGTATACGGTTGGTACCAGCCTGTGTAGGGAAGGCTGTTGCGGTCGTAACCCTGGGCCTTGAGGGCGCGGTAGAAGAAGAGATAAACAGTACACATGATGATGTAGTTTATCATTTGGGCAGCTTGCGTCAGGTTGGCCAGCCATTTCAGGCCTTCGGAGGCGCTCGAGCCCAGAGACAGGAACGACAGAAATGGGAAGATCATGGTGACCGCGAAAGACCAGATAGGGATTCCTTGACGGTTAACCTTCCTGAGGAACTTTGGCGCATGGCCGTCGAGAGCAAGCGCATACAGCGATCGCGTTGCCGCGTACCTTCAAAAATGAGTAGGCCATACGTAATATTTCATGGTGTCAACTTACACATATGAGTTGCCCGCGGAGAAGATACTTGTCACAAGAAGCGCATTCGTGATATCCGGTAATATGGTAATGCCCATGTTCTGCATCGCAATGACATAAGGGCTAGCGCCGGCGTCGCCAGTTGCGCCTTCTCCCAGGAGACCGTTGAGCTTAGGGTCGTTGTAGGGCAGCACAATGCCGACACAGAGGGCTCCGAGGATGAAGAAACAGCCAAAGCGCCAGTACACCGTCTTGAAGGCTTGCTTGATCGTCTTGCGGGGATACACGGCTTCACCCGAGACCATTCCGATGTATCTAGCGCTTGTTAGAACCAGCGGAGTTTGTTCATGGACAGGAGCGCATACTCTGGCCCCACAATGGTGAAAGCAGCCTGGTAAAACGCGCCGAGAAATCCCTCAAAGCGGCCAAGAGTGCCGGTGGTCACATATTCGGCGAACGATCCTGGAGTTCGCCAGTACCTGAACCCATAGGCATCGCGCTGAGGATTGCCGCCGACCATGGTGATGAATGTGAAGGCGAACATCATAAAAATGAGAATCAGCTTGCCTGACGACAGCCAGAACTCAGCCTCGCCGTACCAGCGCACGGCAAAGAGGTTGATGATGCTAGTCAAGATCAGCCAAGACGGGGGCCGAATTCACGTAATTTCACGTACGCATAGAGGACGATGCACGCGACGATGACGGCGGCGAGTGGGATGTTGTCGCTCCAGTAAGCCAGAACCAGATTGAGGGCCGAGATTTCGAACGGGATCAGGATGGCCTCGTATAGGTAGAAATTCCAGCCTGCGGTGAAGCCGAGAGCCTCGTCGACCCATTTCGAGGCCATGCGCATCCACGAGCCGGTGACGGGAAAGAAGACGGCCATCTCGGCCAGGCAGCTGTTGACCAGGCCCAGCATGCAGCTGTACAGGGTGAAGGCAATGAACAAGCTGCCGGGCCCTCCCTCAATCAGACCATATCCGATGCTGACGAACAACGCGGTGCCAATAGAGCCGCCAATGGCTATCCACTGGATCTGACGGTTGGAGAGACGGCGATGCAGCTGGTCGGCATTTTCAGCCACGCCAACGGCCTCGAGCGACGGTTTTCGATCGCGGACATCGGGCGACGACGTTTTCTCGACGGCTTTCTCGTGCGGCGGGGGCGACGGCGCGGTCATGGTGGGCGGTGCGGAGCGATCGAGGGACCCGAGGTGTGAGTGGCAGAATCAACGACGGCCATGGTCTGCGACAAGAGTGGGAGGCAGGCACGGCGCGGCCGAACAGTGGGCGACAGCTGCTGCTAGGTAGAGAGCGGGCTATGCGCCCGTGGCGGAGGTGGCGCGATTCCAGAAACGCTCAATCGGGGGCGATAAGCGGCGGGCGGACGAGTCAGAAGCGTGGGAAGGGCGGCGGAGGCGGAGGCGGAGGCGGCACAGCAGCGAGCGCGGAACAGGGCCGTATTTCGAGCAGCGGTGGTGGCGGGATCGACGGCGCCCAGGACCACCCATCAACCATCAACATCCCTCTCCGCCGCGCGCTGCTCTCCCAACACCCAGCTCCCCTCCACCATGCCGTCGCTTTCGGATCACGTCGTTCTCACGTTCGGTCGGCAAGTAATCGCACCACGGCGTCGTCGCTGCGACTCCACTTTTCCGGTCGTCGTCTGGCGTGGTCGGTGAGGAGGGTCGAGGTTACGAATGCGCGGAGGAGGGTGGCCTTGGAGGGTGGCAGGGTGGCAGCGGAGACAGAGTGTATGACGGAGCCAACTGCCCTTTCTACATGCCGACGTGCAGATACCCTCGGCTTTCACCAGCAGGTATATCTCTGCGTCGAGCGAGCCTTTTCCGACTTCCGCCCGCGGCGACATCATCGAGCCAACTTTTGCCTCGTCCGCGCATGCAACGCCCCTCCCGGTGGGTCGCTGCAGTGAAGCTCGATCTGGAACCTCACGAGATGGCTGCTCGACAACGGGCCGGCCCATGCGCCTGCCTGCGCCGTGGCTGGCGGGACGAAGGAACGATCCGCTGAGCCTCGAGAGTCAAGCCTCCAAGCATTGCTTGTGCTGCTTGGCAGGTCCGATTTGCCCTCAAATTCTTCGCTCGGCTCGCGTCATGGCGGCTCGGCAGGGACAGTTGGGCAGCGGCGGCTCTGACGTTTCGAATACCTCGCCGTGCGATCTCAACTCTCTCGGCCGAGGTGGAGAATGGAGCCCTGACGCTGCGCTAGCTCTCAACCATCGCGCTTTCTCCTGGAGATAACGTCTGCACTGTCCTGCTGTCGCCCAATCACGGAGCGCCGTCGAGCCCAAGGTCGACGACGAACGCGCCCTGAGACGCCTGGTGTCACTATGATCCTGACCTCTCCCATGCGATCGCTGCGCCCTAGCCTCCGGCCCCGAGCTTCAAATGATCCCTCCGAGCATCCTTGCGCTCACCGGCTCGAGGTTTGCTGCACTGCTGTCCAGCCAGAGGCCCAAACTGGCTGTCCGTGGTCGGCGCTTTCGAGCAACCATGTGGCGATGGGTCTGCCAGAAATTACCTCACCACCGAATACCGCCCGTCTCCATTCACGGCCCAAGGCCCTGGCCCGCTGCTCCATGCACCAGGCACGCCACGGAAGACACTGCTTCTCGCACTTTTCAAATCGAGCAACTGTCTCGCACGAGCTGCTGTATATAACGTTCAGAAACCACCCGCTCTTTGCCCTTCTTCCAGCATCACCATTCTACTTTCTTGTCTTCTGCGTATACCTCCAGTTTCAGTGATACCACAACCGCGATTCTTGATCTTTTCTCCATCATGGGCTCCATCCAAGAAATTTCTCCCTCCAAAGGCTACGCCGGCCACTCTCCCTTCGCCGACACTCCTCTTCCTCGCCGCGTCGATGACATTGCCGCCAGCTGCCCCTCGAGGCCATGGTTCATCGTCCCGCGTACCTCAGATATCCACGCTGAATGGCGCACCATCACGTTCGGTGAATTCGCAAAGGCTGTCAACGGAACATGCAAGTGGATCGAGAGAACAATCGGCCCCGTTCCGGATCAGCGTGAGACTGTGGCCTGGTTAGGGTAAGATCTTCTACGATCAAATGGTAAACCACATGGCTAAAACATGTTTCTAGCGTCAACGATGCCCGCTACGCCGTAATTGTGACCGCTCTCATGAAGACCAACCGCAGAGTAAGCCATCACCAATCTACGGCAGCCTTGAAGAACTCTGCTAATCCCGCACCCAACAGGCTCTCCTGCTTTCTCTGCGAAACTCCGACGAAGCTCAGCTCCACCTCCTGCGACGCACAGACTCGACGCACTACCTCTACACCGATGGCATCGAAAAGAACTTGACCGTTTTCGAGCAGCACTCCGAGGATATCCATGGCCACCAGGTCCCCACATTCGACGAGATGATTGCTCTTGGCGAGCAGCATGGTCATTTCGAGAGCCAGGGCCGTGAGGACGCACAGGAACATGTCATGGTCATTCACACCTCGGGCAGCACCGGCCTTCCCAAGCCCATCTACATGACCAACCTCTGGGTTGCGCAAATAGACCATCAAAAGTACATGAAGGCTCCTCCGGGTCGCAAGAACCGTTCGGAAGGCTGGATGGGACCGACAGCAGACGGCAAGCCCATGTTCATTCCTGCTCCCTTCTACCACACCATGGGCATGGTCTGCGTTTTCCGTAGCATCTACACTGGCCCCCTGGTACTTGCCCCCGTCGGTGTGGCGCTCAGCGCCGACTTGCTCAGCGAGATCCTCCTTCTCAGGAAGGCCACAGTTGGACTCTTCCCGCCTGCTCTGCTGGAGGAGATGAGCGAGACCGAAAAGGGCCTCAAGGCGCTCTCTACTCTCGACGACATCTACTTTGGCGGTGCTCCCCTGGCCCCCGAAGCGGGAGACCGCATGAGGCAGGTGACCCGCGTCAACTCCATCATTGGTTCTACCGAAGCCTCGCTCATGGCTGCTTTGGAGCCTGAAGATCCGGCCGACTGGGAATATTTCGAATGGCACCCCTACTCGGGTGTCGTCATGGAGGATGCTGGTGAGGGCCTGTGCGAGCAGGTCATCAAGCCCATCGTCGACCCCAGGTACATTTCTGTATTTTCCAACTTCCCCGAAATCTCCGAATGGAGAACCAAGGACCTGTGGGAGCCGCACCCGACCAAGAAGGGTCTCTGGAAGTACAAGGGCCGTCGTGACGACGTAATCGTTTTCAGCAACGGCGAGAAGTTCAACCCGGTTAGCTTCGAGAAGACTGTAGAGGATCACCCTCAGGTCAGAGGTGCTCTTGTTGTGGGCCAGAGCCGCTTCCAGCCGGCGATTCTCATCGAACCCGATTGGACCAAGGTTCAGGAGGGACAAGCCCTGGACGACCTTCTTACCGACGTTTGGCGCTCGGTCGAAGAAGCCAACAAGGAAGCTCCTGCTCACGCTCAGGTCTGGAAGAACAAGGTTGCCTTCACGAAGAAGGAGAAGCCTTTCGTCCGCGCGCCGAAGGGTTCCATCGTGAGGCGTGCCACTGTCAACCTCTACTCGCAGGAACTTGATGCTCTGTACTCCAACGAAGGCTTCGACGAGCAGCTGGGCAACTTGTCCAAGGACGCTGACCTGCCCACTATCCGCGAGTTCGTTCGCAACGCTGTCAGCTTGACCGTTCCGCTGTTCAAGGCTGAGCACACCAACGACCTTGACATTCTTGATTTGGGTGTCGATTCTCTGCAGGTTATGGCGCTCGCTAGCTCCATCAGCCACGCCATCAAGGATGATGCTGCGGATCGTGGCGCGAAGGTGCTTCCCCGCGACATCTACGCCAACCCCTCGGTCAACAAGCTGGCGACTGCTCTTGAGAGCAAGCTCTCCGAGTCCGACGCCGACTCCAAGCCTACGAAGCCCCGCGAGCAGGTCATGGCGGAGATGGTTGCGAAGTACACCGCCGATCTCCCCAAGACGGCCGGCCCTCTGCCTGATCTTCCTGAGAAGCACACCGTGGTCCTCACCGGCTCGACCGGTTCTCTAGGCAACTACATCCTCGAGAACCTCATCGCCGAGCCCACCGTGGCCAAGGTGTACTGTCTCAACCGCTCCGACTCGGCCGCCGCCCGCAACACCCAGTCCTTCACCGAGCGCGACGTCCTCCCCGACTTCAGCAAGGTCACCTTCCTGTGCACCGACTTCAGCAAAGCGCGCTTCGGTCTATCGCAGGACGTCTACGACGAGCTCGCAGCGGCGACTACGCTCTTCATCCACAACGCCTGGGCCGTCGACTTCAACCACGCGCTCGAGTCGTACGAGCCCACTCACATCGCCGGCACGCGCCGCGTCGTCGACTTCTCCCTCCACTCGCGCTACCGCGCCCACATCACCTTCATCTCGTCGGTCGCATCCGTCGCCAACTGGCCGGCCACCGGCGGGCAGGGCGCGGTTCCCGAGACCTTCATCGAGAGCGACCTCGCACCCCTGCCCCAAGGCTACGGCGAATCCAAGCACGTCTCGGGGCGCATCCTCGCCGTCGCGGCGCGGCAGGCGGGGGTGCCGGCCGCCATCGTCCGGTGCGGGCAGCTCGCGGGGCCGCGGCAAGAAAAGGGCGTGTGGAACCGGCACGAGTGGCTGCCGTCGATCGTGCACACGTCGCGCAACATGGGCGCGGTGCCGGCCAACCTGGGCAACCAGGACGCGGTCGACTGGGTGCCCATGGACGCGGCCGCGCGCACCGTCTTCGAGGCCAGCCTCGACCGCGTCAACCGCACCGCGCGCGCATCCGTCCCGCTCGACGTCTTCCACGTCGTCAACCCGCGCGTCGTCTCGTGGCGCACCCTCGTCCCCGTCATCCAGGCCTTTTACAGGAAACAGGGCGTCGAGCTCCGCGCCGTCCCCTTCGCCGACTGGATGACGGCCCTCCGCGCCACCCCGCTGACTAAAGAGGAGGTCGAGATGAAGCCCGGCGTCAAGCTGCTGGATTTCTACGAGGGCCTGCAGGTCGAGGGCGGCGCGTTGCCGCCCATGGCGACGGAGCATACGGTCCAGAGCAGCAGGTGTTTGGGCGAGTTGGGCGAGGTGGATGGGGCGTTGTTTGAGAACTGGTTGAGGCAGTGGGGGTTTTAGATTTGGTTTGATGGGAAGGTGGATTTGGATTTGGATTGTATATAGAATGATGGGATCGAGGCGTTTTTGGGTTGGAAAAAGTTTATAGAGCTGTGGTAATAATAATAATGAGCTGAATGGTATCGCATTAGTCACTAGTCCGTTCCCGTATAAGGTTGTCGAATGCGTGTAGTTGGGGTTTGATAAGATAAGCGTCTACTATGTATGTACCTGTCTATCAAGTTGGTCGGATTTGACTCTCCAACCGAAGGCAGTTAGCCTAATTGGGTAATCCAGATGTGGTCTAGCGTGGCCCGTCGCTCGCATTCTGTAGCATTCCGTCAGGCGCTGAGAGGTGGGCTCGAGCAAAGCCTTAAACATTATTAACTGGATATCTCGATCGACTCACTTGAAGACACGGCAACCAAAGCGAGGGTCGGATGAGACTCCGAAGGACGATCAGAATGACGCAATACAGTGGGTGAAAAGCCAGCCGGAAGGGGAGGGATCACCACGCAATCTCGAATCTGGAGGCGGTGGGCCGTCGCACAAAACCAGAGGCCGCAGCTGGGTCGCCGGCGTCCGCTGGCCATTCGTCCCTCCATCGCCGTTGCCCCATTCGCCCATTGCAGATGACAATCCGGCTAAACCTGGCCAGGCGCGGATAAATCGGTTTTCACGACGCCCGCCTCGGCCTTTCGTACCAACAACACCGCCCGGCAGTCGGGGCGCCCCGGCCTCCAACTTCGACCATGGACAAGTTCGAGCCGTCTCAAGGATTCGCTTCCGTGTACGCTGGCTGTGTTCCTCCGTGCTCGTGCTGCCACTAACTCACATGCAGCGGCCTGGTTGCCTGTGTTGCGTACCTCACCGCGACCAGCGAGACTTCTCTCGTCTTGGACCGCCCCTCCACGTCCTGGGCAATTATTCTAGCCGCCGTCGCCGGCGTTCTCCTGCTACCGCCCAGGACCCGATTATTCTTCTCCCGTAACGGCCGCTCAGGTCAAAAATACGCCGCCATCCCATTGGATGACGTCAGCGGAGATGTCCGCCCGTCGAGCCCGCCGCTGCTCGGGGGACCGTCCGACGTCCCATCTCCACCGCGGCTGAAGCAATGGCTGCCCCGCGCATTCCTAGCGCTCGTCCTGACCGGTCGCGTTGAGATGCTGCGCCGGACCGGGGTCAGGGCGAGCGCCGCGAACCTGGACGCGCTTATTCCTTTCTACATCGCCCTCGCGGATCGCTGGCGGAAGCGGGCGAGGGCGGACCAGCATCACAACCGGAGACACGAGCACAAAGCGAACAGGCAGCCGCCCGCCGCCCAGTCGTCGTCGTCGTCGTCGAAGCACTGGCTCGGCCCGGTCGTTTATGCCGCCGTCTTTTCGTGGTTCGGGAGTCTGGCCATATGGTACTCGCCTTCGTCCTTGGCTTCGACTTATATCTTGGACCACCATCTTGGCTCTTTGACTACGATAACGCCTCTGCAGATTGTCGGCACTATTTTGGATGTGGTCGTGGCTGTGTATCTGGCTGTTTCGCTCAACTCGTCGACGATGGCCCGTTCTGAGAGTAGAGATGCGGCTATACACTCCGTTGGGCTGTCTTTCCTTGTGAGTACGGTTTCTCGTCATGTCACTCGGCACGGGCAAGACAGCTGCAAGCGTTGAAGTTTGCTCGTGTGATATCTCGGTGATACTTATCTCTATTACAGATTACCACAGCTGCATGTATTGTTCTAGGCATAGTGGACAACACCTTCCGAGAGATGAGGCCCGTATTCTTTGAGTCTGAGAACTTTGCGCCCCGCATCCTGAAGATTGCTGTCGCTGTGGGCTTTACGACTTTTTGCGCCCTTCACACTGTGAGTCAATACTCCCAGCTTCAATCTCGAAGCCTTCCTCCGCTTGCGTATGCAGGCATCAATCTCAGAGCTATACCACTAACTCCTCACAGATCAGTCGTAGCGGAGCCTTGGATACTTCTCTGCTGGTTCTCTGCACCGTTTCGGCTGTCACACTCACCGCCAAAATCTGGAATCCACCGACCCCGTTTCTCGATACCCACGAGTTCAAGGCTCTTATCCCTCTGGGGTTTCTGGTAGGCGTGATCCTCCACTCCGTTGCCGAGCTCAGAAAACAATGGTTCGAGGATACTCAAGGGAGACCGGAGCGTTCCAAGCGGCGCTGGAGCCTCTTTCACCTATACGGACTTCTCTTTGCGATCCAAACGCTGCTGGTGAACTGGGGCCGCGTGGACCTCCATGTTCACCCAGTGGAGACGTTGATCAACCAGGCAAAGCTGCAACACGATTCATGGCTGAAGTCTGCATCTGCGAGTACTTCTCTGGCCGAGGCAACTCGCAACTATGTCGCTCGATACAACCAGACGCCGCCGCCGCTTTTCGATCAATGGTTCGAGTACGCCGTCAATCGATCTTCGCTAATCATCGATGAATTTGATTCCATACACGAAGACCTACTGCCATTCTGGTCGCTATCGCCTGCTGAGATTCGGAAAAGGACCAAGGAGGCTCTGGCCTCTCCTCTTGGCATTGGGGGAATCCAAATCCGGAATGGAGTGGCGTCGATCGCCGGGGACCCTCCCGGGACCCATCGTTGGTCTCTAGATGGCATTATCGCCATGATCGAAAAGTTTAGTCAGTTCCTACCGGACATGGACCTCGCCTTCAACCTCAATGACGAACCCCGTGTATCCCTACCGTACCACGAGATTGGGCAAGCTCGGGAAGCCGCGCTGCGTGAACTGGCTGATCACAGAAGCAAACATATGAGCCTGAACCAATTCAGCAAGAACCGAACCGAAGGCTGGGCGGTGGATCCCAACGAGCCTCTTGACTTGGGGCGCTTCATGACGCTGTCCTTTCACAACACCTGGGACTTCGCCTCCGCCCACTGCCCGCCCGACTCACCCGCCCGCACAAACCGCCACCTCGATCCGACCACCCACTGCGCCTCATGCGCAGCACCGCACTCTTCCGGACTGTTCCTCTCCAATTGGACTTACGCAACCACGGACATATGCCACCAGCCCGACCTCGCACACCTCCACGGCTTCTACATCAGCCCCTCGGCCTTCGACCCGACCCAGGACCTCCTGCCCATCTTCAGCCAAAGCAAGGCGCCCGGCTTCAACGACATCCGCTTCCCGTCGCCGTGGAACTACCTCGGCAAGGCGCGCTACGCCCCGACCGACGACTTCCCCGACCCGCCCTTCGCCGCAAAGTCGCCCGCGCTCTTCTGGCGCGGCGCGACGAGCGAAGGCTACGCGTCCGACGACACGCAGCCCGCCGGCGCCTGGCGCGGCATGGCCCGCCAGCGCGCCGTCGCCGTGCTCGCCAACACGAGCGCCCCGCAGCCCCTCCTCCTCGCCGACCACCGCAACAACCACCTCCACTACACGCCCGTCGCCCCCGCCGCCCTACACGCCGCCGCCGCCGCCGGCAACAACCCCATCATCACCCCCGACGTCCACTTCACCAGCATCACCCGCTGCACGGCGCCCTCGTGCGCCGCGCAAACCGCCTTCTTCGGCGCGACCAGCGGCGCGCACACGGCCGACTTCCAGGCGCACTGGCGGCACCGCTACCTGCTCGACGCCGACGGCGCCGGCTTCAGCGGCCGCTTCATCTCGTTCTTGGAGAGCGCGTGCCTGCCGTTCAAGCTGCAGCCGGTGTTTCGCGAGTGGTGGGAGAGCAGGGTCACGGCGTGGCGCCATTTCGTCCCTGTGGATGTGAGGGGCGTGGGGTTGTGGGCTACGCTGGCGTTTTTTGGGGGCTGGGGGGATGCTGGACGGGGAGGAGGTGGGGCGTATTGGGGCGGGCAAGGGGGGTTGGCGGAGTTGTTGGCGGGGGAGGGGAGGGTGTGGGCGGGCCGCGTGTTGAGGGGGGTGGATATGGAGGTTTATTTCTTTAGGTTGTTGTTGGAGTGGGGGAGGGTGACGGATGATGAGAGGGTGGCGGGGGGGATGGGGATGGGGGTGGGGGTGGGGGTGGGGGTTGCTGGCGGGGTTTGAAGAGCGAGATTGCTGGATGGCGGGAGAGTGGGAGGGAGAGGGAGAAGGGGTTGGATAGTTCTTTCGTGCTTGCTTTTGCTTCACTGTACGTGGTCGTATATGAACACGCATGTGTATGTTTGTATGTACCATACCGTACGTACAGGTATCGGGATCTATCGGTGTCGAATCCGCCCCAGGGTGCGGGCGATGGAGGTGCTTCGGATCGGATCGATTGTGTTTGCCCGGGTAAGTAGCGAGTTGTGGGACGAGTGTTGCAGCGTTGGTGTGATGTGAGTCGTACGTATCTGAAAGTTTTTGCAACGGAGAAGCTGTGATGGATGGAGTCGGGTGTGTTGGAGTTGATAGGTATGTATGTATGTGCTGAGCCGGATGCTGTGGTGATGAATTCCCGACGATATACGAGCGGTTTTCCCCTATACGTATGCTAAAATCCGAGAGTCGTACTACCCTTCGTTAAGAAAAGCAGGTGGCTCAAAAGCCTACGGGCCCGAGTACTTCGACGTGTATGGACATCGTTTTACATCAAGGTTTTTATGATGCGGGGCTTGCATTGCTTTTAAAGGAAAGACATTGTAGAAGTTACTGGTGGGGATGTTTATTATTGTCATTCAGATGGTCTATTGTATCTTGGGGATAGAGAGCTGTTGCCGTCATCAACACCATCCTCCATACCCGTGCAACCGCCACCCCTGCTCTCTCCATCAACAATGATTCTCGCGGGCGATCCGGCGGACGACACCATTGGTTGCGGCGTTTGCAGACTTCGCGAACGAGTGGCAGTCGGTTCTGGAGACCATGACCAGCCGCGCTGGTCTTCTGCGCGGCGCACTTGTCCCACATGTGGTTTGAAGGCGGGGCAGCTTTGACTTACAAGGGAGTGTAGGTCAGAGCTGACTGCTGCCTTGGAAGCGGCGGTTGAGCTCGATCCAGTCATTCCTGATAGATGATGCCAATCCAATCCACCACCTCCATCATCGATCGTCAACCATGTATCCCCATCCGTCCAATTCTCCAGAATCAAACCGCCGCAAACCCTCTCCCACACTTCCCCCACCTCTCAACCAACTCATACGCCGCCCTCCTAACCTCCTCATCATCCGCCTTCTTCCAGCCCACAACCATCTCCTCCACCCTCCCCGTCAAGTCCCCATCCGCCTCAGCATCAAACCCTCCCAGCAGCTCCAGCGCCAACTCGATCCTCAACCGCTCCACGACGCCAAACGGGCCGCCCCCAAGCCATCCCAGCCTGAGCGCAACCCAAACGCGGTCCTCCCTCCCCTTCACGCGCTTCCCCACCTCCCTCTTCACCTGCTCGAACCGCCTATGATACACCACCTCCTCCCCCACCACCCTCCCAACCAACCCCGCCACCGCATCCGCAAAACGCCGCCACCCCTCTTCCCCCTCCCCCTCGCCCACAACCCCCGGCCACGGCAACAACCACAACCCAACGCCAAACACATCCGGCAACGTCGCGGGCTTCGGCTTCATCCCCGTCTCATCCGCGCGCCACGCCTCCACCCCCTCCACCAGCCGCACCACCAGCGGCCTGACATTCGCGCGCCACGCATTGCCCAGAGCCTCCACATCGGCGTCGGGGTCCTCGGCGCACATCCACGCGGGCGGCTCGAGCAGGGCGACCAGCGCGTGCCAGTCGCGCCACGAATGGCCGACTTGTTCCGCGCACACGGCCGCGGGCGACGCGGACACCGTCAGCGCGTCGGCGAGCTGCAGGACCATGTCTTGGGCTAGTGCGATGGTGACGGGTGCGTTGTCGTCGTCGTTGTTCGCGCCACCACTACCGCTACCACGATGCTCATCCGAGGAGGACGACGACGAAAGCAACACCCCATGACACAACCACTGCACGCCCCCACACCCCACCCCCATCACAGCGCGCGTCCCAGCGCCAAACAGTGCGAGCCAGCGCCTCTCGTCGTCGTCGTCGTCGGTGGTGGTCCCGCCCCCCTCCCGCGCGCGGATGATGTCGTCGGTCACCTTTCTCAGCCCCGGCGCGGGGTCGACGCAGGACCGCATCCAGCGCACGGCGTCGGCGACGACGCGGCGAGGGATGAGGGCGCGTGGGACGGTGGTGAAGACGGCGCCCCAGACGCGGGGGTCGAGGGGTGGGATGGGGGTCGTGGTGGGGAGGTCGGGGGCGAAGCGGTGCGTCGCCCATGCAAGTGTTGAGGACTGCAGTTGGGAGAGGGCGGGGAGGATGATGTGGTGGACGAGGTGGGGGAGGATGCTGACGGTGGTGGTGGTGGTGGTGGTGGGCGCTGTCGTCGCCGTCGTCGTCGAGTTGATCCAGTGCAGCAGCGCGGAGAGCAGCGGCGGCACGCCGCGGACGAGGTCGAGCTTGGCGGGTAGGGCGTCTGGGCTGTATCTCGAGCCGGCGTCGACGATCAGCGTCTCCAGCGCGGTCAGGACGCGGGCGTTGTTGTTGTTGTTGGTGGACGTCGAGGTCGAGGTCGATGGGGTGAGCATGCTGAGCAGGGCGTCGAGGACGGCGTGGCTGATGTCCGGGTGCGAGGCCGCCTGCAGGATGCGCGTGAGGATCTCGGTGGCGAGGGCGGGCGGGATGTACGTCGCGCCGTGCAGGAGTTGGGCGAGGTGCTTGACTGTTGTTATCTTGACGCGGGGGGCGGGGGGAGAGGGATTGTCTGAGGGGTTTTGCTGTTGCTTCGCGGCTTGCAGGCTCGTCGTGATGGCGTCGGCGAAGCGCGTGATGCATGCGCTGGCATCGGCTGGTGGGAGGCGGCGGAGGAGGGTGGGGGTGAGGAGTTGGCGGTGCCAGGAGCTGGCGTCGGGGAAGTTGGTGATGGCGTTGATGCCGAGATCGATGGCTAAGGCGGGCCTGTCGCTTTCGTGGAGGAGGGCGATGAGGCCAAAAGTGATTTTCTCCTGCTCGTAGGGGATGGTTGAGCCGGCATGGGCGCGCTGGATTTCTTCGAGGGAGTTTTGCGCCAGGCGGAAGAGGAGGAGGGGTGGTAGGGTCAGTGAATGGGACTTGAGGATCCTAAAGGCCCAGTGGATGTCCTTCTTGCCTTTTTGGAGGAATTTACTGTCGAGACGCATCGCGGGGTACCTGACTTCTTCGGCTGAGGGGAAAGGTGATTCCAGGACCATTCGATCTGTACCGTTCTTGGTGTCGAGGAAGAGAAGCGCCGACATGGCACGCGACTCAAACTCCACGGCCGTGTCCTTTCCCAGAGTGGTGTACAGCCGGTCTGAAGGTATCCCTGGTACAGTCGGGTGGTGGTCTTCTGAAAGTATTTTGACAGATCCGAGGTAGGGAATGTGTATGCTCTTCGCAATATCAATGTACACCAGATCAAGCCTCCTTTCCTTGACAGGTGCCACAGCGGGCGGGAGCGGATCCCATTCCAGAATCTCCGATCGATTCTCGACCCGCGGTATTCTTGGGTCGTGCTTTGGCAAGTCCAGCTCTTGAGGCGCATTCGCGTCTTCCTTCGGCCAGAATTCGAACCGTTCAGACAGGGTTCCACCTCTCCAGTATCGGAATGCCTCTGGCAAAGACATCCTGTCTTGGCTCAACGGGCCTACTGCGTGCGCCCAAGCTTTGTCTATACGTCTCTTTTTCTCCTGTTGGTCAAGGGATTTCGGAACGAAGATTTCCAGAGCCTCCAGGTAGCAGTCTGCGAAGCCTTCGATCGCCGTTTGCATGTCTTCGTCATCCGGGTAGGGAGCGAGGGCAACAGCGGGGTCCATGAATAGAACTGCGTGAGCCCGTGATGCGATGTACGGAGTCAAGTCCTCAGGTGCCGATGCTCTCATCCGGAAACTACTCGTCAGTTCTTGGATTGCAAGACCACGAGGATACGGCTCGGGAAGCAGGGTTGTAGCTGGTAGGGACCGTAACCGGAAATCTCGCCAAATCTCATCCCGGGCTTTGGCAAATTCGTCAAAGAAGCGATAGGTCGCAGGCCCGGCATTCTCGACGTCAACGGTGGTCGAGTAACCCAGAACGCCTTTCCTATCTTCTGACGCGAAACGATCGGGGCCGGGCTGGAGGAAGGCCTTTTCCGCTTTGACCAGAAGTGCAAGTGTGTCTTCCCAGACGATGGCATAGATGTCATCCTCGGAAAAGCGACCCGTCTTCTTCAGTGCTACGGAGAACTTCTGCCACCGTAGCCTGATGACGTCGTGGCAGAGATTGCGAGTAGGGTTCGGAGTGCCTTCGACGGCAGCCGGTTCCCGCATTGCCATCACTATCGTCTCGAGGAGAGTCCAGAGAACATCGTTAGCCTCGACGACTCTGTTCCGGAGTGCTTCCATGGTGGTTGCTTCGCTTTGCAGATCTCCAGGACTCCCAACCAGGAGATGTTTAGCTTCGAAGATGTTGTAATCATAAATCTCTCGTACTGTGAGCTATGAGGAAGTCAGCGATAGTCATAACACGAACATGGTCCTCGAACAAGGACATACCGGGTCTCGAATGTAGCGACGACTCCACAGAATAGCGTCTTTGAACACTCCCAGCGATCCACTGAGAAAAGCCCACCGCAACGCATCTCTGGCATGAGCCGCCCGATCCGGCTGCTGTTTGCTGGACACAGCCTTCTGTTTGAACTCGTCCATTCCTGCAACCGTTAGTTCCGCAACCCCAGGGACTCGGACTAGACTCACGCTTCGTCGCAAGGCCGACGACCTGTTCCGCGTCTCCCTTCCGCTCCAAGAGATCTCTCCTCAGATGATCAACCTCATCCGCATCCCCCCAAGCAATCCCACCACACCCTTGCAGCCGATCGAACAACGCCAACGCCTGCGCAGGATCCAACCACAAAAACGGGCCGCGGTCCCAACCCAGACCCCGCATGCGCTCCAGGTCGCCATCATCGTCCAAGTCGCCCCACCCCGCCTCCTCCAAGCACAGCCTGAGCCACGCATACCGCGCGGGGCCCCTCTCGACGCCCTCGAGCAAAAACGCCGCCACATCCCTCTCCCTCCTCCGCCGCCACGGCCCCGGCCCCACAACCACCCCCACAACCGCCGCCCTCACCAGCGCCCTCAACGGCCCCTCGAACCCCCCTCCTCCCGCATCCCCCCGCGCCCACAACCGCGCCGTCCAATGCACCAACAACCTCCTCTCCCCCCTCCGCCCGTGCCGCCCCCACACCCGATCCAGCTCCACCCGCGCCCCCGCCGCCTCGGGCCACGCCGCCAGACACGCCGCCGCCAGGCCCACGATCTCGCGGACCTGCGCCGTCGTCGCGGCGTGTCGCCGCCGCCGGCACCGCCGCAGCAACGGCTCGACGAGGTCTGAGACGAACAGCGAGGCCGGGAAGGCGTGGGGCCGCTGCTGCGTGATCGCTTGCGCTAGCGCGCGCAGGACGCTGAGGGAGAACTGCATCGAGGGTGAGAAGTTGGGCGGCGCTTCGTCGTTGTTGTTGCCGCCGGGTGCGTGGACGGCGCCGTGGAGGAGCGCGAGGAGGGCGGGGCGGATGGCGGCGTCGATGGCGCGGCGGCGGCGGCGAGAGGTAGCGGTGCTGTTGTCGTTGTTGTCGGGATCGATGTCGAACAGGGCGCGGTGGAGCGCGGCTTGCACGGCGGCGGGGTGGCGCTGGATGATGATGCCTCGAGCGCCGCCGCCCGGGCCGTTGGCGGTTAGTTGCGAGAGGATGACGGCGGCGGTGCCGGCGTCGTCGGCGTCGACATCGCCCGCCGACGTCGTCGTCGATAGACCCCGCGCCAGGGCGTCCTCGACGAAAGCGGCGGGGCAGGCTTGGGCGAGGGGCGCGAGGGCGCGGGAGAGCGGACGGTGGTGGTCGTCTCCACCACCACCGTCTCCACCATCGCCGCCACCGCCGTCAGAAGACGAGGAGTGAGGCGCGCGAGCGCGGGCGCATCCATCCAACCCCCCCAGCGCCACCACCAGCGCCGCCACCTCCCCCCTCCTCTCCTCTTCGCCCCCTCCGCACCTGCCCACCGTGCGCGCGAACTCGGCCACCTCGCGCACGGAGAGGCACTCGCCGACGACACGCGCGACGCCCTCGGCGCCGCCGAGGCCGTCCCACGTCTCCCTCCACGACGACGACGCGAGGCTCTTGCCGAGCTGCTTGATGCCGGCGCGGCGGATGGCGGCTGACGCGTTTTGCGTGAGGGCGAGCGCGATGGCCGAGGGCGTTTTGGCGAGCTGCAGCCAGATGGTGAAGGCGTCCGGGTGGATGGAGCCGTGGGCGACGCCGGCGATGAGGTGGTGGGTGATGGTGGTGGCGGTGGTGTCGTCGACGTCTGCAGGGGAGGAAGCGGTGCGGAAGAGCGAGACGAGCTCGCGGGGGGTGGAGTGGCGGATTTTGGCGTATGGGAGGAGGGACTCGACGGATGCCATGATATGTGTTGATTGGTTTTTTTTTTTGATGTCGGAGAGTTGATTGGGATGTGTGAAGTCGGCCCCATTTTCAGCTTATATATAACGTCAGTTTTGGGGGCGAGGCTTTAGTTTAGCGTTGGAATGGTGCCTTCCCGCGGTAACTGTTTCGGGCATGGTCGATGACTTAGTTGCGGTGTCGTGGTTGCCTAGACGGGAAATGTTGGTGTTGGTCCTACGTGGTACTTTTTGAGACGGCATGCAATGTACTTCTTTTGCTTTTTCCCCTCCGAACTTGTAATTATTCTATACCTGCTCGCAGCCTTGATGAGGTTACTATTATTCATGGAGGCTGCGGAGTCTACGGGGGGACAGCTCGCGAAATTACCCGGAGAAAGCATGCGCGATGACGGCTAGAAGGCTCTTGGTAATGCATCTGGGTTCGGTAGAAGTTCCACACGAGACATTAGCGATGTTGCAGAAAGATACTATCGATGTATACCTTTAGTTACCATCAGAGGACCAGTGCATTGGGAAAGGGTCTGTTGAGCAGGCATGTCGAAGCGCCAACTCCGGGTAGTGATAAGGTGGTATGATTGCATGAATTTCGATGTACTCATATTCAAAATTAAACAAGTGGCATGTGAATTCAACCTGGGAATTTAGTTGGATCAGCAATGATGCTACCTATGCTACGAACGATGACGGCTCGGCAATGGGTTGAGCCGATGGCTATTCTCTTTCCCGCTTTCCTGCCCCGCATTACGCATCCCACCTCCGATTGCCGCTGTGCCCCGCCATTTGACGTGATCACAGCCAGTGTACTATTTTTCTATCTCAACTTCAACCCTTCATCCAACGCCCACGGATGCAATTAATAGTTCACCACACTCGCCATTTCCTTCAACCGCGTCAATCTCTCCATCCAAAGACACGCCTCTGGAGAACCGCCACACCCGTCTCCCGCATCAAAAGCTCAAACCACCATCTTCACCCACCCACCAACATGGCTTCCACAACACCACAAACGCCCCCCAAACCCATCAAAATGGCCATCCTGGACGACTACCAACACCTCTCCACCCCCCACTTCACCTCCTTCGCCCCCACCGAGCTCCAAATCGACACCTACACCGACACCCTCCCACCGAGCGCGACCGACGCCCTCATCGCGCGCCTGCACCCCTACACCATCATCTCCACCATGCGCGAACGCACGCCCCTCCCCGCCGGCGTCATCCACTCCCTCCCCAACCTCCGCCTGCTCCTCACGACGGGGACCCGCAACGCCGCCCTCGCCCTCCCCGCCTGCGCCGCCCGCGCCATCCCCGTCGCCGGCACGCCATCCGACGTCCCCGGCCCCGACGGCGCCGCGCCGCCCAGGGGGTTCAGCAAGACGACGCAGCACGCGTGGGCGCTCGTGCTCGCGCTGACCAACAACGTCGCGCGCGACGACGCCGCGCTGAAGAACCCGGGACCGTCATCGGG
This sequence comes from Diplodia intermedia, assembly GCA_021495925.1. Classification (NCBI taxonomy): domain Eukaryota; kingdom Fungi; phylum Ascomycota; class Dothideomycetes; order Botryosphaeriales; family Botryosphaeriaceae; genus Diplodia; species Diplodia intermedia. Next base: position 139,839 of record JAKEKT010000036.1, on the reverse strand, counting down.
ACCGTCGTCGCCGTCGTCGTCGTCGCCGCCGTCGTCGTGGCAGCCGCCGCACGCCGCCCCCCTCAACGTCTTCCTCGCCGGCAAGACGTTCGCAGCGCTCGGCCTGGGCAAACTCGGCGCCGCCGCCGCGCGCGTCGCGGTGCTGGGGTTCGGGATGCGGGTCGTGGCGTGGAGCGCGTCGCTGACGCAAGACGCGGCGGACGCGCGGGCGGCGGAAGCCGGGTTGCCGCGGGGCGCGTTCGAGGTCGTGGGGAGTAAGGTGGAGGCGTGTGCGCGGGGGGACGTGGTGAGTTTGCATTACGTGCTGTCGGAGCGGTCGAGGGGGATGGTGGGGAGGGAGGAGTTGGGCGCGATGAAGAGGGGGGCCGTGTTGGTGAATACGGCCCGCGGCGGGTTGGTGGATGAGGAGGCGTTGTGGGAGTGTCTTGTGGGGGGCCGGATTAGGGGGGCGGGGCTGGATGTTTTTTGGGAGGAGCCGCTTGGGGTGGGGAGTCGGTGGCGGACGGAGAGGTGGGGGGAGGGGGGCAGGGCGCAGGTGGTGTTGACGCCGCATACGGGGTATATGTTTGAGGAGACGATGGATGTTTGGTGGAGGGAGACGGCGAGGAATGTGAGGAGGTGGCTGGATGGCGAGGAGCTGGCGAATCGATTGGTTTGAGGGTTTGTGTATATGTGTATACAATGTTCGCTTTCGATCACGCTCCGGGCTGTAATCGTTTGTGAAAGCGCCATGGCTGGAATCATTCTGACAACGCAAGGCGCACAAGCGAAACTCCTCTAGTATTGCTACTTCGGAACTCCGCCTCTGGACGCCTTACACCATGCTGTGTAACGCCAGTAGGCAGCAATATCAGCCTTGGTCATTCAACAACCCCGCCGTTCTTCCACTCTCGACACTCACGCCTAAAACTCGAGCAAGTGTTGGCAAAACCATATGAAATCTCTGTGGTATTTGATCTTGCACTAGACGGCTCAAGCTTTGCTCCAGAGCCGCCTTATCATTTCTTTCCACGTACAGCAGTATCAAGACGTTCAGCACGCCTCTTTCCATGCCACTGGTGCTGAAGGAACGAATTTTACTCCACCTGACAACTGTAAGTACCTAAACAGCTCCTCTAATTTCCAGAAAGCTTATACCGCAGATAGGCCAAATGAGATGGACCTGCGCGATATCTTCTCTCGCAGGAGAAATGGGCGTCCTAAACCGAGCAACGTTTGCTCACAATGTCGAATTTATTTCATGAACCCTGTATTCGACGATGATCCTTACTGGAACCTTCGGTACAAGAATCCCACATTCCATGGCACGCTAAACGAGGTTTCGGCCAGGCTCGACTGCCCTTTCTGCCAATTTATGGTCGAGATCGTTGCCATGGTGCCTGTTTATGAGGATTTGGGAGAAACCGGTCATGTCTATCTCACGCATGATGTCTACAGAGAATTCAAAGTGCACCTTTCTTACCAGGATACTCATTGCAACCAAGGCATGCGGTTTGCTCGGTTTTCGCTCTCCCAGCGGCCATCATTAGGTATTGAGAAACTATTCATCAGCACAAAGGACACATCGACCTTTTCTGCTCTCCGTATCAGATCCTGGATCCGAGACTGTGATGCGGCTCGCAGTGGACGTCCACATGACTGCATCGGTCACGAGAAATGTCGCGACGACGGCGGAGAGGCAGATCGACCTTTTCAATTGACTCTTATCGACGTGGGCCGCAGATGTCTTGTCAAAGGGGATACAGGCTTTGAGTATGTCGCTCTAAGCTACGTCTGGGGCAAAAACACAAAGTTTTTACGAACGACAAAGAGCAATCTTACTCGACTATCACAAGAGGGTTCATTATCGCGGCTTGCAGGGGTCCCGACTCTAATCGACGATACCATCGAGCTTGTGAAAGCTATCGGAAAAACCCATCTATGGGTGGACTCGCTGTGCCTGGTACAGGACGATTCTGAAGCCAAGTACACCGGCATCCGGCGAATGCATTTGATATACGCGCGATCGTACCTTACAGTAGTCGCCGCCTGCGCACAAAACGCTCATTCTCCGCTCGCCGGATTTCGAAGAGGGACCAGGGCGCCCCTCTTTTCGGAAACAGTCAATGGTCTAAGATTGGAACGAAACATGTCCGGCAGGTATAATTATGAAGACTTTGAGGGGTCTGTGTACAGCTCCCGCGCATGGACAATGCAAGAGCTCATGCTATCGTCCCGATGCCTATTGTTTACCACAAACGGCATCTACTTTCGTTGCTCCACTGATTCGGCCACTGAACCGCATCCCCTAGACACGCGTGCTGGTCCACTACCCTTCGAACTGAGCAAACGGTTCTTCTATCGCGATCATGAGGAACGCCGACGGAGAGACCATTCATGGAATTTGCGATTTTCTCCTTTTTTCAACATGGATCATCGTTCAGAATTTACGACATACTCTGAACTGGTGCATCTCTACACGAAGAGACATCTGTCCTACGACTCAGATATACTGAACGCGTTCAGTGCTCTGCAATCGGCCATGGAAAAAGATTATGGAACTGCTTTCATCTTCGGAATGCCTCTGATCACATTTGGCATGGCGCTGCTTTGGATCCCTTCAACACCAACACCAACAAAACGCAAAGCAACTGATGTGGTTACCAGTCGAAGTCGTTGTGACTTATTTCCTACCTGGTCCTGGATTGGATGGAAAACAGCGATTCGCTGGTTATACCCATTCTTCATGGGTTTTGTTGCGCACCTGGAGTACCACTTCCAGGACCTGGTTGCATTCTCCAACAAGCTCAATATCGAAACAGAAATGCCAGTAGACGTCCTTTCTCGGCCAGGAAGCCATGTTCTAGGAATCGAGGATCCGATTCTCTACTCATCCGTAGCTTGGCTGCGCTTTAGCGCCGAGTCAGTCAAAGTCAAATCGTTTGCGTACTATCAATATCCAACTGGCTCCTATTTTGACCCTGAATTGCCGCCTCCCTCGTCGAAAATCTCGCCTAAAAATAGTTGCGAATCCAAGCGAGGGGTCCTATGGGGCGTGGGGTTGGAAGCGATACGAGCTCACACAGACCTCGAACTCATCGCAATTTCGTCTGTCAACGTACGGGAGGGCGTCGATGTTCACAGGAATTCTTGGTTATCCAGTATCGTCGATCCGGACTATGTAAGCCATATCCCAATCTTGAACTGCTTGGTTATCGAATGGTTCGGGGAAATTGCAGAAAGGGTAGGAATCGCACAGATCGATTCGAGTATGTGGAGGGATGCTGATCCTGTCGTGAAGACTATTACGCTTCGCTAAGTTGGACTTCGCTTTCTATATTGTACATTCCTTATGTTAATGACAGTACTATAGCGTTTTCATAGGGGGGTTTCTTTGCGCATCACTATCAATTCGGGTATTCTCCCTAATATTTGTGTTCAGATACATACTATTCGAATGAAAATGCGATAATAAAGTGATGACAAAAATACAATGCTTGAAAGACCGTTCCTATGTACGGCCCATGGCGCGCTCCTGCTGCCAGTCCTATTTCTCGTCTTCGCCATGGTTGAAACGCACATCTGCCCACACACCATCAGCACCGCACACTCATTCCACCAACAAACCCAACACAACACAACCCACCCACCCATTCGCATTCGCTCACTCACACACCCACCGTAACCGCCTCCCTCGCAAAACACACCCACATCCCCATCCCCATGCCTTCGCTCTCCACATCTGGCGCTGCCGAGCGTGTGGTTGAGGTGGTGGAAGTACAGGTCGCCGGCGGTGGGTTTGGCGATCCGGGGGCGAGGCGGCTGCGGCAGTGGCTGTTGCTGTGTGTGGGGGGACGGGGTAGCGGTAGTGGATGGTTGTGCGGGACATGGTTTAGAGGGATTGGAGACGAGAGAGAGAGAGAGAGAGAGAGAGGGTAGGCCTTGCTTGCAGGGGGGATGCGGCCAAGACCTTGGATTTATCTTGATGTGAGCAGTGGCACGGCAAGGCTGCAGGGTAAGCCGATGGCTGGCCGCTGTACTGCCTTGTTGTGAGAGTTGGTTTGGGAACACATGCCGGGACTTGCTATGTGGGGGCTGGGTGAGCGGCTGTCCCGTCGCCGTAGAGCCATATTCTTTCTTTTGCTGTAATCTGATAGGCGGCAACCGAGCTTTCGATCACAAGAAGACGACGACCGAAGTACTGTAGATTACGTGTGTTGATGGAGGGCACGTCGATCATGCTACCGATGCCATCGTCATGTTGAAGTATTGACCTTATTATTGGAAAACTAAAATGAGCCGCTAAGTATATGATTGGTGCTTTATACCAGAGGTACCTGCCAAGGCGAAATCGCTGTACGTACTTTTCGGACTTTCGCCCACACGTAATGCATTACATGTAAGAGCGTAGTAGCCACAGGAATGTAAAGACAAGCATTCTGGCAGGCTGTCACTTACGTGGGTGATGTCGAAACGTAGGTGTACAAAGCATCCGTTTCCTCCTGTAACCAAAAAAGTGCACAACGACAACTTACCTAAGGTCTTGGTTGGTCCTCGTGAGAACTGCACGTTCTACAGCATCCTCAGATAAAAGAGTATGTGGTCAGACTTTTGTCCACAGACATTACAGCGCCTACCAAGGCTAAAGTGTCCCACCGTCGTACCTCCTGGCCCGGAGCCAAAAAGAGAACCCTCCCAGACATCCAGGAGGCAAAAGAAGAGGATATGATGGTCACTACGAGGGTCGAACTCGCGACCTTGGCGTTAACTCTTTAAGCCCTCTGAGAGGACTGCCAATATTAGCACCACGCTCTAACCAACTGAGCTAAGCGACCTCTGAGACCAGCGGTCACTACTGTGACTCCTGATTGTTGAGGTCTGCTGAGAGAGACGCGTTTATATCTTGCACGTCAGAAATCAGACGTTCGAAGAAAGCGGTCGTGTGAGTAAAGAAAAATTTTGTCGCGGGTCAGAGCTCAAAGCTCGGACCAGGATAGGAAGGAGCACGGATGGGGTAGTTAGTTAGACGAGAGAGCAACACACGGAATAGAGCGATATGTTCATGATAATTGTGGTTTGTTGACGCAGCGTTGATGTCCGCTATGATGGCGTCTTTTGTTGGCATTCTGAGATTTCCCGGGTAATGAGAGGACGAGACAGAAAACGATGTGCGTGCTGTGCTGTACTGCAAGGGACCAAAAGCCAACCAAGAATGATGCTTTGTGGGATATGTCGTGGAAAACAATGTGCGAGCATGCCGGGGGACGTGATGACATTAACGGCAGCAAGAAACTGAAGACGTCGCAGATTTGCAGCCAAGAGAGATGCGCGCTAAGCACAAGAGCTCGCGAGCGTGGAAGCCAGTCCACTTCGCGCTCCGCGGAACCAACTACTCCGTCCCATGTCTATGAAACGCTTAGGGTGTTGTGAAGGTGGTTTACATCCTGCCCTCGGGTATCAGCTCGTAGTCGCCCTCCTCGGGGAGCACGATGGCAGCGCCGACGAGGCCGCAGGCCGTCAGGATGGTGATGGACCAGCTGACGGTGCAGAGGATCCACGAGCTGTCGAGGCGCCAGCCCGGCGGGAAGAAGCGGTCGTCGTGATCGAAGAGGAAGGCCTGGGGAATCCCGGTTAGCGCACGCACGAGCATCACCCCACAGGGAAAATCTCTTCCGTCCCAGCCCATGCCCAATACGTACCACGATGGCCATGGAGGCGCAGGAGGTGGCGCCGGCGACCATGAGCAGGCTGGAAATCATCTTCCAGCCCTGGTCGCGCTTCTGCTTGCCGCCCAGCAAAACGACAGCGTATCCGATGAGCACGGCGAGCTCGATGACGACGGCGAAGGACATGAGGAAGCCGACGGTGCGCCAGCGGCTGCAGAAGGACCACGAGTCGCCACGGCAGTCTTCTTCCAGGGGGAAGTCGCGACAGCTGCCGGTGACCGAGTCGCAGAGCGTGTGCAGGCCGTACGACACCTGGACGGACTTGCCATGTTTGCCGTGCTGCGGAGCTTGTAAGCAGGGGACGCCCGAGGCGTTGAGACAAGCTTCAGACTTACGCCTTCGACGTCGTAGGCAAGCCAGCGCGGCTGGACGATGCTGGCAATGGTCATGGCGGTCGCTGTGGCGGAGCGTCAGCGGGAGCGGTGCTGGCAGGCAGCGACATGGACGTACCGGCCAGCGTGAGCCACAGGCCAATGCCGTAGACGATGCGCCGGGTCATTGTGAGCTGTCAGAGTCTGTCTCTTTCTGTTGGGGTCGGTGGCGTGCACGTTGCAGCCTGGAGAGCGGAGCGGCGGGGATGGTGGTGGCGGCTGGCCTTCGCAGGCAGCGGGAATGGGAAGGGAAGATCTGGTGGTGCGGGCGGCAGGGAGCAATATGTACGAGTGCGGATCGATCGTGGTGGTGCAACGGTGGTGTGGACGCAATTGGCTGGGGCATATTACGTAGGTGCACCCGGCCTTTTCACCGCCATGACTCGGGTGCTACGCCTGCCACACCTGCCCAGGCCCGCGTGACGACTGCCAATCCCAGCCCCATCGAGCTGCAGCTAGCCCTCACGCTTTCCATCATCCTCGCACCGCTTCCCGCAGCTGCAGCACCATCGAACTCAAAAAACCACTCGCCCACTGCCGGCGCAGTCCCGCTCAGGAACGCGAGGCCCCAGTCCCAGCCATCGCACCACTGCTGCTGCTGCTGCTGCTGCTGCTGCGACGATGCGCGCAGCCGCACTGCGGCGCACCTGCCGACTTAAGACGCGCAGTCCCCGCGCTTCCCCGCGGACAAGGTCCAGTTCCAGTCCCGACGCTCTTTATCGCCACGCCCAATAAGCCGCAATCGTCCTCGCTTGATAGCGATGCGCCCGATCACCTCTCGGGCCGCTTCCGGCCGCTGAGCCTGTGCTCTTACTCAAGCCTCAGTCAACCGCTGTTGTCAAAGCTCGCGTCGCCCCGAACGGCATGCCGGAGATGGCCGCCGCGACTTGGAGATATCTTCGCCCGGCCCTCGCCCTCTGGACGCGCAGTGCATCATTCCAGCCCGCCCTTCCCCCCGCCCGAGATGCTCTACGCGCATGCAACGCTTATCACCGTCAACGCGGCGCGTGAGATTATCCTGGACGGCGCAATCCTCGTGCGGGGCGATACTATCGCTGATATAGACAAGTCCCATGTGCTGATTAGCAAGTACCCCCGCGAGGAGCGGACGGATCTGACTGGTCGGATCGTCATTCCGGGCTTGATTAACACTCACATGCACACCGCCCAAACCCTACTCAGAGGTACTTACTCATCCTTTGTCACCACCTTATCTCCAATATCTCTCCCTTGGCTTTCCTCAACAAAATGCGCCACCTTCCTCACTTCCTGTCTCTGGTTTTGTTTTCTGCACACGTGGTTCAGATGAAAACAGCGCCCAGCCCCCAACTGGCGCCGTGAAAGAGCTTGGAAATGCATCTTACAGGCCCTTGATCTGACCACACCGCGCTCAGGAGCTGCCGACGATCTTGAACTTGTCTCCTGGCTGTGCGAACGCATCTGGGTGTTGCAAGGCAACTTCACCGCCGACGATGGCTACGCCGCCGCCCGCCTCAGCATTGCCGAAATGCTGAAGTCTGGCACCACCTGTTTCCTGGAAAGCATGTTCGCCGACCGCTACGGCTTCGACGGCTTGTGTCGCGCCGTCGAGGAGAGCGGCATCCGCGGTTGCCTGGGCAAGATCGTCATGAACGTCGGTACCTATGCCGCAGACCCCAGGTGGGCCATGCACCCAGGCCTGATCGAAGACCGCGAAACGAGCCTTCTCGGCACGCTGAAGATGTGGGAGAAGTGGGACGGCAAGGCGAATGGCAGGATCAAAGTGTGGTTCGGAGCAAGGACGCCCGGAGGGTGAGCAGCTCCCACGCAACCCCCTTCCATCAAAGCTTGCTCACAAACCCCCACAGCGTCAGCGACGACCTCTTCCGCGAAATGGCCGCGCTTTCGCAGCAGCACGCCATCCCCATCACCATGCACTGCGCCGAAGTCGCCGCCGACCGCGCCTTCTTCGCCTCGCGCACGCCCCCGCACACGCCGTCGTCCTACTGCGCCGACGTCTCGCTGCTCTCCCCGCGCACCGTCCTCGTCCACATGGTGCACCTCGACGACGCCGACGTCCGGGCCGTCGCCGCCTCGGGCACGCACGTCGCCCACTGCCCGTCGTCCAACGCCAAGCTCGCGTCGGGCCTCTGCCGCGTGCCCGAACTGCTCGCCGCCGGCGCCAACGTCGCCCTCGGCACCGACGGCGCCCCATGCAACAACACCTGCGACCTCCTGCAGGAGATGCGCCTCGCCGCCATCGTGCACAAGCCCGCGTCCGCCCACCACGACGCCGATCCGACCCTCGTCCCGGCCGAGACGGTCCTCGAGATGGCGACGATCAATGGTGCGAGGGCGCTGGGGTTGGAGGGCGTGGTGGGCAGTTTGGAGGAAGGGAAGAAGGCGGATTTCGTGGCGCTGGACATGAGGAAGGTGGAGCTGCAGCCGTGGTACAGCGCGGTGAGCGCAGTGGTGTATACGTGCACGGGGCGAGATGTGGAGCTGGTGGTTGTGGATGGGAAGGAGGTTGTGAGAGGTGGAGCGTTGGTGTCGATGGATGAAGAGAGTGTTTGGCGGGAGGCTAGCAGGAGGGGAATGGAGGTTGTGGAGAGGGCTGGGCTGGCGGGGAAGGTGGGTGGGAGGTGGCCGACGCGGTAGGTTGGTTGTGGCGGGGAATGGGAGGGAGGGAGGTGGGGTGTATCTCGTAAGAAAAGAACGGAGAGACGGCGTGGAATGCAGGGAGATGCACGATCATATTGCAAGTTTTCAGTTTGCGCCCAACTGTGATCTCTGAGAGAATATCCATATTGACGTCGTGTATACAGTTTGGCTGATTGGATCCTCTTATCGCATGCAACTTCCGGATAAGGAAACGAGTATCGACGGCGTACCAGCTCGACCATTGAAACCGCTAAACTTTCTTCAGTCCAATCCCGAACCAGAGTAATAGCCGGCCCGGGCAGAAGAGAAAGATGTGATTGGACCGTTGTTGATGTCAAAAAGAGGGCGGCTCGTCGGCTACTCCGTTTCGGGTCTAAACTGCAGGCTTACAATACTACTCTTCAGCAGACAGTCATGGATGCCGAGTTCTCGTTACTTTCAGCTGTATTCCGGGCTCGACGTTCTGTCATTACCTCTTGGCCGATTGAGGGGGCAATTTTTTTTTAAGATCCCTCCCGACTGGCCAGAAAAGTAGCCACAACACCTGAGGTATCACTCTCTTGCTCAGCTTCTCATCCCTCTTCAGCTTGCCCGTACCACCAACACCCAATTTCTTTTGAACATCTTCGAGACGACAAATAAAACAACCCTTCAAAATGACGGCAACCACAACCACAACCACAGCCACGTCCATCCACCCGCAGCCAACAGACAAGCACCACCAACAACCCATCGGCATCCGCATCCGCATCCGCACCACCACCTCCCCCGGCCGCCGCCGCCGCCCCGGCTATCGTCCGCCTCGGCGCCCAGACCTACCTTCACCGAAACCTTCGAGCACTCCGTCACCCCCGCCCCGCCGAACTGCGCGCCTACCTCGACGAAGCATACACCCTCCCCGCCATCACCGCCGATCGACCTCGCCGACCCTAACAAAACGTCGCTCATCGCCACCGCGCCGCCTTCGTCCTGTAGCCCTCCTCAGCTACCTCCAAACCATCCACCCTCTTGAGTTCAGAGATCGGAGCACTTCAAAGGCTACCCAATGAAATGTACTAAAAAAAAAGGCGTTACGAGGTGCGATATGAACGCTTCGTAATTAGCTTAGACTGGTTATTACGATAATAGAAGGGTAACTCCGGTGTGGCTTAGAAGCGGGGAACCAACCTATCATTTTTGACATGTGGTTCCACGCAAGGCTTGCAGATGCGTTCTGCTTACTCTGCTTACAAGGCGCCCGCCCGGCGGGAGGGAGGAGAGAAACGGTGAGTTTGGAAGTGAAAGTGCTATCACGGCAGCATCCAGCCCTTGTAATCGTTACAGGCTTCCTATTTCTTGGAAATAGAATGGTATGAAAACGCCCTTGCTTTTCCTTTTTTGTACAGAATTTTAAAGGGCTTCCGTCCCATCATTTTGCCCTCGACAGATTGTGCGCTGGCTGCCATGCTATGCAATGTGTGTCGACGCCCCGCAATTCCTATTGGTGAATCGTTCCGGCGGCTTTCAGCCCCACCTGAAACGACAGGTAGGAGTCTGCCTTGCAGCCTGGAATTCAGCATGGATTTTGCTTACGACGAGGCTGAGCCAGTTTTTCTCATAGGCATGACAGCCCCCGGAGAATTGCTGTAGCGCTCTATCCACGCCTTTCTCGCTTCCACCACCAGCTTATTTCTGATCACACTATCGAGCACACCCAAGCCCCAGAGGTCTTGCGCAGCCAGCCAGAGGGCTGCGCTGCTCATACGTAGATCCGACCGACGATTTCAAGATGGGGGATCCCTTGTCTGTCGCAAGTGGCATTGCCGGGCTTCTGAGCATCGCTGGGCTCGTGTTCAGCCGCACGTACAAGTTCGTGAAAGCCGCCAAAGAAGCCGATTCCAGCATCCAAAAGCTCTCCAACGAGATCCGAACGCTTTCAGGCATCTTGCAGAGTCTGTCTCTGGTTGCCATCGAGCTTGAGACAGGCCCTGTCGATTCAGCCTTTCAACTTCATCACGTCATATCATGCCAGCAGGTCTTGCTCAAAATTGAGCGGAGCACTCGCGAGGCTGACCCGGCAGATGCAGGCGACAACAAAGCTCGGTCTTTCATGAAGAAGCTCAAATGGCCTTTTACGTCCGCGGAGACTATGGAGCTGATCGCAGAGATTACCCGCCATCAACGCCTAATCACTGTTGCTCTCTCGGCCGACAGCATCATACATCTCCAGAAACTCCTTTCCGGACAGGATGAAATTCGCAAAGATATCAAAGATATGCGCAACGAGTTTGACAGACAACGGGAGCTTGCGACGCGAATTTCAATGGACAAGGAACGCAAAAAGGTCTTGGATTTCTTCGGAGGCGTGAATCCATCGACGAACCATGAGACCAGCAGAGGACTTCGGCATCGTCAGACTGGCCTATGGCTTCTGTCTAACGAGAAGTTTTTTGCTTGGGTCAACACTTCTGGGTCAAGGCTCTGGCTTTCCGGCATTCCCGGCGCTGGCAAAACCGTCCTTGCGTCCGTCATCATCGAAGAGATGATGAAGCAGAGCACTCCTGAGGAGGCGATCGCTTACTTCTACTGCGACTACAAAGATGAACAGCGTCAACAGCTTCCGAACATTTTGGGTGCAATTGCTTGCCAGCTCGCTCGGCAAGACGAATCTCAACGCAGTTTCGCACTTCTGCAGGATTACTACACCGCTTGCCATCCTCACGACAGGCCGGCGTCATCCCCAAAGACTTCCAAGCTACTTGAGGTCATCCAAAATATGAGTAGTTGCTTTGACGAGGTCTCAATTGTTGTTGATGCATTGGATGAATGTGGAAACAACCGAACGGAGGTCGTGGAATCCCTGGCCGGTCTTAATCATCGCGCCCTCAGCAGCATCCGGATGGCTTTCCTTAGCCGTGATGAACTCGACATTAGGATGATACTGGAAGACTTCATGCACATTCCCATTGCAGCCCACAGTGAAGACCTCGAGATCTTTGTATTCGAAGAAATTGAAGCTAGGATTCGGAAGAAGAAACTGCGCATCAAGAATCCTGCCTTGAAGAATGATATAATAGAGAAACTGATCCATGGCGCTGATGGGATGTAAGTATAAGCATGCCGCCAAAACATGACATTAGCTGATTCATCTTCGGACAGGTTTCGCTGGGCTGCCTGTCAGATTGACTACCTTTGCACATTACCGCATGACAGAGCTCGTCGTGAGGCATTAGCCAGTTTGCCACCTGACTTGAACTCAACGTACGAGCGTATCCTGGACCGTGTGGCAAAACAACCCTTGAGCACACAAAGGATTGTGAGAGACACTCTCATGTGGACCATCTACGCGGACCCACCGCTTTCAATCGAGGAACTCTGTGAGGCGCTCTCAGTAGATGAATCGACCACTCATCTGGACGCAGACTCAAGACCCGACGAAGAGGACATTTTGAAGTACTGCAGCAGTCTTCTTCGGGAGGCTGTGAGTGGAGACCATTTGGAGTTGGCACATTTCACAGTACAGGAGTACTTGTGCTCGGATACCTTGAGAGGACATCAGGAGCTGGCATTCTTCTACGCAGATCCAGAGAAAGCTACCGAGCACATGTCCAGGATATGCTTGGCATACCTGAACTGTAAAGATTTCAGCCGTTTACCGGTTCAAGACTACGAGGAATGGCAAGCATTCACCTGTAAGCACCCATTCCACCCCCTTGCAAGCCGGAAATGGACAACTTTTGCGTCAAACCACTGGAACGATCAAGTCATAAAAGAGCAGGCTCAAGTCCTGTTCCATCCACGAAAGTCCTTACAGTTCCTCAACTGGGCTCAAGGTGCTGCCCTAACGGGTTCTTCGAACCCTAAAGCGCACTTCTCCACAATGACGTCGGCAGTGACTACCGACGGTATAAGTACACTTCATCTTGCCGCGATACATCAACTCGAGTGGGTGGTGAAGTGGCTCCTGGAGGAGAAAGTCGACACCAACCAGTTGAGCATGATTGGAACGCCGTTGCACTGCGCATTGCTAGGTTACGAAGCTATCGCGGGCCAAGTGGAGAGCTTAAACCTTGACATGGTCGGAGCGATCAAACGAAACACTATGCTGGAGCACCTGTCGGCTTTCGGCGCAGACCCCACTTTGCTCTATAGAGACCACGACGATAAACATCGCAATGCACTGGAGATCTGCATTCGGTCTTATCGGGCTCATGAGCTGTTCGAATTGTTCCCAAAAATGTCAGCTTGTCTCAATCGTCAATGCCTTCGCTTTCTGGAGGGTCAAGTGTCGCATGGGGAGTTCGAAATTGCCCAAGGGGTCATTGGTTCCGTTGAAAGACAACAGCTCGATCCGACACTGAAGCTCCGAACTGACAGCCTGGCCAGGACATTGGAACTGTCCATCAAATCCCCTGGTCTAAACCCGACGACCAATCTACGAGGAAAAGGAGAGACGTCGATGTCAATTGCTGAAGCAGTGCGGCTGGATAAGGTGGATGTTCTGGAAGACTTACTCAACGTCTCCCCTGAGTGTGTCAACGGCGCGGTCTTGGATGAAGGAAGTATGGCGCTCCATCTGGCTGCTCGGTATGGTTCCTTAGGTGCAGCAAACCTACTCATAGCACGCGGATCAAACGTCAAAGCTGAGGATAGCGATGGCAGGACTGCGCTGCACGATTGCGCCTATAGCAAGAATGTGGAAGTCCTCAAACTTCTACTTGATAAAGGCGCAAACCTTGCCAAAATCGACAACAAAGGAAGAACATTTTGGCATCTGGCTGCAGTTCAGAACAATGTCGCAGCACTCAACTTTCTGCTTCAACAAGGCCCAAAGACTACCGGCAGCCTTCCAAATGTGGACCACAGAGGGATGACTCCATTGTTCAGCGCCGCTGAAGCTGGTTCGATGGAATCGGCGCTTGAACTGTCTCGACACATGACATCATTCGACGAGAGGACCAAAAACGGCTACTCATTCGCGCACTTCGCAATCCTTCTGGATCTTCTGGACTATCGATCTTTCGTTGACAAAGGCATGGGACTTCATGTCAAAAGCAATGATGGGTCTTCTATCTTGCACTACTATGCTAAGATGTTCTTGACAAAAGAGTGCAGAGACAATCGAGAGGAGATGCAAAGCAAAATCCATTTTCTTTTCCACATGGGTATCAGCGCGACTGCAACCAATGAAAATGGGCAGTCGCCCCTGCACGCCCTTCTCTGTCGTGAATCATGGGGTTCCCGAAGATATTGGAGTTCCTATCGGTTTTGTGCCATCATCGAGGAACTAAGCACCAGCAATACGATCAATCTCAAAGATCCTAAGGGGGTAACAGCACTGGAGCTCTACTGTTCTCATCGGGACCTTGGAGAAAAAGAAGCTAAGAGTTTACGAACACTACTCACCCTAGGAGCCGACTTCACCACAACATGCTCATCTGGAATGCATCCCCTCCAAGTACTTTTCGAAGCGCACAGTGGTATGCGATTAGGCTACTACCACCGCGGCATATTCATCGATTTACTTCTCGCCATGTTAGACTACATGCGAGCCGACAACAAGCTGTCAAAAACATCCCTCGGAGTGCGAATTCTGCATTGGGCAGTGGAAAAAGAGCAAGGGGATTTGGCTATGAAGTTGCTGGAATGTGGTGTCGACCCAGCTTGGCGCCTCTCGGAGAATGATCACAACTCTGTTCTCGACTCTGCATGCTTAGTCGGCAGTTCAAAAGAGCTGCTTCGAGGTCTGATTGAGAGATGCGCCAACGACGTTCTCAATAAACCGCATCCCATATCCGGGCGCAACCTCCTCCACATGCTATGCTCTGGCACATCTGAAGCGAAGGACGCAGACCTCATGGAGATGCTCCTAGATACGGGTCTAGATATCGAATTTCGGGACCAGTACAGCAACCGTACTCCATTGCTTCTTGCGGCTTACAACATCAATCGGGGCAAGCTGGACTTTGTGCGTTATCTCATCCAGGCTGGAGCAGATACATCGGTTCAGGACTGCGGCGGTACAACCGTGGCCCATTCGGCGGCAAAGTTGGGATCTTTGCCGGTTCTGCAAATGCTGGACGATGTTGGTGCTCTCGGGAACTTATCTTCGAGAACCACTGACTTGAGCTTTTACAACAGGGCGGACACCAAATTGACGGTGTCTGGTTGTAAAACCTGGCACTCAGCAGGTCGGAGTGACAAAGCAGCCGAAGTCTTGCGGTATCTCTTCGAACATCGTATATTTACTGATGTTGACTGCCGCGCAGGTAGTGGAGAGTCCGTATTGCAAATTGTTGCGTACTGTGGTACGGCCAATGCTGTAAAGTACCTCCTTTCAATAGGAGCAGACTCACGATTCTCAGACAACTCAGGAAAGACAGCTTTACATTTCGCGGCAGAATCTGGAGAGGTTGAGATCATCGATATCCTGGTATCTGCAGGTGCAAGCGTGGACGTTCCAACCTTTTCGGGTATGTTGCCCCTGCATTACGCTGCCAGGAATGCAAATGACGGTGCGGTCAACGCGCTTCTCAAACTCAAATCATCATACGCCCCCGACAAAAACAATGTTACTCCATACTGGCACGCACGTACCAGATCTCACAAAAGAACCGCACTACTTCTTCGAGAACACGAATTCAGTAATTCGAGTAAGTCACCCGGTCTTCAATTTATGATTCACCACCGCTTACACGTTTTAAGGGCTAGGCTTATCCACTGGAGAAACTCTGTCCACCACGCTGAGGCTTGCGTTCCGGCAACGCGATTTTGCTCTCTGCAGGGAGCTAATTGAACAAGGTGTCAGGACACGTTTTATCTACGATGACTGCGAGGACTGCACCCCCGCTTGTCTGTTATTCGAGGAAAACGACTCTGACATGGTGAAGTACCTCCTGGAACACGACTTTCCGGTCGACGGTCGACTCTGTGAGAAATCGTCCTATCCGGGGTATACTCCGCTACTCATCGCATTGAGAAACGAGAACGAAGGCCTATTCAAACTGGCTCTCAAACACATGTCGCATCCTCGGTTTCTCATTGAAGACTATTTGGTCTTTGCCGCGGTATGCTTCAAAAGCCATCAGTGTCTACAAGTTCTCCTTGAATACATTCAAGAGCACACCAAACACGGTACTTTCCAAGTAGCACACGATGGTGTAATGGACACAGCCGCGGTTGATCAAGCCTCGCCAGTCGAAATTTCGCACAAATTAGACCTTGAAGTTCTCCGGTCTACAAGCATAGTGGATATGCAGCTCCGCACAACTGATCTCCTGTGGCTTGACAAGGAGAGTTCCAGTGACAGTCAGGGGTCGGACTTGGAGGACATAGAGGGTCTCACAGCCCTACATCTAGCTGTAGGCTTCAAAGACGAGAAGTCTACGAAGCTGCTTCTACAGTACGGTGCGAACGTTGACGCACTCGACAGTTCCTGCAAAACACCACTTCACTACGCAGCCAAGATTACCTCATCTGACCTCACATCGCTCCTCATCCAGCATGGTGCTTGGGTTGATGCACGAGACGACTATCTTCGAACACCGGCATTTGTAGCTACAGCTACGGAAAATGTCGAAGTACTCCACACGCTCTGTGAATATGGAGCAAACCTTTCACTTAGGGACCTTGGCGGGCAGAACATCATGAGCTACGCTTGCCTCTCATCAGCCGAGACTCTTGCAGCCATCCTTAGCAAGGGACATCGTTCGACTCTGAACCAGTGTGGTTCTTTTGAGTTATTAGAGGTCGCTCTCATCAACTCTAATCCGGGTGTTAAATCTCTAGCACTTAACTCGACTTTAGCATTTGACCACATCGGCGGCCTCTCCCACATTTCTCTGGATGATATCATCAAAGAGGAGAAGCCATCAACATTGCGAAAACTGATACGCCGCACCTCGCCCTCATCCGTTCCATTTCCGACACTTGAGCAAGCGAAACGCGCAGATACTGCCAGCGCTTTGCACGTTGCCGTAGCCGCCAACAAGCCCGAAATGCTCGAGATCTTGTTACAATACGGCGCCGACATCGAGTACCACGAAGAGTACGAAGGCACACCCCTCGTGACCGCCTGTACCGCTGGCCGCTTTTCATTAGTCAAATTGCTCGTCCGCCGAGGAGCCACAATATCCTACCAAAAAGACGGAACGGTCTGGGATGGAGTGGGGGCAGCAAAGCGTTTCCCAAAGCTTGCTGCGTGGCTTCTCTGCGGCCGCTTCACTGGCCAAAAGACTCTCAACGACACTGCAATACCGAGTACGAGAGATCAGGCCTGCGGGCTGTGGTCGGGTATTGATGAGGTGGAAGTACCTCTCGAAGGGGAGCTAAAGCGGCGCACAGGAGAGTCGATGCTGGAGCACTGTGTCAGGCTCAACGAGTTCCGGATGAGCCGCGGAGGGACTGTTTGGAGGGGTTTGCCTTGAAGTGGAGCGAGTGTTTAGGTCTACTGGCGGGGTATGCATCACTACAGGTGTGCTCATATGTAGCTAAATTGGCTGAGTTGGATAGGTGTCATGGCGTTCCTTATGCTTCTATGTATGGTTGAATTTAGGTGTTTGTTCCCGTGAATCTTGCCCTGAAGCGTGATAGAACTACCCTTTCAATTTTGAGGGTGTATACTTCAGCTGTTGGATTTTTCGAGGGTCATTCTTGGCCCTACTTTCTAAGTACACCAGCTTGACTGCTTTCCATTTTCGCCACCGCTACTTAGCTCCTACGGAGCCAACACTGACCACTGCTACGCTGGTTGACACCGCCAAGAATGTGCCTGGGGGACACGCAAACTACAGAAAGGTTGAGATCATTTCACATATACTCCTCAACTACTTCAGGCTAAAGAATGACATACAAACAGACAGAAAAATCAAGTCCCCTCCAACCCAACGCTTCCAGCCTCCCACTCCAGCCCCCAAACCCGCAGTCCCAACACCACCCAATCCCCCCGCCCTAAGCCTCAACCTCCCCAAACTCCCAAACCACCTCATCCACCTCCCAATTCTCCACCACCGCCAACCTCTCCCCCTTCACCCCCACATGCCTCAGCGACCACCAATGATCCATCAACAGCACGCAGCCCCCTCTGTCCGGCTTCTCCCTTACGCGAAACCTCTCCCACGCGCGATGCCAGCCCGCCGAGCAGCACAGATCCAGGTTCCAGTCGCGCCCCAGGAACGCGCCCGACACGGCGCTGCGGAAGCCGAGCCAGCCGTTCGATTCCATGCACTCCCAGAGCGACGCGCGGCCGTCGGGCGGGGAGATGATGATGCGCCCGCCGCGGAGCGTGATGACCTTGTTGGAGAGCACGGCTTTGATGAGGACGGTGGCGCCCGGGTGCGGGGTTGGGGAGAAGTGGGGTTGCGCGGTGGGCTGGTGGTGGAGGTGGAGGTGGTGGATGGAGGCGGAGGTTGAGGGGGGAGTCAGGGCTGTGTGGATGGTTGAGTCGTCGTCGTCGGGGCCCAGGGGTTGGGCGGGGATGAGGTCCATGGTACGTGTGGGAGTGCTGGGTTTGCGTTAGCGGCGTTGAGTGTGTTTCTAGGTGAGCAATGGGAATTCTGGATACCTTTTGGATAAGAAGAACTAGAAAGAAACGCAGGACGGGTTGGTAGGTGGATTGGTGGGTGAAAGAAAATTGTAAGGGAAGATTGTGCGACTGTAAATATCCCTCAAAAACAACGACAAAGATATTGACCACTTATAGTTTGCTACCCTAGACGTTTCAGCAATCCATTTCGTGCTGGTAAATAGCCGCCAGTGAAATACGCGCCGTGACGGAACCTAAAACCAGCAGCCGCTGATGCGGCACAGCAAGTGGAGCGGCGGAGGCTGGAGCGGCACAGCCAGCTGAGCGCACCACAACAAGTCAGCAATCGGGCAGGAAAATGCGGTGTGACGACAAACGAGAACATTCCATTAGCGCTATAGAGCCTTGTCAAGGTTATCCGCTGACTGCCCCCGCTGTCGTCTCCATACTGTTTTTGCGTTGGCGCGGCCTTCTCACCCAGCACTCGTCATCCCCGCCCGCTCGCCGCTCTTGCGGACGTCAATTGCGAAACCATATCTCCATGTAGCCCATGTGTCCACCTCTGTTATAAACTAGTCTGCCGCTGTCTTCTGCTTCGTTTGCGTGCATTGTGGCGTATATTCAAGTGCATTTGCATTGAACAACTTCACCAAGCTATTTTCTCCGGCTCTTTGGACCAAAACCGTACAAGAGTTGCGCCTTAATGTTGATCATATCTCCAAGAGGCAACCCTGAGGCTCGTGCATTGCTTTCACATTGTGGCTACCCTTGAGACGGCAAGTATGTATGAATACGACTCACCGAAAAGAAGATCTCATTGGCTATATGATCGTTACTAGAATGGGATTCTCCAACTCCCCGGAATGATACTCGCTCATACGCTCCTCCCCGATCCATAACATACCAAGACGCACATGCGCACCATGAACTACATTGGATCGCCCAAGAACGAGGTAGTACATATTGCCCGGCCGATCCTTCGCAATCAGAAGTAGCTCAACGAAGACACTATTTAGTTCTCGCTGACCAGCTATCGCACATCCAGGTTTCCTTCGTGCAGTCTTCACCCCAGAAAAAATCGGGGTCATACAGAGACATTCCTCCACGTCAGTGTCCATGTAAACCAGATCTTCAGCTGAACCGTTCAATGGCTTTAGAACATACCAAGGGCGTTGGAGCGATAGACGAGCAACAGTGAGTTTTCCCCGGAGCGTGATGTAACCACCTTTTGTCTGACCAAACGGGTTAAGTCCAACCGCCGCGCACTCAGCATGCAAGACCTTTGCGTCGCTTGTTTGATCCTGTGCATCCTTAAATAGGTAGAAATCCAGTCTCCCGTTGATTGACGCCCAAGACCAGCTCGGGGAGCCTTCGCTGGCGGGCATGGGCGACGGCAGATTTCCAAAGCAGGAGATGTCTGTATTGTGCCAAAGAAGACCATATGGAAGTGTCTCCTTCCAAATACCTGCAAGATAAGTCCAGCCGGGGGCTTGTTGTACAGCGCTTGCAATCCCACTGAAAGCCGGTAGCTTGTCGGTATGCAAGGTAACGCGCCTTGATGAATATTCGCGTACTAGATCCATCCACCCCTCAAGCCGATACCGGTAGGCTCTATACTCTGGTTCAGAGTAAGAGAGTTGTCCTTGCCTCTCATTGTGCTGAGTAGTAAGCATGCGGCGAAATTTCTTCGACAGCCCCGTATTCGATAGAGGCCAATCCTGTTTGTCTTGAATGTCCTGCTGAGTCTCCACTGTTAATAAACATTCCTATAGGAGGCCACCGGCTAGATAATGGATAGTTCGTTTCGACAATGCCGATTCTTAGAAAGTCCACCCTCGGTCTAATACCGGATTGGCGTCACTAGGGAACAGGTTCCAGTGACTCTGAATTCTTTTGCAAGAAATGGCATAGGAACCAACCATTTTAGTAATAGGCTGGTACTTTTAAAGTAGGCGGCCTAAAAAAGAAATCGAAGGGTCCTTAAAGAAGTCTATAGTAATCGTAAAATAAGCTTCTACGTAGTATTACGCTATCTTTAAGAACTCTATTTTCTAGTCTACTTAATTAGTCTTAAGCGGCGATTCGACTCTAATAAGCCCTATAATATTAAAAATTAGAGTCTTATCTTTAATATCGTTCTATATAATATATAGCGTATTAATCTAGATAAAGTCGACCTTAAGCTTTTATACTACTATTATAGTATTCTTAAATATTAAAGATAGATCTTTTTATAAAACCTTTAATTTTATTCTCTTTAAATTTAAAAATAGCGTTTTAAAGTATTTCTCTAGCTTATAACCCTAGTAATAAGATAGTATAGTATAATATCTAGATTCTTTCTAGATTTTAATAAGTCTAAATAAATAAGATCTAATATAAAGTAAATAGTAAGATAGCGATAATAAATATTAGAATATAAGTATTTATAATAGTAAATAGCTTAGTTAGTAAGAAGTAGAATATATAAGCGATCTTTAAAGTAGTTCTCTATCGCTTCTTATATTTTATCTTTAATAGATATATAAATATATTCTTATTTATTTAAATTTTAATAGTTATAAGTTTAGCTACGTAGTAGATACTTTTTATTATCTAGCGTATTCTTCTAAAATACTATTTATACTATTATTATTATTCTAAAGATATCTAGATAATATATAATTATAAAGTAAAGTTACTATATTTTAGATCTTAATATCTCTTATAATACTAATTTATTAACTATAGCGCTTAAAGTATCTACTTATAAGTCTATATATTTAAAGAAGTCGCTTTTAGCTAGTATAATATTATTTATATATTATAGTAGTATTATATTATTTACTAGTACGTTTTAGTTTATCTATAACTTATTAATTCTTTAATTTAACGAGATAGTTTATCGTAATATTATTAACTTTAATAAAGCTAATTATCGTTTAGTACTATCTACTATATTATTTAATAGTACGTCGTCTAAGCTCGTTATAATACTTAAAATAAGAGAAGACTAAAATAGCTAGTAATATATTATTTACTTATAAGCGAAGAAGACGACGATCTTTTAGTATATTAACTTATCTAAAGAGAGTTACTTTAAATAACTTTAGATATTTAAATAGTCTTATCTATAAAAAGATAAGAACGAGAAGAATCTAAAATAATATTATAAAAAGTATAAATACGCTAAAAAGAAGTATAAATAACTAAAAAAGAAAATAAATAATCTTTTATTATTTATTAAGAATTTAGTATTAAGATATTTATTATCTTTATTAAAACGTCTTAATAACTTTTACTTATATACGCTTTTACGCGCGCTTTAAACGCGTATAAAATCTAATAATATAATATAATAAAAGATTCTTTTAAATAATTTTAAGAATCTTCTTAAATCTTCTTATAATTACGATATCTTTAAATAGATAGAGAGCTAGAAGTTCTTTATTATAAAGACTAAAGCGATTAATCTATTTAATATTTAAGAAGTAAGAGACGTTTAAATATTTTTATATTTTTTTAGAGAGTACGATCTAGCGTATAATACTATAATTCTTAAGAAGATTCGTTATAGCGATAATAAAATAATAATTAATAATATTATAAGTAACTTTTATAGTTACTACTTTACTATTAACTTTATAGTCTTATAAGATATTTTAAGAAGTAGAGAATATAATATTTTCTCTACGTTACTTTATAATTAATACTAGAAGAAGTTACTCTTATATATTTATAATAAAAACTATAGAAATCTAATAATTTATTAATATTTAAACTTTAAAATATTAAATAAGCCTTCTAACTAGACTTTTAATAAGAAGATTTAGAAGCGCGTTAATAAGTAGTTAAAAAAGAATCTCTTACTAAAAAAGATACTTAAAGATACTATTAGTAAGTATAATAAAAAGTATAATAATAATAATAATAATAATAAGAATAAAGAAAAGAATAATAAGTAGTATAATAATAATAATTATATATTTATTACTTTATTTATTACTATAATAGTAAATACTACTAAAGAACTTCTAATTTTATTTATTACTAGATATAAAAGTTCTACTATTTTAGAACGCTTCTAGCTTATTAATACTAGATTTACGTATTACGTATATAATTACTTTATAAAGAAGCGATATACGAAGAAGAGAAATATTAGTCTAGATAACTTTATAATTTATAATAATAATAGACTTCTAATTAAGTCGTTTAATAACGTTATTATTAATATAAAAAGAGATAAAAAGCTAAAGATTATTACTTTTAAAGACGCCGTTTATATTTTAATATTTATAGTAAATCTTCTTTCTATTACTAAGATAGAAGAGAAGAACGTTTATATTAATATAAATAAATACTACTTATATAATAAGAAGAATAATAGCTTTATATATAATTTTATTTATATAAAAGATTAATTCTTTATTAAATATATAAAAGTATAATTAATAGTAATTATAACTAGTATTACTACTTATAATCTATCTTCTTCGTAATAGTACGATATCTTTATTTATATAAATAATAACGTTATTTAGACCTTATTAAATATAGTTAAAAAAGTAGTACTTATTAAAAATTTAATATTCGTATATTATAACGTTTACGCTTATAATAAGACTTATTAGCTAATTACGCGATTCTTTAAATATAAAAAAAAGTTAACTAAACTATTCTTTAAAATATTAATAGATTTTATTTAGATAAACTCTATATATAACTAGTATTAGTAGATTATCTATCTAGAGTACGTAGCTACTAACTACGTATTTATAAAGACTTATCTAAATAAGTATAAGTATAATTATATTATACTAAATATACTATTACTTATTTATAATCGCTTAAATTAAAGAATCGTCTTTCTATAATCTAATAATAAGAGAATATTTAATAATCTATTTAAAAAGAATCTTTAATAACGAAATATTATTTAGAAGATTATCTTATCGTATATATTTATTTAAAATAACTATATAGAGTAATTAGAGTATTTACTTATTATAAAAGCGCGCGCGCTTTATATTATAATAAATCTATTTAATTTGCTCTAGTCTAAAGTATTTAAAGCGATAATATATATTTTAAATAGAATCTCTATAAAGTAATATAATTAGATTACTTCTTTTAAACTAGTTTATATAAAAAAGTCTAACGTTACTTATTTATATATTTATAACTATAAGATTTACGCGCTTAATAAGCTTATTTTTTATAGTAATAAATTATAAGAGCGTATTTTTATAGACTATTTTATAGACTATAATTCTACTAATATCTATTATATTTAGTACTTACTAGATTTAAAGATTATTTATATAAGAGATATTACTTTTAATAAATTTATTAGATACTTCTAAAATAACTTTAATATCTTCTAGTATCTTATAGATATTAACGAGAAACTAGATAAGATTATATTACGTATTTATTTAGACTTTAAAAACCTTATAAATAGTAATAAAAAGTCTATTTATTAGTTTTATATAAATAAAAATCTTAATACTAATTAAATCTCTAATTCTTATACGCTTTACTAAGTATCTAAAGAAAAACCCTTTACGTCTTTTAATAAAAAAGTAAATATAAAGTAGAATCTATCTATATTAATATCTTTAATAAGTAATAACTCTTTAAATTTAACTTTTAAGAATTACGCTAAAATTAATACTATTTAAAAGCCCTTAATTTTCTTAGCTAGAATCTTAATTTTTAGCTTCGTAGACGTACGCGCTATTATATAGTACGTAGAAAAAAAGATACTTTAGATAGTATTAAATTAGTTAGAGCTTTATAGCTTTCTTTATTCTTAAAAATTACTTAAACTCGCTCTAAACTTTATATAGAGAATTATATAATACTAAAAAATTTATTTTTAAAGTTATATTATAATAGCTCTTTTTTATATTTAAAAATTCTACTTTAAAGTCTATTAAAAGCCTCTTTCTTAGATCTTACTAAAGAGTTTTATATATATAAACGTCTTATATAATTTAAGCTTAATACTAAAACGTTTTTTAGTCTCTTAAAATCTTTAATATTCGCGTTAGCTTTATTAATCTCTTTATTTACTTCTAGAAAGTAAGTAATTAAGAAAAGCTTTTATCTTAATCTAGATTTCTTTTATTTATAACTTAGTTTAAATAAAATTAAAGTTAATAATTTATTTCTAGTTTATTTTCTATTTATTTTTATTATTTCTATATGTTTTTCTTATAGAAAGAGCTTAAAAATTTCTATTTAAATCTAAAATATTTTTTTTAAAGTAGAATTTATTCTCTTTAAGCCCTACTTTATCTTTTCTAATATAGAATACGAACTTTAAGACTATAAATATAATTATAAAAAACTTTAAAAATTTTTTAACTACGTCTATACTTCTTTTAGTAGTAGCTACGCTAGAACTTTTAGTTTTTAAATCTATAAAAAATCTATTTATTCGCGAGAAAGTATTTAAATAATATATTTTTATAGTTATTTTAATTCTTTTAGTTAAGAAGTATAGAGTTTTTAGTCTTTTAAACTCTTACTTTATTTATAAAATCTTTATTAAGAAAATTCTCTCTCTTAAAATATCTTTAAAGACTATATAAAAGATTATTAATTAGTTTTTTAGTCTTCTTATTAAGGCTATAAATCTATTTAAGCTTAAAAAAGAATAGAGGTCTATTTTAAATTTAATTAAAATTATATAAAAATATATTAAAACTAGTAAAACTATAAATAAGACTAACTTAATTCTTATTACGTAAGTTTAAGCCCTTAAAAAGATCGTAATAAATCTTATAAAGAAAATAAAGAACTTATTTAAGTTTACTATTACTATTTTCTTAAACTAGATCTTATAAAGAACTACTTTTATAATTTTATAACGCTTAAAGTTTATATAGTAGCTAATTATAGTATCTAGCTAGTCTACGTATATCTTAATAGCTATTATTATTATATTAAAAGAAGAACTATAGATTATCTCTTTTTTAAAGAAAAAATTAAAGATCTCTATAT
This sequence comes from Diplodia intermedia, assembly GCA_021495925.1. NCBI lineage: Eukaryota > Fungi > Ascomycota > Dothideomycetes > Botryosphaeriales > Botryosphaeriaceae > Diplodia > Diplodia intermedia. Next base: position 114,631 of record JAKEKT010000036.1, on the reverse strand, counting down.
TTAAAAAATTACGTAATAGATTATTCTTATATTAACTATAAAAATTATAAACTTCTTATTCTTTAGTCTATAAAATATCTTTAATAAGATATTTTTAAACTAGCTTAAGAGAATAAGATTTATAGTTACTATAATCTCTCTCTTATTAAAAAGAAATATTATATTTATTATATATAAAAACTTCTTCGTCGAATTTCTTTTAAAGAATAAAATAATAATTAATTAAATTATCTCTATTTAATTAATTATAAAAAACTATATATAGTATAAGATAATTATATATAATATATTTATATAAGATCTTTTAATTCTCTCTCGCGAAGACTTTAGTAAGACTATTTAAACTAAAATTAAAATCTTTAATAATAGTTTAAAGATTATTAGTATTCTCTATTAGCTTACGCTAGAGACTAAGAGAATAAAGTAGTTTATAAGCTTACTAGTTCTTATATTTAAGATTAAAGAGAAGACTTAAAAGACTATCTTTAAATATCTTTATATTTATAGCGTATTTACTAAAATAAAGAGACTAAGAGAATTAAGAAATACTTTAAAAAACTTTAAATAAATTTATTTTAAATAAGTTCTTTATAAGTTCTATAAGCTAATCTAAATAGAAGTATTTTAATAACGAAATCTATTCTAAATATTATAATAGAGTTAAAAATAGATCTAATTCTTTATTAAAAATTATATATCTTATTCTATAAAAACTTAGACTTTTAATTAATTAATTATCTTTTATTTATCTAAATTCTATTAGTCTATTCTTTTAATCTAAGATCTTAAATATTAATCTACGTTTTTTATTTTTTTAGAGAAATAAAGATAAACTTAGAGATCGAATTCTAATAAAGTCTTAATCTAATAATTTTAAGTATAGAGTAGCGAAAGTCTAAGTTTAAGCTACTTAACTTATATAATTAGAAGAATTAAATAAATAATAATTCTTAACTAACTCTAAAACGCGTTCTATAATAGTAATCTTTTAAAACGTAGACTATAATAGCTAAAGATTTTAATATTTATTATTTTTAGTAGAATCTAGAATTTTTCTTCTTAACTAGCGCTAATTAGCTAGTAAAATAATTAGAAAAAAACGATTTATCTCTCTTAAATAAAGAGAATAAGAGTATTTTTTATTATCTTTATTTAAAAAGAGAGACGATTATTAATTTTATATTAGCTACGTTAGCTTTAGCTAATAGAATTATTAACTAGTAAATAATTATAAACTTCGACTTTAATTATAAGATAATTCTATTTAGTTTAGAATTAGTAGACTATATAAAATCTTCTATAATAGCTACTATCGCTAGATTTAATATAAAAAAGATCGACTAGTCTAAGTTTTAAAATATCTTTAAATAATAGATAAAGATAATAGTATTTAAAGCTTTAAAAAGCTTAGAGTTAAACTCTTTATTAAAAGATATCTCTTAAGACTTAATAAAAGATTTAATTTATTAAATATTCGCGCTAAATACTTTAAAGATAAGTCTTAATTAAACTATATTTATTATAATAAATCTATCTATTTTTTAATTAAAGCTAGAAGCTCGATCTAAATTATAGTAGTCGAATAAGCTTTTAAAAGAATAAAGATAACTATAAAAAGAGACTAATACTTTTAAATCTCTATATATAAAAGAGAATAAGTAATAATACTTAAATAGTTAAAATATTTACTTTAAAGTAATTAAAAGAGCTAAATACGAATACTAAAATTCTTTTTTAGAAAAAGAAATCTTTAAGACTATCTTTAAGACTATAGCTTATATTAAGTCTAGAATATATACTAGAATTTCTAAAATTAGCTATAATATATATATAAGAAAACGTCTAGAAGATAGTTTTAAAAGAAAGTATTTAGCTTTTAAAAAAAAACTCTTTCTATTACTTTCTTCTATTATCTTCTTTAATTAGTAAAGCTACGTCTCTAAACGCTAGAACTAGCTAAAGCTTAGTTTAAGAAAGATTAAAAACGCGTATTTTATATAAATTAAAAGAAAAATATTAAAACTAGACGCTATTATATAGAAAATTATTATTTACGCGTTTAAAGTAAAGTTTAGCGTTTTTAATAAGATCTTTTCTATACTATTTATCTATAAATATTATTTTACGAGCTAGTATACGACTATTAAAGTAATTCTTAGTAAGAGAAAAAAAGATATTATAAATTTAAAGTTTTATTAAATTATCTCTTTACTTAATTATCTTAAAAAAGTACTTAAATAAATTATAATTAAAAGACTAAACTATCTAGTAAAGATCTTTAATCTTCTATACTATATTTAAATTAGAAGAAGATTAAAGAAATTTATAATTAATATTATAATACTTTTATTAAATAAAGTAAAGAAGAATTATCGTTTTAAATATAAGATCTTTATACTTTTTTTTAATATTAAAAGCGTTTTTAACTACGTAGCTAAAGAATAACTTTTAGCTATAATAACTTAAATTAGTATACTAATTAATCTATTTACGTAAGTAAAATTATTTATATCTATATAAATATTAAGTCTTACGTTTAATAAAGAGAAGAAAAAGTTTAACTTAATAAAAATAAATATTTTATAAGAAAGCTTAGTCTTATTTATTTTTTTTTTAATCTATCTTTAAGAGTTATTTTTTATCTTTAAAGCTTCGTTTCTCTTTTATATTAACGATATTACGCTTATAGCTAGCTTTAATAGCTAGAAACGTAATAAGACGATTCTAAAGAAGAAAATAAATAAACTCTATATATAAGACTAGAAAAACTATATTAAATTTAATCTAAAAAAAATAAAGCTTATTTATTTTATTTATTCTTTTAAAAAAGACTTAAAACTTTATTTTATTTTAATTACGCTTTCTATAAGAGACGTAATAGAATTTAAAAAATAAATTAAATAGCTAGAAATCTACTTTAACTATAAGTTTATTTTTAAAATATATATATTTAAAAGAATTAGCTAGATCTATTTAATCTTCTATTATCTCTCTAGACTAGTTAACGTTAAAAAAGAACTTTTTTTTTACGTAGTTTACTAGCTTTATTTAGTTTACGTTATTATAATTATAGACTATAACTTTAAAATCTACTAGAAAAACTAAAGATAGTTTATTTACTAATTTAGAGTTCTTTAGAATCTTACTCTATAAAAAATTTTAGAGATTTTTAAGACTATCTCTATAATTTCTTTAGAAATAGAGAGTAAAATTCTACTAGTAAATATTTATTTAAATAAGTAGTTATAAAAATATACTTTTAAAATAAATCTATTTAAAGAATTCTATTTTCTTTAAATTAAACTAGAGAAGATTAATCTAAATTAATAAATTCTAGATAGATCTATATAGTTAGAGAAGATTAAGCTACTTTTAAAAATATAACTTATATCTTTAAAAGTAGTTAAACTCTTCTACTTTTTATTATAGTTACTTAAACTACTCTATTCGACTATAATTAGCTCTTTAAATAAAGAGAAGTAGACTAAGACCTATACGCTTAAAGTTAAAAGAATATTTTTTAATTAAATAGCTATCTATTTTAACGTCTTTGTTCTATCTATAAATAAGAACGTAGAGGTTAAAGTAGTAGTCTTTAACTTTAATTAATTTAAAGAAAATTTAGCGCGCTAGATTTATAAGAATTTTAATTTTAAAAATCTAATATATAACGATAAGATAGAGAGACTAGTAATAGCTTTAAATCTTATTATTAGAGTTAAATATATCTCTAAAGATATAAGAATCTACGTAAATAATTAAACTATAATTTTTAGACTAAGTAAGTTCGCTAATACGTCTAAGTAAGTATAATAAATTTAAGCTATTAGATTAGCTAAAATACTAAGAGCTAAAGAAAATATTATCTCTCTAAAATAGTATTTTAGCTATAAGAACGTTCTAAATAATAAGTATATTAATTAACTTATAAAAAAAGTAATAAAGTATCTCTTAAATAAAGTCTTTACTTCTCTAAACTTCTATCGAAGTAAAGTTAAGTAGAAGATCTATAAGAAGTAAAAAATAAAGCTTAAATTAACGTTTAATTTATTCTATAAATATATCTTTAGTTTAGAGATAGAGCGGCGGCTTAAATCTTTTATAAAAGTTAGAGAAATAGTCTTTATCTTCTATTAGCTAAAGATTAAATACGACTACTTTAAATTCTATCTTTATCGTCTTAATTATATTAAAAATAACTAGTATAGATATAGTTATATAGCTAAATAAATATCGCGCTATCTTCTTCTTAATTACTCTCTTTATAGAGACCCGCGAGTTCTTATAAAAGACGAGCTTAAGAAGTATTAATTTAAACTTATAAATCTATTTTTTTTTAACTCTAAAAACTAGTCTAATAGCTAAGTTTTTAAAATAAATAAAGATTACTACTAGACGATAGTAATTAAATAACTTATTTAATAAAATCTAAATACGTAACGTTAAATACTTATTTTATTTATTTTCTATATATTACTTTTTTTTATTTTTTACTCTAGTCTCTTCTTATTCTTAACGCGCTCGTCGCGTTCGATTTAGAGTAAAAACGAGCGAGAACTAAAGAAAAATAACTAAATAATAAGTATTTAAGCTAAAGTAGCCGATCTAACTAGTATCTATAACTATTTAATATAGTTAATAACTAAGCTAATAAGACTAAAAAGTTAAAATTTAATTCTTAATTAAGTAATCTTTATTTAGAGCTCTTTTTTAGATTTCTAAATTTAGAAGTAGAGTTATATAGCTAGCTTTACTAGTAGTAATATCTTAACTAGTTATAATAAATAGTAAGTAAGTACTAGTATTTATATAAGAGAACGCTAAATAAATTTAACTAGTTAAGAAGACTTTCTTTAAGAAGAAAGCTTATTTACTTTATTTTTTATCTTTATTTTTATTATTTTTTAAGCTTTTATTTTATTTTATATATTTTTTCTTTATTTTATTTACGCTCTTTACTCTTTTTTAAGCTTTTAAGCGTATTATTTCTAGTACTTTTCTAGAATTTCTCTTTAATATATATATATTTAGATATATAGATAGAAGCGAGTCTTTAAAGAGATTTTATTTCTAATAGTTTTAAACTCTAAAGAGACGTTAAACTAAATAAATAAAATAATAAATAAAATAAATATCTTTAATAAAAACTTCTAAATCTAATTATTAAAAAAACTTTATCTTAGTACTATAATTACTTATTTAATAATAATATCTATTATTATAATACTTAACCTTCGAATTTAATCCTTAAGAATTACGCTAAGACTAATATTATTTAAAAGCTCTTAATTCTCTTAGCTAGAATCTTAATTTTTAGCTTCGTAGACGTACGCGCTATTATATAGTACGTAGAAAAAAAGATATTCTAGATAGTACTAAACTAGCTAAAACTTCGTAGCTCTCTTTATTTTTAAAAATTACTTAAATTCGCTCTAAACTTCGTATAGAGAATTATATAGTATTATAAAATTTATTTTTAAAGTTATATTATAATAGCTCTTTTCTATATCTAAAAATTCTATTTTAAAGTCTACTAAAAGTCTCTTTCTTAGATCTTACTAAAGAGTTTTATATATATAGACGTCTTATATTATTTAAGCTTTATACTAAGACGTTTCTTAGTCTTTTAAAATCTTTAATATTTATATTAGTTTTATCGGCCTCTTCGTTTACTTCTAGAAAGTAAGTAATTAAGAAAAGTTCTTATCTTAATTTAAATTTCTTTTATTTATAACTTAGTTTAGATAAAATTAAAGTTAATAATTTACTTCTAGTTTATTTCTTATTTATTTCTATTATTTTTATACGTTTTTCTTATAGAAAGAGCTTAGAAATCTTCTTATAAATCTAGAATATTTTCTCTAAAGTAGAATTTTTTTTTTAAGCTCTACTCTATCTTCTCTAATATAGAATATAGACTTTAAGACTATAAATATAATTATAAAAAACTTTAAGAATTCTCTAGCTATATTTACGTCTTTTTTAATAATAGCTACGCTAGATCTCTTAAACTTTAAATTCGCGAAAAATCTCTTTTTATAAGAGAATTTACGTAAGAAATAATTTTTTCTAAGAATTATATCTACTCTTTTTATAAAAAGAGAAATATCGAACTTTTAATTTATCTTTAAATCTTATATTAACTTAAATATTAAGAATATACGATAACTTAAAATAAACTCGCGATTATTAAAAGAGATTATTAAATATATATTTAATCTTTTAGTTAAGACCGCGGATCTTATCTTCTTTAAAGAAAAATAGAGATCTATTCTAGATCTAATTAAAATCGTATAATAGTATATTAAAACGAGTAAAACTATAAATAAAACTAACGTAGTTCTTACTATATAAGTTTAAGCTCTTAAAAAGATCGCGATAAATCTTATAAAAAAAATAAAGAACTTATCTAAATCTACTACTACTATTTTCTTAAACTAAATCTTATAAAGAGCTATTCTCGTAATTTTATAACGCTTAAAGCCTATATAGTAGTTAATCGTAATATCTAGCTAGTCTATATATATCTTAATAGCCGCTATCGCCGCGTTAAAAGAAGAACTATAAATTATCTCTTTTTTAAAAAAGAAGTTAAAGGCCTCTACGTCTAAAAAAGTTACGCGATAAATTATTTTTATATTAACTATAAAAATCGCGAACTTCTTATTCTTTAAACTATAAAATATCTTTAATAAGACGTTTTTAAACTAGCTAAAGAGAATAAGATTTATAATTATAATAATCTCTCTCTTATTAAAAAAGAATATTATACTTATTATATATAAAGACTTCTTCGCCGAATTTCTTTTAAGAAATAGAGTAATAATTAACTAAGTTATTTCTACTTAATTAATTACGAAAAATCGTACGTAGTATAAGATAGTTATATACGACGTATCTATATAAAATCTTTCGATTCTCTTTTATAAGAACTTTAGCGAGGCTATTTAAACTAAAATTAAGATCTATAATAATAATTTAAAGATTATTAACGCTCTCTACTAGCTTACGTTAAAGACTAAGAGAATAAAGTAGTTTATAAACTTACTAGTTCTCGCGTTTAAAATTAAGAAAGAGATTTAAAAGACTATCTCTAAACGTCTTTATATTTATAGTATATTTATTAAGGCGAAAAAGCTAAGAAGACTAAAAAATACTTTAAAGAACTTAAAATAAAACTTATTTTAAATAAGTTCTTTATAAGTTCTATAAGCTAACTTAAATAGAAGTATTTTAGCGACGAAATTTATTCTAGATATTATAGTAAAGTTAAAGATAGATCTTATTTTTTATTAAGAATTATATATTTTATTCTATAAGAACTTAAACTTTTAATTAATTAATTATTTCTCGTTCGTTTAAATTCTATTAATTTATTCTCTTAATTTAAGATCTTAAATATTAGTCTATATTTTTCGCTTTCTTAGAAAAATAAAGATAAATTTAGAGATTAAATCTTAGTAAAGTCTTAATCTAATAATTTTAAGTATAGAGTAGCGAAAGTTAAAGTTTAAACTACTTAACTTATATAACTAAAAGAATTAAATAAATAATAATTTTTAATATACTTTAAAACGCGTTTTATAATAATAATCTCTTTAAACGTAGACTATAGTAGTTAAAGATTTTAATATTTATTATCTTTAGTAGAATTTAAAATCTTCTTTCTCGTCTAGCGCTAATTAGCTAGTTAAATAGTTTAAAGAAAATAATCTATCTCTCTTAAATAAAGAAGAAAAAAATATCTTTTATTATCTCTATTTAAAGAGAGAGACGATTATTAATTTTACGCTAGCTATATTAGCTTTAGCTAATAGAATTATTAACTAGTAAATAATTATAAACTTTAATTTTAATTATAAAATAATTCTATTTAGTCTAGAATTAATAGACTATACGAAATCTTCTATAATAGCTACTATCGCTAGATTTAATATAAAGAAGGCCGACTAGTCTAAGTTTTAGAAAATCTTTAAATAATAGATAGAGATAATAGTATTTAAAACTCTAAAAAGCTTAAAATTAAATCTCTTATTAAAAGATATCTCTAGAGACTTAATAGAAGATTTAATTTACTAAATATTTATATTAGATATTCTAGAAATAAGTTTTAACTAAACTATATTTATTATAACGAATCTTTCTATTTCTTAATTAAAACTAGAAGCTTAATCTAAATTATAATAGTTAAATAAGCTTTTAGAAGAATAAAGATAATTATAAAGAAAGATTAATACTTTTAAATCTCTACGTATAAAAGAGAATAAGCGAAGATATTTAAATAATTAAAATATCTACTTTAAAGTAGTTAAGAGAGTTAAACGCGAATACTAGAATTTTTTTTTTAAAAAAAAAACCTCTAAAACTATCTTTAAGACTATAGCTTATACTAAGTCTAGAACGTATACTAGAATTCTTAAGATTAGCTATAATATATATATAAAAAAACGTTTAGAAGATAGTTTTAAAAAAAAGTATTTAGCTTTTAAAAAAAGATTTTTTTTATTATCTTCTTCTACTACTTCTTTTAACTAGTAAAGCTACGTCTCTAAACGCTAAAACTAGTCGAAGCTTAGTTTAAGAGAAATTAAAAATATATACTCTATATAAATTAAAGAGAAAACGTCGAAACTAGACACTATTATATAAAAAATTATTATCTATACGTTTAGAGTAAAGTTTAGTATCTTTAATAAGATCTTTTCTATACTATTTATCTATAGCTATTATTTAACGAGCTAGTATATGGCTACTAGAGTAATCTTAAGTAAGAAAAAGAATAATATTATAAACTTAAAGTTCTATTATATTATTTCTCTTCTTAATTATCTTAGAAAAGTACTAGAATAAATTATAACTAAAAGATTAAACTATTTAATAAAGATTTTCGATCTTCTTTACTATATTTAAATTAGAGAAAGATTAAAGAAATCTATAATTAATATTATAATACTTTTATTAAATAAAATAAAGAAGAATTATTATCTTAAATATAAAATCTTTATACTTTTTCTTAATATTAAAAGCGTCTTTAACTACGTTATTAAAGAATAACTTTTAGCTATAATAGCTCGAATTAGTATATTAATTAATTTATTTACGTAGATAAAATTATTTATATCTATATAAATATTAAGTCTTACGTTTAACGAAGAAGAAGAAGAGTTTAGTCTAATTAAAATAAATATTTTATAAGAAAGCTTAATCTTATTTATTCTTTTTTTAATCTATCTTTAAGAGATATTTTTTATCTTTAAGACTTCTTTTCTCTCTTATATTAATAATATTACGATAATAGCTAGCTTTAATAGCTAGAAGAGTAATAAAAAGATATTAAAGAAGAAGATAAAAAGACTCTTTACGCGAGGCTATAAAAATTATATTAAATTTAATCTTAAAAAGATAAAGCTTATATACTTTATCTACTTTTTTAAAGAGAACTTAAAATCCCGCTTAGTCTCTATTATATTATCTATAAGAAATATAGTAGAATCTAAGAATTAGATTAAGTAGCTAGAAATTTACTTTAATTATAAATTTATCTTTAAGACGTACGTATCTAAAAGAGTTAGCTAGATTTATTTAATCTTTTATTAACTTTCTAGACTCGCTAATATTAAAAGAGAGCTCTTTCTCTACGTAGTTTACTAGCTTTATTTAGCTTACGTAACTATAATTATAGACTATAACTTTAAAATCTATTAGAAGAACTAGAGATGGTTTACTTATTAATTAAAAGTTCTTTAGAATTTTATTCTATAAAAGATTTTAGAGATTTTTAAAATCGTCTCTATAATTTCTCTAGAAATAGAGAGTAGAATTCTACTAGTAAATATTCGTTTAAATAAATAATTATAAAAATACGCTCTTAGAATAAATTTACTTAAAGAATTCTATCTTTTTTAAATTAAACTAGAGAAGATAAATCTAGACTAATAAAAAATAGAAACGTTTACGTAGTTAAAGAAAATTAAACTTCTTCTTAAAAAGTAATTTACTCTCTTAGAAGAGATTAACTTCTTCTACTTTTTATTATAAACTATCGATCTTTTCTACGTAGCTACGATTAGCTCTCTAAATAAAGAGAAGTAGACTTTAGTCTATATATTTAATATTAAAAAGATATTCTCTAATTAAATAGCTATCTACTTTAACGTCTTAGTTCTATCTTTAAGTAGAAATATAAGCGTTAAAGTAGTAGTCTTTAACTTTAGCTAATCTAAAGAGAATTTAACGCGCTAGATTTATAAGAATCTTAATTTAGAGAATCTAATATATAATAGCGAGATAAAAGAACTAGTAATAACTCTTAACTTTATCGTTAAAAGTTAAATTCGCGATAAGAATATAAGAATCTACGCGAATAATTAGATTATAATTCTTAGACTAAAGAAGCTCTCTAATATATTTAAATAAGAGCGATAAGTTCGAGCTATTAGTCTAGCGAAAAAGCTAAAAAATAAAGAAAATATTATCTTTCTAGAATAATATTTTAGCTATAAAAATATTTTAGATAATAAATACGCTAATTAACTTACTAAAAGTACTATAAAGTACTTTATTAGAAGGACTTCTACTTCTTTAAGCTTCTATCGAAGTAAGATTAAGTAGAAGATCTACGAAGAGTAAAAAAAAAAGCTTAAATTAATAATAAACTTACTCTATAAATATATCTTTAGTTTAAAGATAAAGCGGCGGCTTAAATCTTTTATAAAAGTTAGAGAAATAGCCTTCGTCTTTTACTAGCTAAAGATTAGATATAAATACTTTAAGTTCTATCTTTATCGTCTTAACTACGCTAAAAATAACTAGTATAGATATAGCTATATAGCTAGATAAATATTATATTATTTACTTCTCTTCTATTCTCTTTATAGAAACCTTTAAATTCTCTTAAAAGATAAGTTAAAGAAGAATTAATTTAAACTATTAAATCTTTTTTTTTTAACTTTAGAAGCTAGCTTAACGGCTTAGTTCTTAGAATAAATAAAGATTACTACTAAACGATAGTAATTAAACGACTTATCTAATAAGATCTAAATATATATTACTAAACGCTTATTTATATTTATTTTTTTTATATTTTCTTCTTTAGCTTCTTCTTATTCTTAGCGCGTTTACCGCGTTCGATTTAAAGTAAAAACGGGCGAGAACCGAAGAAAAATAACTAAATAATAAATATTTAAGCTAAAGTAGTCGTTTCTACTAGTATTTATAACTATCTAATATAGTTAGTAACTAAGCTAATAAAGCTAAAAAGTTAAGATTTAAATCTTAATTAAATAATTTCTATTTAGAACTCTTTTCTAGTTTTTAGATTTAAAAGTAGAGTTATATAGCTAGTTTACTAGTAGTAATACTTTAGCTAGTTATAATAAATAGTAAGTAAGTATTAGTCTTTAATAAAAGAAAGCTAAATAAATTTAACTAGTTAAAAAGATTCTCTTTAAGAAAAGAGCTTACTTACTATACTTTTTTTCTTTATTTTATTATTTTTTAAGTTTTTACTTTACTTTCTTTATTATTTTTTAAACTTTTTATATACTTCTTATTTCTTCTTAAGCTTTTAAGCGTATTATTTCTAGTATTCTTCTAGAATCTTTTTTTAATATATATATATTTAGATATATAAATAGAAGTAGATTCTCTTAGAGAGATCTCGTCTCTAATAGTTTAAAACTCTAGAGAAACGTTAAACTAAATAAATAAATAAATAAATATAGTTTCTAGTAAAACTTATTAATAAATAATATAAAATACTTACTAATAGCTCTTATTATTAACTACTATATAATAATACTAGATCTTTAGCTAGAAAGTCTTATAAAAGAAAAGCTCTATCTAAAGTATTATTTAAAATAATAGTTATCGCGTATTTATTATAATAATCTTTTATTAAAATCTTACTAATATAATAATATTTATAAGTATTCTTTTATTTCGTTTCTTTACTAGACGATTAAGTAAGAATTAAATAAGCTAGAAGATAAGAGAGTATAAAATATTATATTTATAGTTAAAATATAAAGACTTAATAAGAAGATTATATCTTTATAGTAAATCTTTAAATATAAGTTTAATAAATATAGATATTTAGTAAAGATAAAAATATATATTTATATATAAAATAATCTTTAATTTTTATATTATAATATCTTTATAGCGACGCTAGCTTTTAGAATCTTTAGAATACTTATTATAATAATCTATATATTTAATTTTAAAATAAGATAATATAACGTTATTAATATCTTTTTTTATATATTACTATTTAATACTATCTTTATTAAACTCTTTAAAGAAATAAAATTATTTTTAAATCTTATTTTTAAGCTTAATTAAATATTATATAATTTAAAGAAGTTATTTATCTTATAATAAAAGTACTTTTACTAGACTTTAAAGAATCTTAAACTAAAGATAATACTAAATATTTTATATCTTTATATAAATAGTTATCTATTTATATTTTTTTTATAAATAATATTATTTTCGTATTCTACGTACGCGATAAGGTCTTTATAAATATATTTTAAAAAGATCTATTTAAGCGCTATAAGATATAAATAATAAATAAAATCTAATAGTTTCTTACTCTACGCGTTATTTATAATAGATAGTTTAAACTATTATAACTCTCTTAGAAGTTATATATTAATAATCTTATTACGCGATATAATTTTATTTTTATAAAGCGTACTATAATTTTTTTAGTAGAGTAGAAGTAGCTAAAGCTAAATTTAAATAAATATATAACTTCTAAATAGATATATATATATTAGAGTTAAATAAATTTAGTCTAATTTATAATCGTTAGTACGCGTACTAACGTAGCTTATATCTATTTAATATTTATTTATTTATTTATTTAGTTTAACGTCTCTCTAGAGTCTTAGACTATTAAAAATAAAATCTTTTTAAAGAAATTCGCTTTTATCTATATATCTAAATATATATATACTAGAGAGAAATTCTAGAAGAGTATTAAAAATAATATACTTAAAAGCTTAAAAAGAAATAAGAAGTATATAAAAAGTTAAAAAAATAATAAAGAAAATAAAATAAGAACTTAAAAAATAATAAAATAAAGAAAAAAAATATAATAAATAAGTTCTCTTTTTAAAAAGAGTCTTTCTAGCTAATTAAATTTATTTAGCTTTTTTTTATTAAAGATTAATACTTACTTACTATTTATTATAACTAGCTAAAGTATTACTACTAGTAAACTAGCTATATAATTCTATTTCTAAATCTAGAAACTAAAAAAGAGCTCTAAATAAAGATTACTTAACTAGAATTTAAACTTTAACTTTTTAGTCTTATTAGCTTAGTTACTAACTATACTAGATAGCTATAGATACTAGTAGAAATAACTACTTTAGCTTAAATATTTATTATTTAGTTATTTTTCTTTAGTTCTTGTCTATTTTTACTCTAAATCGAACGCGGTAAACGCGCTAAGAATAAGAAAAAGCTAAAAAAGAGAATATAAGAAAATAAGTATAAATAAGTATTTAGTAATATATATTTAAATCTTATTAGATAAGTTATTTAATTACTATTATCTAGTAGTAATCTTTATTTATTCTAAGAACTTAGCTATTAAACTAGCTTCTAAAATTAAGAAAAAAAGATTTAATAGTTTAAATTAATTCTTTTTTAGCTTATCTTTTAAGAGAATTTAAGAGTTTCTATAAAAAGAGTAAAAAAGAAGTAGATAGTACGATATTTATCTAGTTATATAGCTATATCTATACTAGTTATTTTTAGTATAATTAAGATAATAAAGATAAAACTTAAAGTATTTATATTTAATCTTTAGCTAGTAGAAGACGAAGGCTATTTCTTTAACTTTTATAAAAGATTTTAGTTATTACTCTATCTCTAAACTAAAGATATATTTATAAAGTAAGTTTATTATTAATTTAAGCTTTTTTTTTTACTCTTTATAGGCCTTCTACTTAATCTTACTTTAATAGAAGCTTAAAGAAGTAGAAGTTCTTCTAATAAAATACTTTATAGTACTTTTAATAAGTTAATTAGCGTATTTATTATTTAAAACGTTCTTATAGTTAAAATATTATTTTAGAGAGATAATATTTTCTTTATCTCTTAGCTTTTTTACTAAACTAATAATTTAAACTTATTAATCTTATTTAGACGTATTAGAGAACTTCTTTAGTCTAAGAATTATAACTTAATTATTTATATAAATTTTTATATCTTTATTACGAACTTAACTTTTAATAATAAAGTTAAAAGCTATTACTAGTTCTTTTATTTTATTATTATATATTAGATTTACGACGTCTTTAACCTTTAAATTTAACTCTTAAGAATTATATTAAGATTAATATTATTTAAAAGCCCTTAATTTTCTTAGCTAGAATCTTAATTTTTAGCTTTATAGACGTACGCGCTATTACGTAATACATAGAAAAAGAGATACTTTAAATAGTATTAAACTAGCTAGAGCTTCGTAGCTCTTTTTATTCTTAAAAATTACTCGAATTCGCTCTAAACTTTATATAGAGAATCGTATAATACTACGAAATTTATTTTTAAAGTTATATTATAATAGCTCTTCTTTATATCTAAAAATTCTACTTTAAAGTCTACTAAAAGTCTCTTTCTTAGATCTTACTAAAGAGTTTTATATATATAGACGTCTCTTATAATTTAAGCTTTACGCTAAGACGTTCTTCGATTCTTTAAAATCTTTAATATTTATATTAGCTTTATTAGCCTCTTTATTTACTTCTAAAGAGTAAGTAATTAAGAAAAGCCTTCGTCTTAATCTAAGTTTCTTTTATTTATAATTTAGTTTAGACGAAATTAAAGTTAATAATTTACTTCTAGTCTATCTTTTATCTATTTTTATTATTTCTATACGTTTTTCTTATAGAAAGAGCTTAGAAATCTTTTTATAAATCTAAAATATCTTCTTTAAAATAAAATTTATCTTTTTTAAGCTCTATTCTATCTTCTCTAATATAGAATATAGACTTTAAAACTATAAATATAATTATAAAAAACTTTAAGAACTCTTTAACTATATCTATATCTCTTTTAATAATAGCTACGCTAGATCTCTTAAATCTTAAATCTATAAAAAATCTCTTTTTATAAGAGAATCTATATAAGAAATAACTCTTTTTAAAAGTTATACTAATCTTTCTTGTAAAGAGAGAAATATTAAACTCTTAATTTATTTTTAAATCTTATATTAACTTAAATATTAAGAACGTACGATAACTTAAAATAAATCTATAGTTATTAAAAGAGACTATAGAATACGTATTTAATCTTTTAATTAAGACCGCGAATCTTATTTTCTTTAAAGAAAAATAGAGATCTATTCTAGATCTAATTAAGATCGTACGATAGTATATTAAGATAAATAAAACTATAGATAAAACTAACGCGATTCTTACTATATAAGTTTAAGCCCTTAAAAAGACCGTAATAAATCTTATAAAGAAGATAAAGAACTTATCTAAGTTTACTATTATTATTCTCTTAAACTAGATCTTATAAAGAGCTATTCTCTTAATTTTATAATATTTAAAGACTACGTAATAGCCGATCGTAGTATCTAGCTAGCCTACGTATATCTTAATAGTAAAATAGTAGTAGATAAAAAAATACCTTTAAATTTAACTCTTAAGAATTATATTAAGACTAATATTATTCGAAAGCTCTTAATTTTCTTAGCTAGAATCTTAATTCTTAGCTTTATAGACGTACGCGCTATTACGTAATATATAGAAAAAGAGATACTTTAGATAATATTAGACTAGCTAGAGCTTTATAGCTCTTTTTACTTTTAAAAATTACTTAAATTCGCTCTAAACTTCGTATAGAGAATTATATAATACTATAAAATTTATTTTTAAAGTTATATTACGATAGCTCTTTTCTACGTCTAAAAATTCTATTTTAAAGTCTATTAAAAGCCTCTTTCTTAGACCTTACTAAAGAGTTTTATATATATAGACGTCTCTTATAATTTAAGCTTTACGCTAAGGCGTTTCTCGACTCTTTAAAATCTTTAATATTTATATTAATTCTATTAGCCTCTTCGTTTACTTCTAGAAAGTAAGTAATTAAGAAAAGCCCTTATCTTAATCTAAATTTCTTTTATTTATAACTTAGTTTAGACGAAACTAAAGTTAATAATTTACTTCTAGTCTATTTTTTATTTATTTCTATTATTTTTATACGTTTTTCTTATAGAAAGAGCTTAGAAATTCTCTTATAAATCTAGAATATCTTTTTCGAAGTAGAATTTATTCTCTTTAAGTTCTACTCTATCTTTTTTAACGTAGAATATAGACTTTAAGACTATAAATATAATTATAAAAAACTTTAAAAACTCTTTAGCTATATCTACGTCTCTTTTAATAGTAGCTACGCTAGATCTCTTAAACTTTAAATCTACGAAAAATCTCTTTTTATAAGAGAATCTACATAAGAAATAACTTTTTCTAAGAATTATATTAATTTTCTTTATAAAGAGAGAAATATTAAACTCTTAATTTATCTTTAAATCTTATATTAATTTAAATATTAAGAACGTATAATAACTTAAAATAAATCTATAGTTATTAAAAAAGACTATAGAATACGTACTTAATCTTTTAGTTAAAATCGCGAATCTTATTCTCTTTAGAAAAAAATAAAGATCTATTCTAGATCTAATTAAAATTATATAATAGTATATTAAGACGAATAAAATTATAAATAAGACTAATATAGTTCTTACTACGTAAGTTTAAGCTCTTAAAAAGACCGCGATAGACCTTATAAAGAAGATAAAGAACTTATTTAAGTCTACTATTATTATTCTTTTAAACTAAATCTTATAAAGAGCTACTCTCTCGATCTTATAATACTTAAAGACTATATAGTAGTCGATTATAGTATTTAGCTAGTCTATATATATCTCGATAGTTAATACTATCGCGTTAAAAGAAGGGCTATAGATTATCTCTTCTTTAAAGAAGAAATTAAAGATCTTTATATCTAAGAAAGTTATATAATAAATTATTCTTATATTAACTATAAAAATTATAGACTTCTCGTTCTTTAGCCTTTAAAATATCTTTAATAAGACGTTTTTAAACTAGCTTAAAAGAATAAAATCTATAATTATAATAATCTCTTTCTCGTTAAAAAAGAATATTATATTTATTATATATAAGAACTTCTTCGCTAAATTTCTTTTAAAGAATAAGATAATAATTAATTAAATTATCTCTACTTAATTAATTATAAAAAATTATACGTAATATAAGATAGCTATATATAATATATTTATACGAGACCTCTTAATTCTCTTTTATAAGAACTTTAGCAAGGCTATTTAAACTAAAATTAAGATCTATAATAATCTAAAGATTATTAACGCCCTCTACTAGCTTACGCTAGAGGCTAAGAGAATAAAGTAGTTTATAGACTTATTAGTTCTTACGTTTAAAATTAAAGAGAAGACTTAAAAGACTATCTCTAAATATCTCTATATTTATAATATATTTATTAAGACGAAGAAGCTAAGAGGGCTAAGAAATACTTTAAAGAACTTTAAATAAACTTATTTTAAATAAGTTCTTTATAAGTTTTATAAGCTAACTTAAATAGAAGTATTTTAGTAACGAAATTTATTCTAAATATTATAGTAGAGTTAAAGATAGATCTAGTTCTTTATTAAAAATTATATATTTTATTTTATAAGAACTTAAGCTTTTAGTCGATTAATTATTTTTTATTTATCTAAATTCTATTAGTCTATTTATTTAATCTTAGATTTTAAATATTAATCTACGTTTTCCGCTTTCTTAGAAGAACGAAGATAAATTTAAAGACTAAATTCTAGTAAAGTCTTAATCTTATAGTTTTAAATATAGAGTAGCGTAGATCTAAGTTTAAGCTATTTAACTTATATAATTAAAAGAACTAAACGAATAATAATTTTTAATATACTCTAAAATATATTCTATAATAATAATCTCTTAGAACGTAGACTATAGTTATTAAAGATTTTAATATTTATTATTTTTAATAGAATTTAAAATCTTCTTTCTTATTTAGCGCTAATCGACTAGTTAAATAGTTTAAAGAAAATAATCTATCTCTCTTAAATAAAGAAAAAAAAAATATCTTTTATTATCTCTATTTAAAGAGAGAGATAGTTATTAATTTTACGCTAGCTACGCTAGCTCTAGCTAATAGAATTACTAACTAGTAAATAATTATAAACTTTAATTTTAATTATAAGATAATTCTATTTAGTCTAAAACTAATAGACTATATAAGATCTTTTACGATAGCTATTATCGCTAGATTTAATACGAAAAAGACCGACTAGTCTAAATTTTAAAAAATCTTTAAATAATAGATAAAGATAATAGTATTTAAAACTCTAAAAAGCTTAGAATTAAATCTCTTATTAAAAGATATCTCTAGAGACTTAATAGAAGGTTTAATTCGCTAAATATTTACGTTAGATGCTTTAGAGATAAGCTTTAACTAGACTATATCTATTATAGCGAACCTCTCTATTTTTTAATTAAAACTAAAAGCTTAATCTAAATCGTAGTAGTCGAATAAGCTTTTAAAAGAATAAAAATAACTATAAAGAGAGACTAACGCTTTTAAATCTCTATATATAAAAGAGAATAAGCGAAGATATTTAAATAGTTAAAATATCTACTTTAAAGTAATTAAAAGAGCTAAATATAAATACTAGAATTCTTTTTTAAAAAAAGAAATCTTTAAAACTATCTTTAAAACTATAGCTTATACTAAGTCTAGAACGTATACTAAAATCTCTAAGATTAGCTATAATACGTATATAAAAAAATATCTAGAAGATAGTTTTAAAAAAAAGTATTTAGCTCTTTAAAAGAAGCTTTTTTTATCGTTTTCTTTAATTATCTTTTTTAACTAGTAAAGCTATGCCTCTAAATACTAGAACTAGTCGAAGCTTAGTTTAAGAAAGATTAAAAATACGTATTCTATATAAATTAAAAGAAAAACGTCGAAACTATTTATTTATTTATTTATTTAGTTTAGCGTCCCTCTAGAGTCTTAGACTATTAGAGACGGAACTTCTCTAGAAGGATCCGCTTCTATCTATATATCTAAATACATGCATGCCGGGGGGGATTCTAGAAGAGTACTAGGAACGGTGCGCTTAAAAGCTTAAGAAAAATAGAGAGCGTATAAAAAGTTAAGAGAATAAAGAAAGCGGAGCGAGACCTTAGAGGGCGGTAAAATAGAGGTAAAAAGTGTAGTAAGTAAGCCCTCTTCTTAGAGAGGGCCTTTCCGACTAGTTAGATCCGTTTAGCTTTCTTCTATCGAAGACCGGTACTCGCTTACTATTTATTATAACTAGCCGGAGCATTACTACTAGTAAACTAGCTGCATAATCCTACTTCTAAATCCAGATAGAAAAGGGCCCTAAATAGAGGTTACTCGACCGGGATTCGAACCCCGGCTTTTTAGCCCCGTTAGCTTAGTTACTAACTGCATCAGGCAGCCGTAGATACTAGTAGCAACGGCTACTTTAGCTTAAGTACCCGCTATTTAGCCGTTTTTCTACGGTTCTCGCCCGTTTTTGCTCCAAATCGAACGCGGCGAGAGTGCCGAGAACGAGAAGAAGCTAAAGAAGAGAATAAAAGAAGAAAAATAAAGAAAATAAGTATAAACGAGCGTATAGCGGTACGTATTTAGACCTCGTTAGATAAGTCGTTTAACTACTATCGTCTAGTAGTAATCTTTATTTATTCTAAGAACTTAGCCGTTAAGCTAGCTTCTAGAGTCGAGGAAAAGAGATCCGATAGTTTAAGCCGATTCTTCTTTAGCCCGTCTTTTAAGAGAACCCGGGGGTTTCTATAAAGAGGATAGAAGAGAAGTAGATAGCGTGGTGTCTATCTAGCCGTACGGCTACATCTATACTAGTCGTTTTCGGCGTGGTCGAGGCGGTAAAGGTAGGACTTAAAGTATTCGTGTCCTATCTTTAGCTAGTAAAAGGCGGAGGCTATTTCTCTAACTTTCGTAGAAGATTTAAGCCGCCGCCCTACCTCTAAACCGAAGGTGCGTTTATAGGGCGAGTCCGCCGCCGATTTAAGCTTCTTTTCCCACTCTTCGTAGGTCTTCTGCTTAATCTTGCTTCGGTAGAAGCTTAGAGAAGTAGAAGCCCTTCTAATAGAGTACTTCGTAGCGCTTTTAGCGAGCCGATCGGCGTACTTATTGTCTAGAACGTCCTTATGGCCGGGGCATCATTCTAGAGAGACGGTATTTTCTCTATTTCTTAGCTTTTTAGCTAAGCTAATAGCCCGAACCTATCAATCTTATTCGGGCGTATTAGAGGGCTTCTTTAGCCGTAGAATCGCGGCCTAGTTATCCGCGTAGATTCTAATATTCTTATCGTGGACCCGACTTCTAACGGCGTAGTTAAGAGCCATTACTAGCCCTTCTACCTCGCCGTTATATACTAGATTCTCCGAATTAAGGTTCTTATAAATCTAGCGCGTCGGATCCTCTTTAGATTAGCTAAAGTCGAAAACTACTACTCCGACACCTATATTTCCACCCGAAGATAGAACGAAAGCGTCGAAGTAGATAGCTATTCGATTAGAGAATGCCCCCTTAATATCGAGTACGTGGGCCGAAGCCTACTTCTCTTTATTTAGAGGGCTAACCGTAGCCGCGTAGAAAAGGTCGGTAGCCTACGATAAAAAGTAGAAGAAGTCGACTTCTTCTAAAAGAGTAGGTTGCTCTCTAAGAAGAAGCTTAATCTTCTCTAACTACGTAGGCGTTTCTATTTCTCGTTAGTCTAGGTTTATCTTCTCTAGTTCGATTCGAAGGGGGTAAGATTCTCCGAGTAAATTCGTTCTAAGAGCGTATTTTCGTAACCGCTCGTTTAGACGAATGTCCGCTAGTGGGATTCCACTCTCTATTTCTAGAGGAATTATAGGGGCGGTTTTAAAAACCCCTAGAATCTTTCGTAGGGCAAGATTCTAAAAGACTCTTAATTAACGAGTAAACCGCCCCTAGTTTTTCTAGTAGATTTCGGAGCCGTAGTCTATAACCGTAGTTACGCAAGCTAAATAAAGCTAACGAACTACGTGAGGGAAGAGCCCCCTCTCGACGTTAGCGAGCCTAGAGAGACGGTAGAAGGCCGAACGGGCCTAGCTAACCCTTTTAGACACGTACGTCTTAAAGGTAAACCCGTGGTCGAAGTAAATTTCTAGCCACTTAACCTAGTCCTTCGGTTCTACTATATCTCCCGTAGATAAGGTAATAGAGACCGAGCGGGGTTCCGAGTTCTCTTTAAAAGAACGGGTAAAGTATATAAGCTTCGTCTTCTTAAGATCGAATTCGATATAGTTTTCGTAGCCTCGCGTAAAGAGTCTTTCCGCCTTCTTCTCTAATATCTTCTTATTACTTTTCCAGCTGCCGGAGCTAGCTATCATCGCAATATCGTCGATATAAGAGAGAAAAGAAGTCTTAGAGACGGAAAACATCTCTCGAAGATAGATTAGAAAGAGAATAGAAGAGACCGGGCTTTCTTATAAAATACCCGTCTCGATTAGGCTAAACTCTTCTTCTTCTCCGTTAAACGCGAGGCTTAATGTTCGTATAGACATAAACGACTTTACCTATACGAGTAGATTAATCGGCATGCTAATTCGAGCTATTATAGCTAGAAGTTATTCTTTAGCTACGTGGTTAAAGGCGCTTTTAACATCGAGAAAAAGCACGAAGGTCTTACGTTTAAGACGGCGGTTCTTCTCTACTTTATTCGATAAAAGTATTACGGCGTCGATCGCGGATTTCTTTAACCTTCCCCTAATTTAGGTGTGATGAAGAAGGTCGAAGGTCTCCGCTAGATAGTCTAGTCTTTTAGCCGTAATCCGTTCTAGTACTTTTTCGAGGTAATTAAGAAGAGAAATAATACGATAGAACTTCGAGTTCGCGGTATCGCTCTTTCTCTTACTTAGAATTGCCCCGGTAGCCGTACGCCAGCCCGTAGGATGATATCCGTAGGCGAATAGCGTAGAAAAGACCTTATTAAAGGCGCCGAGCTCCGCTCTAAACGTATAAGTAATAATCTCTTACGTAATAGCGTCTAGTCCCGGCGTTTTCCCTTTAATTTGCGTGGAGCACGCGTTCTCGATTTCCCTTAAACTAAGCTCCGGCCAGTCCTAGCGTTTAGGAACGTAGCTTTACTAGTTAAAAGAGGCGATAGAAGGGGGCGGCGAAAAGAGCCTCTTTCTAAGGGCTAAATACTTTCTCTTAAAACTATCTTCTAGGCGTTTTCCCGCATGCGTGTCGTGGCTAATCTCGAGGATTCTAGCATGCGTTCTAGGCTTAGTATAAGCCATAGCCTTAAAGATAGTCTCGGGGGTTTCTTTTTCTAGAAACGAATTCTAGTGTTCGCGTTTAGCCCTCTTAACCGCTTCGAAGTAGGTGTTTCGGCTGTTTAAGTACCGCCGCTTATTCTCTTTCGTGCGTAGAGATTTAAAAGTATTAGTCTCTCTTCGTAGTCGTCTTCGTTCTTTTAAAAGCTCGTTCGACCACCACGGTTTAGAACGAGCTCCTAGTTTTAATTAGGGAATAGAAAGGTTCGCCGCGATAGATATAGCCTGGTTAAGGCTTGCCCCTAAGACATCTAACGCGGGTATTTAGCGGATCGAACCTTCTATTAAGTTTCTAGAGGTATCTTCCGGCAGAGGGTTTAATTCTAAGCTTTTTAGAGCTTCGAATACCACCGTCCCTACCTGTTGTTTAAAGATTTCTTAAAACTTAGGCTAGTCGGCCTTTCCCGTATTAAATCTAGCGGTAGTAGCTACCGTAGAAGGTCCCGTATAGCCTACCGGTTCTAGACTAAATAGAATTGCCTTATAATCGGACCCGAAGTCCGTAATCGTTTGCTAGTCGGTAATTCTATTAGCTAAAGCCGGCGTAGCTAGCGTAAGGTCGATAACCGTCTCTCTTTCTAGATGGGGGTAGTAAAAGGTGCCTTTTTCTTCTTCGTTTAGAAGAGATAGGTTGTTTTCTTCGAACCATTCGACTAGTCGATTAGCGCCGGACGAGGGGGGAGATTCCGGATCCCACTAGAAATAATAAATGTTAAAATCCCTAGCCACTATAGCCTACGTTCTAAGTAGTTGCCATTGCAGAACGCGTTCTAGAGTATATCGGGAATCGTTGCCCGTTTGATCCTTCTAATTATATAAGTTAAGCAGCTTAAACTTGGACTTACGCTACTCTATACTTAAAACTATTAGGTCGGGACTTTACTAGAATCCGGCCTCTAAATTCACCTCTGTTCCTCTAAGAAAGCGGGAAACGTAGGTTAATATTCGAGGCCTTAGATCGGAAGGACAGACCGGTAGAATTTAGACGAACGAGGGATGATTAATCGACCGAAAGCTTAAGTTCTCGTAGAATAAGATATACGGTTCTTAGCATAGAACGAGGTCTATCTTTAACTCTACTATAATGTCTAGAATGGATTTCGTTGCCGGAATACTTCTATTTAAGTTGGCTTGTAGAACTCGTAAAGAACTTATTAAAAACGGGTTTATTTAGAGTTCTTTAGGGCGTTTCTCGGCCCTTTAAGCTTTTTAGTCTTATAGAAGACGCCCCCAATAAAGAAGCGTCTCGAGATAGTCTAGCGGACCTCGTCTTCGATCTTAAAGGCTAGAACGAGCGAGGATCGTAGCCGTTCTTCTCTTACCGCCTCCGGCGTAAGCTAGTAGAGGGTGCCGATAACCTTAAACCCGGGGTTAAAGGTAGCGACTTCGAATCGGATAACCTTTTTAAACTCCTCGCGAGAGAGGGTAGAGAAGTCCCGCGTAGGCACGCCGTATGCTACTACTTTAAACCACGTGCGGTTCTTCGTAATCGACCGGGTAGAAATAATCTAGTTAATTATAGCCTTATTCTTTAAAAGAAATTCGACGAAGAAGGGCTCGCACGCGGTAAAAACGAGGTTCTTTTTCGGAGAAAGAGAGACCGTAGTAATAACGGGCCCGTTCTTATTCCGCTAGTTCGAGAATGCCTTATTAAAGGCGTTACGTAGGTCGAACGGCGAGAGGTCCCTAATTTCCGTAGCTAGAGTAAGAACTACTTAATAAATAGTCTTCTTAGGCGCGAAAGTCTTCTGCGCGGGGTTCTTCTACTTTTTTCCTAAGACGGGGGTAAACCCGTCTACGTTTACCGAGGCCTTTGCCGCCGTAGAGGCGTACGTAGACGTCGGCTAGCTCGGCACTACGATAGGCCTCTACGTAAAGCGGACCGGTTGCGTATTCGCGTGCGTAGGCCTCTGCGAGGGCTACTTCGAGAGGAAGGCGGCGATAGACTTCGAGAGGGTTCTCGTAGTTTTCGTAAGGTCTGCCGCGGTCTTTTCTAGGGCCCGTACCTACGTAGCGAGAATCGAGCCGGCTTTATTCGCGGTTCTTTCGGTTTCGGTAAACTGCCGCATAATCTCGATTAGGTCTAAAATAGACCTCTATTCTTTTCCAGCCTTTAAGAGGTTCGCGGCTATAACGAGAAGGCTAAGAGACCGATTAATAGCCTCTTACGTAGTTTTTGGCGGAAGTACTATACTCCCCTCGCTTTCTTAGTAGAAGACAAAGCGAAAGATAGATAATTCGCTCTTTCTCTTTATTAGTAAAGTCGGAATAACTATCGGGGCGCGCCGTTTAAGTAGGCCCCCTCGAACGAATAGTTCTTTCGTAGATTCGGGGGCCGAAGGCTTCGGGGTAGCGACCCTCGATAGCGAAATAGGCGTAGCCGGAGGTTCCTCGAAGTTTTCTATAGCCGTATTTATAGCCTCGGAGTCCTCTACCTGTACTAAGAGGGGCAGAGTAGGGTCCGGGAGGAGAGAATTCTACTTCGAAGAAGCTATTCTAGGTCCGAAAGAGAAATTTCTAAGCTCTTTCTAAAAGAAAAACGTGCAGGGGGGGGTGTAAATAGAAGGAAAGGACTAGAAAATAAATCACCGGCTTTAGTTTCGTCTAAACTAAGCCGTAAATAAAAGAAGCCTAGGCCGAAGCGGGGGTTTTTCTTAATCACTTGCTCCCTAGAAGTGAACGAAGGGGTCGATAGAGCCGATACGGGCGTCGGAGGTTTCGGGAGGCCGAGGGATGCCTTAGCGTAAAGCTCGGGCCGATCGGATTGTCTGTGCACGCAAAACTCTTTAGTGAGGCCTAAGAAAGGGGCTTCTAGCAGACTTTAGAGTAGAATTCCCGGGCGTAGGGAGGAGCTATCGCAATGCAAATTCGGGAACGAATTCCTTAGTACCGTGCGGTGCTCTGTGTGCAATTTGGCGCGAATTCGAGTGATTTTCGAGGGTGAAGGGAGCTGCGGAGCCCTAGCTAGCCTAGTACTGCCTAGGACACCTCTTCTTCCACGTACCACGCAACAGCGCGTACGTCTACGAAGCTAAGAATCGAGACTCTAGCTAAGGGAATCGAGGGCTTTCGAACGGTACCGGTCTTAGCGTAATTCTCGAGGGTCGAATTCGAAGGTGTTTTAAAGATTCTTTATAGATATAAACGTCGAAACTAGACGCTATTACGTAGAAAATTATTATCTACGTATTTAGAATAAAGTCTAGCGTTTTTAATAAGATTTTTTCTACGCTATTCGTCTATAGATATTACTTTACGGGCTAGCGTACGACTATTAAAGTAATTCTAAATAAAGAAAAAAGAGATACTATAGATTTAAAGTTCTATTAAATTATCTCTTTATTTAATTATCTTAGAAAAGTACTTAAACGAATTATAACTAAAAGACTAGACTATCTAATAGAGATCTTTAATCTTCTATATTATATTTAAATTAGAGAAAGATTAAAGAAATTCGCGATTAATATTATAATACTTTTATCGAATAAAGTAGAGAAGAACCGCTATTTTAAATATAAAATCTTTATACTTTTTCTTAATATTAAAAGCGTCTTTAATTACGTAGCTAAAGAATAACTTCTAGTTATAATAGCTTAAATTAGTATACTAATTAATCTACTTATATAGATAAAATTATTTATATTTATATAAATATTAAGTCTTACGTTTAATAAAGAGAAGAAAAAGTTTAATTTAATAAAAATAAATATTTTATAAGAAAGTCTAGTTTTATCTATTCTCTTTTTAATTTATCTTTAAGAGTTATTTTTTAACTTTAAAGCTTTATTTCTCTCTTATATTAATAATATTACGCTTATAGCTAGCTTCGATAGCTAGAAACGTAATAAGACGATTCTAGAGAAAAAGATAAATAAACTCTATATATAAGAATAGAAAAACTATATTAAATTTAATTTAAAAAAAATAAAGCTAATTTACTTTATTTATTTTTTTAAGAAAGATTTAAAATCTTATTCTATTTTAATTACGCTTTTTACGAAGAACGTAATAGAATCTAAAGAATAGATTAAATAGCTAGAAATTTACTTTAACTATAGATTTATCTTTAAGATATATATATTTAAAAGAATTAGCTAGATTTATTTAATCTTCTATCGTCTCTCTAAACTAGCTAATATTAAGAGAAAGCTTTCTTTCTACGTAGTTTACTAGCTATATCTAGCTTACGTTACTATAATTATAGACTACGGCTCTAAAATCTACTAGAAAAATTAGAAATAATTTATTTACTAATTTAGAGTTTTTTAAAATCTTATTCTACGAAAGATTCTAGAGATTTTTAAAACTATCTCTATAATTTCTCTAGAAATAGAGAGTAGAATCTTACTAGCGAATATTTATTTAAATAAGCGACTATAAAAATACGCTCTTAGAATAAATCTACTTAAAGAATTTTATTCTATTTAAATTAAACTAGAGAAGATTAATCTAGATTAATAAATTTTAGATAGATCTACGTAGTTAGAGAAGATTAAACTTCTTTTAAAAATATAATTCGCGTCTTTAGAAGTAGTTAAATTCTTTTACTTTTTATTATAATTATTTAAACTACTTTATTCGACTACGATTAGCTCTCTAAATAAAGAGAAGTAGACTAAAGCCTATACGCTTAAAATTAAAAGAATATTCTTTAATTAAATAGCTATTTATTTTAACGCCTTCGTTCTATCTATAAATAAAAATATAGAAGTTAAAGTAGTAGTCTTTAACTTTAGCTAATCTAAAAAGAACTTAACGCGCTAGATTTATAAGAATCTTAGTTTTAAGAATCTAGTATATAATAATAAGATAGAGAGACTAGTAATAGCTTTAAATTTTATTATTAAAGTTAAATACGTCTCTAAAGATATAAAAATCTACGCGAATAATTAGATCGCGATTCTTAGACTAAGTAAGCCCGCTAATACGCCTAAGTAAGTATAATAAATTTAGACTATTAGATTAGCTAAAACGCTAAGAGCTAGAGAAAATATTATCTCTTTAGAATAATACTTTAGCTATAAGAATATTCTAGATAATAAGTATACTAATTAACTTATAAAAAGAGCTATAAAGTATTCTTTAAGTAGAGTCTTTACTTCTTTAAGCTTCTATCGAAGTAAAGTTAAGTAGAAGATCTATAAGAAGTAAAAAATAAAGCTTAAATTAATATTAAACTCGCTCTATAAACGTATCTTTAATTTAGAGATAGAGCGGCGACTTAAATCTTTTATAAAAGTTAGAGAAATAATCTTCGCCTACTATTAACTAAAGATTAAATATAATTACTTTAAGTCTTATCTTTACTATTTTAATTACGCTAAAAATAACTAGTATAGATATAATTATATAACTAAATAGATATTATATTATCTACTTCTTTCTTACTCTCTTTATAGAGACTCTTAAATTCTCTTAAAAGATAAGCTTAAGAAGTATTAACTTAAACTTATAAATCTTTTCTCTTTAACTCTAAAAGCTAGTCTAATAGCTAAGTTTTTAGAATAAATAAAGATTACTACTAGATAATAATAATTAAATAACTTATTTAATAAGATCTAAATACGTATTACTAAACGCTTATTTATATTTATCTCTTTTTTTTATTTTTCTTTTTTTACTTCTTCTCGTTCTTAGTACGTTCGCCGCGTTCGATTTAAAGCGAAAATAGACGAGAATTAAAGAAAAATAATTAAATAGCGAATATTTAAGCTTAAGTAGTTATTTTTACTAGTATCTACGACTATCTAGTATAGTTAATAACTAAGCTAATAGAGCTAAAAAGTTAAGATTTAATTTTTAGTTAAATAATCTCTATTTAGAGTTCTTTTTTAAATTTCTAAATTTAGAAGTAGAATTATATAGCTAGTTCGCTAATAGTAATACTTTAGCTAGTTATAATAAATAATAAATAAGTATTAATCTTAGATAGAAGAAAGCTAAATAAATCTAACTAGCTAAAAAGATCTTTTCTAAGAAGAGAACTTATTTATTTTACTTTTTATTTCTATTTTTTTTACTATTTTTTAAGCTTTTACTTTACTTTATTTATTTTTTTTTATTTTCTTCGCTCTCTACTTTCTTACTAAGCTTTTAAGCGTATTATTTTTAGTATTCTTCTTAAATTTTCTTTAACACGTATATATTTAAATATATAGATAGAAATAAGTTCTTTAAAAGAACTTTATCTCTAATAGTTTAAAACTTTATAAGAACATTAAACTAAATAAATAAATAAATATATATTAGATTCTTTAAATTAAGATTCTTATAAATCTAGCGCGTTAAATTCTCTTTAAATTAGCTAAAGTCGAAAACTATTACTTTAATATCTATATTTTTATTTAAAGATAGAACTAAGACGTCGAAGTAAATAGCTATTTAATTAAAAAGTATCTTTTTAATATTAAGTATATAGATTAAAGCCTACTTCTCTTTATTTAGAAAGCTAATTATAGCCGCGTAGAAAAGATTAATATTTATTTATTTATTTATTTAGTTTAACGTCTCTCTAAAGTTTTAAACTATTAGAGATAAGATTCTTTTAAAGAGCTTATTTCTATTTATATATCTAAATATATACGTGTTAAAGAAAATTTAAGAAGAATACTAGAAATAATACGCTTAAAAGCTTAGTAAGAAAATAGAGAGCGAAGAAAATAAAGAAAAAATAAATAAAATAAAATAAAAGCTTAAAAAATAATAAAAAATAGAAATAAAAAGTAAAGTAAGTAAGCTCTCTTCTTAAAGAGAGTCTTTTTAACTAGTTAGATTTATTTAACTTTCTTTTATCTAAGACTAATACTTACTTACTATTTATTATAACTAGCTAAAGTATTACTATTAGCGAACTAGCTATATAATTCTACTCTTAAATTTAGAAATCTAAAAAAGAGCTCTAAATAAAGATTACTTAATTAAGAATTAAACTTTAGCTTTTTAGTTCTATTAGCTTAGTTATTAACTATACTAGATAGCCGTAAATACTAATAAAAATAACTATTTAAGCTTAAATACTTACTATTTAGTTATTTTTCTTTAGTTCTCGTCCGTTTTCGCTCTAAATTAAACGCGGCGAACGTACTAAAAATAAAAAGAAGTAAAAAAAGAAAAATAAAAGAAAGAAATAAATATAAATAAGCGTTTAATAATATATATTTAGATCTTATTAGATAAGTCGTTTAATTACTATTATCTAGTAGTAATCTTTATTTATTTTAAGAACTTAGCTATTAGACTAGCTTCTAAAGTTAAAGAGAAGAGATCTATAAGTTTAAATTAATACTTTTTAAGCTTATCTTTTAAGAAAACTTAAGAGCCTTTATAAAAAAAGTAAAAAAGAAGTAGATAGCGCGATATCTATTTAGCTATATAACTATATCTATACTAGTCGTTTTTAATATAATTAAAACGATAAAGATAAAACTTAAAATAGTTATATTTAATCTTTAGTTAATAGTAGACGAAGGCCGTTTCTCTAACTTTTATAAAAAATTTAAGCTATCGCTCTATCTTTAAATTAAAGATACGTTTATAAAGTAAGTTTAATATTAATTTAAGCTTTATTTTTTACTTCTTATAGATCTTCTACTTAACTTTACTTTAATAGAAGCTTAGAGAAGTAGAGACTTTATTTAAAAAGTACTTTATAACTCTTTTCGCGAGCTAATTAGTATACTTATTATTTAAAACGTTCTTATAGTTAAAATACTATTCTAGAGAGACGATATTTTCTCTAGCTCTTAGTATTTTAGCTAATCTAATAGCTTAAATTTATTATACTTACTCGAGCGTATTAGCGGGCTTACTTAGTCTAAGAATCGTAGTCTAATTATTTATATAGATTTTTATATCTTTAGAGGCGTGTTTAGCTTTAATAATAAGATTTAGAGCTATTACTAGCTTCTTTATTTTATTATTATATATTAGATTCTTAAAATTAAGATTCTTATAAATCTAGCGCGTCGAATTCTCTTTAGATTAGCTAAAGTTAAAGACTACTACTTCGACTTCTATATTTTTATCTATAAATAGAATAAAGACGTCGAAATAGATAGCTATTTAATTAGAAAGTACTTTTTTAACTTTAAGCGCGTAGATCTTAGCCTACTTCTCTTTATTTAGAGAGCTAATTATAGTCGAATAGAGTAGTTTAAGTAACTATAATAAAAAGTAAAAGAATTTAACTACTTCTAAAGACGTAAGTTATATTTTTAAAAGAAGTTTAATCTTCTTTAACTATATAGATCTATTTAGAATTTATTAATTTAGATTAATCTTCTCTAGTTTAATTTAAATAGAATAGAATTCTTTAAATAGATTCGTTCTAAAAGCGTATTTTTATAATCGCTTATTTAAATAAATATTTACTAGTAGAATTTCACTCTCTATTTCTAGAAGAATTATAGAAGTAGTTTTAAAAACCTCTAGAATCTTTTATAGAGTAAGATTCTAAAGAACTCTAAATTAATAAATAAACTATCTCTAATTTTTCTAGTAGATTTTAAAGCTATAGTCTATAACTATAGTAATATAAGCTAAATATAGCTAGCGAATCGCGTAGAAAAAAAGTTCTCTTTTAATATTAGCTAGTCTAAAGAGACGATAGAAGATTAAATAAGCCTAGCTAATTCTTTTAAATATATATATTTTAAAGATAAATTCGTAGTTAAAGTAAATTTCTAGTTATTTAATCTATTCTTTAGATTCTATTACGTTCTTTATAGAGAGCGTAATTAAAATAAAATAAGATTTTAAGTCTTTCTTAAAGAAATAAGTAAAGTAAATAAACTTTATCTTTTTTAAATTAAATTTAATATAGTTTTTCTATTCTTACGTATAGAGTTTATTTATTTTCTTCTTTAGAATCGTCTTATTATATTTCTAGCTATCGAAGCTAGCTATAAGCGTAATATTATTAATATAAGAGAGAAATAAAGCTTTAAAGATAAGAAATAACTCTTAAAAATAGATTAGAAAAAGAATAGATAAGACTAGACTTTTTTATAAAATATTTATCTCTATTAAGCTAAACTCTTTCTTCTCTTTATTAAACGCGAGACTTAATATTTATATAAATATAAATAATTTTATCTACGCGAGTAGATTAATTAATATACTAATTTAAGCTATTATAGCTAGAAGTTATTCTTTAGCTACGTAGTTAAAAACGCTTTTAATATTAAAAAAAAGTATAAAGATTTTATGTTTAAAATAATAGTTCTTCTCTACTTTATTTAATAAAAGTATTATAATATTAATTACGAATTTCTTTAATCTTTCTCTAATTTAGATATAGTATAGAAGATTAAAGATCTTCGCTAGATAGTCTAGTCTTTTAGCTATAATTTATTTAAGTACTTTTTTAAGATAATTAAGTAAAGAGATAATTTAATAAAACTTTAAGTTCGCGATATCTCTTTTTTCTTTACTTAGAATTATTTTAGTAGCCGTATACTAGCTCGTAAAGTAATACTTATAGATAAATAATATAGAAAAGATTTTATTAAAGACGCTAGACTTCGCTCTAAACGCGTAAATAATAATTTTCTATATAATAGCGTTTAGTCTTAATATTTTTCTCTTAATTTATATAGAATACGTATTTTTAATCTTTCTTAAACTAAGCTTCGACTAGTTTTAGTATTTAGAGGCGTAGCTTTACTAGTTAAAGAAAGTAATTAAAGAGAATAATAAAAAGAGCTTTTTTTAAAAAGCTAAATACTTTTTCTTAAAACTATCTTTTAAACGTTTTTTTATATATATATTATAGCTAATTTTAAGAATTCTAGTATGCGTTCTAAACTTAATATAAGCTATAGTCTTAAAGATAGTCTTAAAGATTTTTTTTTCTAAAAAAAAATTTTAATATTTACGTTTAGCTCTTTTAATCGCTTTAAAGTAAATATTTTAACTATTTAAATATTATTACTTATTCTCTTTTATATATAGAGATTTAAAAGTATTAATCTCTCTTTATAGTTATCTTCGTTCTTCTAAAAGCTTATTTAACTACTATAATTTAGATTAAGCTTCTAGCTTTAGTTAAAGAATAGATAGATTTACTATAATAAATATAGTCTAGTTAAGACTTATCTTTAGAGTATCTAGCGTAAATATTTAATAAATTAAATCTTTTATTAAGTCTTAAGAGATATTTTTTAATAGAGAATTTAATTCTAAGCTTTTTAGAATCTTAAATACTACTATCTCTATCTATTATTTAAAAATATCTTAAAACTTAGACTAGTCGATCTTTTTCGTATTAAATCTAGTAATAGTAGTTATTATAGAAGATCTCGTATAGCCCGCTAATTCTAGACTAAATAGAATTATCTTATAATTAAAATTAAAGTTCGTAATCGTTTACTAGTTAATAATTCTATTAGCTAAAACTAACGTAGCTAGTATAAGATTAATAATTATCTCTCTTTTTAAATAAAGATAATAAAAGATACTCTTATTCTTTTTATTTAAGAGAGATAAATCGTTTTCTTCTAACTATTTTACTAGTCGATTAGCGCTAAATAAGAGAAAAGATTCTAGATTCTATTAGAAATAATAAATATTAAAATCTCTAGCTACTATAGTTTATATTCTAAGAGATTATTATTATAGAACGCGTTCTAGAGTAAGTTAAAAATTATTATTTATTTAATTCTTTTAGTTATATAAGTTAAGTAGCTTAAACTTTAACTTTCGCTATTCTATATTTAAAACTATTAGATTAAAACTTTACTAGAATTTAGTCTTTAAATTTATCTTTATTTCTCTAAGAAAGCGAAAGATATAGATTAATATTTAAAGTCTTAGATTAAAAGAATAGATTAATAGAATTTAGATAAATAAAAAATAATTAATTAACTAAAAGTTTAAGTTCTCGTAAAGTAAAATATATAATTCTTAATAAAGAATAAAATCTATTTTTAACTCTACTATAATATCTAAAATAAATTTTATTATTAAAATACTTCTATTTAAGTTAGCTTATAAAACTCGTAAAGAACTTATTTAAAATAAGTTTATTTAGAGTTTTTTAGAATATTTCTTAGCTCTTTTAGCTTCTTCGTCTTAGTAAATATATTATAAATATAAAGATATTTAGAGATAGTTTTTTAAGCCTTCTCTTTAGTCTTAAACGTAAGAACTAGCGAGCTTATATTTATTTATTTATTTATTTAATTTAACGTCTCTTTAGAGTCTTAAACTATTAAAGATAAAATCTCTCTAAGAGAATTCGCTTTTATCTATATATTAAAATATATATATACTAAAGAAGAATTCTAGAAGAATACTAAAAATAATATACTTAAAAGCTTAAGAAGAAATAAGAAGCGTATAAAAAGTTTAAAAAATAATAAAGAAAGTAAAGTAAGAACTTAAAAAATAATAAAATAGAGAAAAAAAATATAATAAGTAAACTTTCTTTTTAAAGAAAATCTTCTTAACTAGTTAGATTCGTTTAGCTTTCTTTTATTAAAGATCGATACTTACTTATTATTTATTATAACTAGCTAAAGTATTACTATTAGTAAACTAGCTATATTACTCTACTTCTAAATCTAGAAACTAGAAAAGAGCTCTAAATAAAGATTATTTAATTAAGATTTAAACTTTAACTTTTTAGTCTTATTAGCTTAATTATTAACTATATTAGATAGTCGTAAATACTAGTAAAAATAACTACTTTAGCTTAAATATTTATTATTTAGTCGTTTTTCTTTAGTTCTCGCCCGTTTTTACTTTAAATTAAACGCGGTAAACGCGTCGAGAATAAAAAGAAGCTAAAAAAGAGAATAGAAGAAAAATAAGTATAAATAAATATTTAATAATATATATTTAGATCTTATTAGATAAGTTATTTAATTATTATCGTCTAGTAGTAATCTTTATTTATTCTAAAAACTAAGTTATTAAGCTAGCTTCTAAAATTAAGAAAAAGAGATTTAATAGTTTAAATTAATTTTTCTTTAGCTTATCTTTTAAGAGAATTTAAAGATTTTTATAAAGAGAATAGAAGAGAAGTAGATAGTATAATATTTATTTAGTTATATAACTATATTTATACTAGTTATTTTTAATATAGTCGAGACGATAAAGATAGAACTTAAAGTATTTATATCTAATCTTTAGCTAGTAAAAGACGAAGACTATTTCTCTAACTTTTATAAAAAATTTAAGTCGTCGTTCTATCTTTAAATTAAAGATATATTTATAGAATAAGTTTACTATTAATTTAAGCTTCTTTTTCTACTCTTTATAGGTCTTTTACTTAATTTTACTTTAATAGAAGCTTAGAGAAGTAGAAGCTCTTTTAATAAAATATTTTATAATACTTTTAGTAAGTTAATTAACGTATTTATTATCTAAAATATTCTTATAGCTAAAGTACTATTTTAGAAAGACGATATTTTCTCTATTTCTTAGCTTTTTTACTAGACTAATAGCTTAAACTTATCGCTCTTATTTAAACGTATTAAAGAACTTCTTTAGTCTAAGAATTATAGTTTAGTTATTCGCGTAGATTCTTATATTTTTATCGCGGATCTAACTTTTAATAATAAAGTTAAGAGCTATTACTAGCTCTTTTATCTTACTATTATATACTAGATTCTCTAAACTAAGATTCTTATAAATCTAGCGCGTTAAGTTCTCTTTAAATTAGCTAAAATTAAAGATTACTACTTCGACATCTATATTTCTACTTAAAGATAGAACTAAAACGTTAAAGTAGATAGCTATTTAATTAGAGAATATTCTCTTAATATTAAATATATAGACTAAAGTCTACTTCTCTTTATTTAAAGAGCTAATTATAGCCGCGTAAAGAAGATTAATAGTCTATAATAAAAAGTAAAAGAAATTAACTTCTTTTAAGAGAGTAGATTACTCTCTAAAAAGAAGTTTAATCTTCTTTAACTATATAAATATTTTTATCTCTTATTAGTCTAGATTTATCTTCTCTAGTTTAATTTAAAGAGAATAAAATTCTTTAAGTAAATTTATTTTAAGAGCGTATTTTTATAATCGCTTATTTAGACGAATATTCGCTAGTAGAATTTTACTCTCTATTTCTAAAGAAATTATAAGAGCGATTTTAAAAACTTCTAAAATCTTTTATAAAATAAGATTCTAAAGAACTTTTAATTAATAAGTAAATCGTCTCTAGTTCTTTTAATAGATTTTAAAGTCGTAGTTTATAACTATAGTTACGTAAGCTAAATAAAGCTAGCGAACTATATAGAAGAAAAGCTCTCTCTTAATATTAATAAGTTTAAAGAGATAATAAAAGACTAAATAAATCTAGCTAATTCTTTTAAATATATATGTTTTAAAAATAAATTTATAGTTAAAGTAAATTTCTAGTTACTTAATCTAATTTTTAGATTCTACTATATCTTTCGTAGATAATATAATAGAGACTAAGCGAAATTTTAAGTTCTCTTTAAAAGAGTAGATAAAGTATATAAGCTTCGTCTTCTTAAAATTAAATTTAATATAGTTTTTATAATTTTATATAAAGAGTCTTTTTATTTTCTTCTTTAATATCTTCTTATTACTCTTCTAGCTACTAGAGCTAGCTATTATTATAATATTATTAATATAAAAGAGAAAAGAAGTCTTAGAAATAAAAAATATCTTTTAAAGATAAATTAAAAAGAGAATAAATAAAACTAAGCTTTCTTATAAAATATTTATTTTAATTAAACTAAACTCTTCTTCTTCTTCGTTAAACGCGAGGCTTAATATTTATATAGATATAAATAATTTTATCTACGTAAGTAGATTAATTAATATACTAATTTAAGCTATTATAGCTAAAAGTTATTCTTTAGCGACGTAGTTAAAGACGCTTTTAATATTAAAAAAAAGTATAAAGATCTTATATTTAAAATAATAATTCTTCTCTACTTTATTTAATAAAAGTATTATAATATTAATTACGAATTTCTTTAATCTTTCTCTAATTTAAATATAATAAAGAAGATTAAAGATCTTCGCTAAATAGTTTAGTCTTTTAGTTATAATTCGTTCTAGTACTTTTCTAAGATAATTAAGAAGAGAAATAATATAATAGAATTTTAAGTTTATAATATTACTCTTTTTCTTACTTAAGATTATCTTAATAGCCGTACGCTAGCCCGTTAGATAATAGTCGTAAATAAATAGCGTAGAAAAGATCTTATTAAAGACGTTAAGCTTCGCTTTAAATATATAAATAATAATTTTCTATATAATAACGTTTAGTTCTAACGTTTTTTTTTTAATTTATATAAAGTACGTATTCTTAATTTTTTTTAAACTAAGCTTCGACTAGTTTTAGCGTTTAGAGACGTAGCTCTACTAGTTAAAAGAGATAATAGAAGAAGATAATAAAAAGAGTCTTTTTCTAAAAACTAAATACTTTCTTTTAAAACTATTTTTTAGACGTTTTTTTATATATATATTATAGCTAATCTTAGAGATTTTAGTATACGTTCTAAACTTAGTATAAGCTATAGTCTTAAAGATAGTTTTAAGAGTTTCTTTTTTTAAAAAAAAATTCTAGTATTCGCGTTTAGTTCTCTTAACTACTTTAAAATAGATATTTTAATTATTTAAATATCTTCGCTTACTTTCTTTTATATATAGAGATTTAAAAGTATTAGTCTTTTTTTATAGTTATCTTCGTTCTTTTAAAAGCTTATTTAACTACTATAATTTAGATTAAGCTTCTAGTTTTAATTAAGAAATAGAAAGATCTATTATAATAAATATAATCTAGTTAAGACTTATCTTTAAGATATCTAACGTAAGTATTTAATAAATTAAATCTTCTATTAAGTTTTTAGAGATATCTTTTAATAGAGAATTTAATTCTAAGCTTTTTAAAGCTTTAAATACTATCGTCTCTATCTATTATTTAAAGATTTCTTAAAACTTAGACTAGTCGGTCTTTTTTATATTAAATCTAGCGATAGTAGCTATTATAGAAGATTTTATATAGTCTACTAATTCTAGACTAAATAGAATTATCTTATAATTAAAATTAAAGTTTATAATTATTTACTAGTTAATAATTCTATTAGCTAAAGCTAACGTCGCTAATATAAAATTAATAATCGTCTCTCTCTTTAAATAGAGATAGTAAAAAATATCTTTTTCTTCTTTATTTAGAAGAGATAGATTATTTTCTTTAAACTATTCGACTAGCTAATTAGCGCTAGACGAGAAAGAAGATTTTAAATTCTATTAGAAATAGTAAATATTAAAATTTTTAATAACTATAGCTTACGTTCTAAAAGATTATTATTATAGAACGCGTTTTAGAGTATATTAAAAATCGTTATTTATTTAATTCTTTTAGTTATATAAGTTAAGTAGCTTAAACTTTAACTTTTACTACTCTATACTTAAAACTATTAGATTAAAACTTTACTAGAATTTAGTCTCTAAATTTATCTTTATTTCTCTAAGAAAGCGAAAAACGTAAATTAATATTTAAAATCTAAAATTAAATAAATAGATTAATAGAATTTAAATAAATAAGAGATAATTAATTAATCGAAAGTCTAAGTTCTTATAGAATAAAATATATAATTCTTAATAAAGAACTAGATTTATTTTTAACTTTATTATAATATCTAAAATAGATTTCGTTACTAAAATACTTCTATTTAAATTAGCTTATAAAACTTATAAAGAACTTATTTAAAATAAGTTTATTTAAAGTTCTTTAAAGTATTTTTTAGCTCTCTTAGCTTCTTTATCTTAATAAATACGCTATAAATATAAAGACGTTTAGAGATAATCTTTTAAATCTTCTCTTTAATCTTAAACGTAAGAACTAGTAAGCTTATAAACTACTTTATTCTCTTAGTCTCTAGCGTAAGCTAGTAGAAGACGTTAATAATCTTTAAATTATTATAGATCTTAATCTTAGTTTAAATAGCCTCGCTAAAGTTCTTATAAGAGAGAATTAAGAGATTTTACGTAAATATATTATATACGACTACTTTATATTACGTATAGTTCTTTATAATTAATTAAATAGAAATAACTTAATTAATTATCGTTTTATTCTTTAAAAGAAATTTAGTAAAGAAGTTCTTATACGCGATAAATATAATATTCTTTCTTAATAAGAGAAAAACTATTACGATTATAGATCTTATTCTTTTAAGCTAGTTTAAAAACGTCTTATTAAAGATATTTTATAGATTAAAAAATAAGAAGTTTATAATTTTTATAGCTAGCGTAAAAATAATCTATCGCGTAATTTTTTTAAATATAGAGATCTTTAATTTCTTCTTTAAAGAAGAGGTAATCTATAGTTCTTCTTTTAACGCGATAGTAGCGGCTATTAAGATATATATAAACTAGCTAGATACTATAATTAGCTATTATATAGTCTTTAAATATTATAAAATTAAAAAAGTAGCTCTTTATAAGATCTAGTTTAAAAGAATAACGATAGTAAACTTAAATAAGTTCTTTATCTTTTTTATAAGATCTATCGCGGTCTTTTTAAGAACTCGAACTTATATAATAAGAATCGCGTTAGTCTTATCTATAATTTTATTTATCTTAATATACTATTATACGATCTTAATTAGATTTAGAATAGATCTCTATTTTTTCTTAAAGAGAATAAGATTTACGGCTTTAACTAGAAGATTAAGTACGTATTCTATAATCTCTTTTAATAATTATAGATTTATTTTAAGTTATTATACGTTCTTAATATTTAAGTTAATATAAGATTTAAAAATAAATTAAGAGTTTAATATTTCTCTCTTTATAAAGAAAATTAATATAATTTTTAAAAAGAGTTATTTCTTACGTAGATTCTCTTATAAAAAAAGATTTTTTATAAATTTAAAATTTAAGAGATCTAGCGTAGCTACTACTAAAAGAGACGTAAATATAGTTAAAGAATTTTTAAAGTTTTTTATAGTTATATTTATAGTCTTAAAGTCTATATTCTACGTTAAAAAAGATAGAATAGAACTTAAAAAAAATAAATTCTACTTTAAAAAAGATATTTTAAATTTATAAGAGAATTTCTAAGCTCTTTCTATAAGAAAAACGTATAGAAATAATAGAAATAAACGAAAAATAAACTAGAAGTAAATTATTAGCTTTAGTTTTATTTAAACTAAGTTATAAATAAAAGAAATCTAGATTAAAATAAGAACTTTTCTTAATTACTTACTCTCTAGAAGTAAACGAAGAGGTCGATAAAGCTAATATAAATATTAAAGATTTTAAGAGACTAGAAAACGCCTTAGCGTAAAGCTTAAATTATAAAAAATATTTATATATATAAAACTCTTTAGTAAGATCTAAGAAAAAAGCTTTTAGTAGACTTTAAAATAAAATTTTTAAACGTAGAAAAGAGCTATTATAATATAACTTTAAAAATAAATTTTATAGTATTATATAATTCTCTATACGAAGTTTAGAACGAATTCGAGTAATTTTTAAAAATAAAGAGAGCTATAAAGCTTTAGCTAGTCTAATACTATTTAGAATATTTCTTCTTTTACGTATTACGTAATAGCGCGTACGTCTATAAAGCTAAGAATTAAGATTCTAGCTAAAAAAATTAAGGGCTTTTAAATAATATTAATTTTAACGTAATTCTTAAGAGTTAAATTTAAAGATTATTATATATATAATAAGTTTATAGACTACTCTATTTTCTTAGTCTTTAGCGTAAGCTAGTAGAAGACGTCGATAATCTTTAAACTATTATTATAGATCTTAATTTTCGTTTAAATAGCCTCGCTAAAGTTCTTATAAGAGAGGGTTAAAAGATCTTACGTAAATACGTTATATATAGCTATCTTATACTACGTATAATTTTTTATAATCGATTAAATAAAGATAATTTAATTAATTATTATCTTATTCTTTAAAAGAAATTTAACGAAGAAGTTTTTATATATAATAAGTATAATATTCTTTTTTAGCAAGAGAGAGACTATTATAATTATAAATCTTATTCTCTTAAGCTAGTTTAAAAACGTCTTATTAAAGATATTTTAAAAACTAAAGAACGAGAAGTCCGCGATTTTTATAGTTAATATAAAAATAATCTACTATATAACTTTTTTAAATATAGAGACCTTTAATTTCTTTTTTAAAAAAGAAATAATCTATAGTTCTTCTTTTAACGCGGTAATAGTAACTATTAAAATATATATAGACTAGCTAGATATTATAATTAACTACTATATAGTCTTTAAGCGTTATAAAATTAAGAAGATAGCTCTTTATAAGATTTAGTTTAAGAGAATAATAATAGTAAACTTAAATAAGTTCTTTATCTTTTTTATAAAATCTATTATAGTCTTTTTAAGGGCTTAAACTTATATAGTAAGAACTATATTAATCTTATCTATAGTTTTACTCGTCTTAGTATACTATCGTATAATTTTAATTAGATTTAGAATAGACCTCTATTTTTCTTTAAAGAGAATAAAATTTATAGTTTTAACTAAAAGACTAAGTACGTATTTTATAGTCTCTTTTAATAATTATAGATTTATTTTAAGTTATTATACGTTTTTAATATTTAAATTAATATAAAATTTAAAGATAAATTAAGAGTTTAATATTTCTCTCTTTATAAAAAAAGTTAATATAATTTTTAAAAAGAGTCGTTTCTTATATAGATTCTTTTATAAAAAGAGATTTTTTATAGATTTAAAGTTTAAGAGGTCTAGCGTAGCTACTACTAAAAGAAATATAGACGTAGTTAGAGAATTTTTAAAGTTTTTTATAGCTATATTTATAGTCTTAAAGTTTATATTCTATATTAGAGAAGATAGAATAGAGCTTAAAGAAAATAAATTCTACTTTAAAAAAGATATTCTAGATTTATAAAGAAATTTCTAAGCTCTTTTTATAAGAAAAATATATAGAAATAATAGAAATAGACGAAGAATAAACTAAAAGTAAATTATTAACTTTAGTTTTATCTAAACTAAGCCGTAAATAAAAGAAATCTAGGCTAAGATAAAAGCTTTTCTTAATTACTTACTCTCTAGAAGTAAACGAAGAGGCTAATAGAGCTAATATAAATATTAAAGATTTTAAGAGATTAAAAAACGTCTTAGCGTAAAGCTTAAATTATAAGAGACGTCTATATATATAAAACTCTTTAGTAAAATCTAAAAAAGAGGCTTTTAGTAGACTTTAAAATAGAATTCTTAGACGTAGAAAAAAGCTACTATAATATAACTTTAAAAATAAATTTTATAGTATTATATAATTCTCTATATAAAGTTTAGAACGAATTTAAGTAATTTTTAAAAATAGAAAGAACTATAAAGCTTTAGCTAGTCTAGTACTATTTAGAGTATCTCTTTTTCTACGTATTACGTAATAGCGCGTACGTCTATAAAGCTAAGAATCGAGATTCTAGCTAAGAAAATTAAGAGCTTTTAAATAATATTAGTCTTAGCGTAATTCTTAAGAATTAAATTTAAAGATTATTATAGATTTTTTAAAAAGATTAATAGTTTATAATAAAAAGTAGAAGAAGTTAACTTCTTCTAAAAGAATAGATTACTCTCTAAGAAGAAGTTTAATTTTTTTTAACTATATAAACGTCTTTATTTTTTATTAGTCTAGATTTATCTTCTCTAGTTTAATTTAAAGAAAGTAAAATTCTTTAAGTAAATTTATTTTAAAAGCGTATTTTTATAATCGCTTATTTAAATAAATATTTACTAGTAGAATTTTACTCTTTATTTCTAAAGAAATTATAAAGATAGTTTTAAAAATCTTTAAAATCTTTTATAGAGTAAGATTCTAAAGAACTTTTAATTAATAAGTAAATCGTCTTTAGTTCTTCTAGTAGATTTTAAAGTCGTAGTCTATAATTATAGTTATATAAGCTAAATAAAGCTAGTAAACTACGTAAAAAAAGAGTCTTCTTTTAACGTTAATAAGTTTAGAAAGACGATAGAAGATTAAATAAGTCTAGCTAACTCTTTTAAATATATATATTTTAAAGATAAACTTATAATTAAAGTAAATTTCTAGTTACTTAATCTAATTTTTAGATTCTACTATATTTTTTATAAATAATATAATAAAAACTAAGTAAAATTTTAAGTTCTTTTTAAAAGAGTAAATAAAGTATATAAGCTTCGTCTTCTTAAAATTAAATTTAATATAGTTTTTATAATTTTATATAAAGAGTCTTTTTATTTTCTTTTCTAATATCTTTTTATTACTTTTCTAGCTATTAAAGCTAGCTATTATTATAATATTATTAATATAAAAGAAAAAAGAAGTTTTAAAGATAAAAAATATCTTTTAAAAATAAATTAAGAAGAGAATAGATAAAATTAAGCTTTTTTATAAAATATTTATTTTAATTAGATTAAACTCTTCTTTTTCTTTATTAAACGCGAGGCTTAATATTTATATAAATATAAATAACTTTATTTATATAAGTAGATTAATTAATATACTAATTTAAGCTATTATAACTAGAAGTTATTCTTTAATTATATAGTTAAAAACGCTTTTAATATTAAGAAAAAATATAAAAATTTTATATTTAAAATAATAGTTCTTCTCTACTTTATTTAATAAAAGTATTATAATATTAATCGTAAACTTCTTTAATCTTTCTTTAATTTAAATATAGTAGAGAAGATTAAAGATCTTTACTAAATAATTTAGTCTTTTAGCTATAATTTATTCTAGTACTTTTTTAAGATAATTAAGAAGAGAAATAATATAATAAAACTTTAAATTTATAATATTACTTTTTTTCTTATTTAAGATTATCTTAATAGCCGTACGCTAGCCCGTTAAATAATAGCCGTAGACGAATAGCGTAGAAAAGATTTTATTAAAGACGTTAAACTTTACTCTAAATATATAAATAATAATTTTCTATATAATAGCGTTTAATTTTAATATTTTTCTCTTAATTTATATAAAGTACGTATTCTTAATTTCTTTTAAATTAAGCTTCGGCTAGTTCTAGTATTTAGAAACGTAGCTTTATTAGTTAAATAAAATAATAAAAAAAGATAATAAAAAGAGTTTCTTTTTAAAAACTAAATACTTTTTCTTAAAACTATCTTCTAGACGTTTTTTTATATACGTATTATAGCTAATTTTAAAGATTCTAGTATACGTTCTAGACTTAGTATAAGCTATAGTTTTAAAGATAGTCTTAAGAGTTTTTTTTTTAAAAAAGAATTCTAATATTCGCGTTTAGCTTTTTTAATTACTTTAAAGTAAATATTTTAGCTATTTAAGTATCTTTACTTATTTTCTTTTATATATAGAGATTTAAAAGTATTAGTCTCTCTTTATAGTCGTCTTTATTCTTTTAAAAGCTTATTTAACTACTATAATTTAGATCGAGCTTCTAGTTTTAATCGAAAAATAAAAAGATTTATTATAATAAATATAATTTAGTTAAAACTTATCTTTAGAATATTTAATATAAATATTTAGTAAATTAAGTCTTCTATTAAGTCTTTAAAAATATCTTTTAATAAGAAATTTAATTCTAAACTTTTTAGAGTCTTAAATATTATTATCTCTATCTATTATTTAAAGATTTTTTAAAACTTAGACTAGTTAGTCTTTTTTATATTAAATCTAATAATAATAGCTATCGTAGAAGGTTTTATATAGTCTATTAGTTCTAAACTAAATAGAATTATTTTATAATCGAAATTAAAGTTCGTAATTATTTATTAGTTAATAATTCTATTAGCTAAAGCTAGCGTTACTAGCGTAAGATTAATAATTATCTCTCTTTTTAAATAGAAGCGATAAAAGATATCTTTCTCTTCTTTATTTAAAAAAAATAGATTATTTTCTTTAAACTATTTAATTAGTTAATTAGCGTTAGATAAGAAAAAAGATTTCGAATTCTACTAAAGATAATAAATATTAAAATTCTTAATAACTATA
Source organism: Diplodia intermedia (assembly GCA_021495925.1). Taxonomy (NCBI): domain Eukaryota; kingdom Fungi; phylum Ascomycota; class Dothideomycetes; order Botryosphaeriales; family Botryosphaeriaceae; genus Diplodia; species Diplodia intermedia. The sequence continues at coordinate 70,268 of JAKEKT010000036.1, read as the reverse complement.
GTCTATATTCTAAGAGATTACTATTATAGAATATATTCTAAAGTATATTAATAAGAAGTTAAATATTATAACTAATTTAATATCTATTAAAATTAATCTTTAAAAATCGCGCTAAGACTAATACTAATTAATTTCTTATAGTCTATATAGCTAGAATCTCGATTCTTAGCTATATAGCTAGCCGCGCTATTACGTAATAAAAGAAAGAAGTTAAGTTTATTAGATTTTAAATCTTTATATTTATCTTATACTACTATCTCTAGTCGAATCGCTTTAAAACTTTATATATAAAAAAAAGTATATAAAAGAGCTCGAAAATAAAGTTATATTAATATTAGTCTAGCTAACGTTAAATAACTTATTATTATTTTTATTAAAATTACTTCTTTTTTTTTTGTAATCGCTATATAGAATTTACGCGTTCGTATACTAAAATCTTTATAATAACTCGTTTAACTTAATCGCGTATTCTACGTAATCCTCGTATTACTCGTTTATTAGCGAGAGCTAAAAACGACTAAATACTAAAGAAAAAACTAACTTTAATTCGCTAACTAAAGAATTTAAATAATCTAGCGGCTTATACTACTTTTAGTAGTCTTTACTATATTATTTAGCGGTAAATAGTCTATAAAATTATATATAATCTACTTTATATAGATTAAATATTCGATTACTAGACTAATTATTATAAAAAAGAAGTTAATCTTTTTATATTTCTTTATATAAAGAATACGATCTCTATTTTAATTTCTTTTAAATCTAAAATATCGCTCTTAAAAAGTAGATTTTTATCTATCGTCTCTTTAAAAACTTCTTTCTATATCTCTACTTCTATAAAAATAGAGATAGATCTCTCTCTATTAACTCTAAAGCTACGTTCTAAAACTAGAAAGAGACTTATATCTTCTATATTTAATATTAGAAGTAAGAACTTTCTTTTTATCTTAGAGATAGCTTTTTACTCTAGAATTTCTATTTCTTTAAAACTTATCTTTTAATTCTTAATTCTAATCTCTATCGCGTTATCTATAAAACTAACTACGGCCTTAAATACTATATTTCTAGTCTAAGACTATATTTAAAGAACTATAAATCTCTTAAATTTTTATCTTAAAGAATTACGGCTTCTAGACCTTCTAAAAGTCTTTTATAATTATATTAAGAAGAATTATCTCTTCTCTAATAATTTAAAGTCTCGCTAGTCTACTAGTATTTTAAATTCGTCTACTAGTACGCTTTAAACGTCTAGTAAACTCTCTTAAATCTACGCCGCGGCTATAATAACGAATTTTTTACTATTAGTCTTAAAAATAACTAGATCTTCTAGTAAATCTATTATAAAAGCTATCTTAATAGCTAAGCCTTAAGTTTTTACTATTAAATAACTAGTTCTACGCGATTTTATTCTTTCGTTTCTCTTTAACGCTAGAGAATTTTAAGACGTTTTTAATACTCGCTTTTCTAATATTAAGAAAAAACTTATTTTTATCGTAAGTACTATTTCTTTTAAAAGAAACTTAATATTTATAACTATTATCTTTTTCTCTAGTAGTTTTTTACTAGAGAATCGTTCTCTATAGAATAATTTTATTTTATTTAGAGCAATAGAATAGTTTAAGACGTAGTTTAAAATAGCTATCTATAATCTCTTTACTAAAAAATATATCTCTTTAAAGATACTTTTCTCTATTAGAAAGAACGTAGCTATCTTTAATAATAACTTAGAAGTAGCTAGTACTTCGTACTAGCTAACGCGAGAAGAAAAGTAGATAAATTAGTCTATAAGCTTAATTTATTTTAGCTTTTCTACTAAATTTAAGACGAATAAGACTATAAAAAATAGTCTTTATATTATTAGTCTTTATTTATAAGTAAAAGGCCTATATTTTCGACTCTTATCTCTTTTATTATAAATTCTCTTATCTTTTACTTATACTTTCTCTTATTTTTTCTTTTTATTTTTTACTATTAAGTCTTTAGTTAATAGGTTTTCTCTTCGAAGTTTTTATTTTAACTTTAGACGCTATTTTCTACTTTTAAGTATATTATTTCTAGTACTCTTCTAAACTTTTTCTCTAATATATATATATTTAGATATATAGCTAGAAGTAGACTTTCTCTAAAGAGATCTTATCTCTAATAGTTTTAAACTCTAGAGAGACGTTAAACTAAATAAATAAATAAATAAAATATATTAAAAATTATTACTTATTTAATTTATTTTTTTATTTATTTATTTATTTATTTAGTTTAACGTCTCTCTAGAGTTTTAAACTATTAAAGACGAAACTTCTTTAAAAGAATTCGCTTCTATCTATATATCTAAATATATATATATTAAAGAAAAATTCTAGAAGAATATTAGAAATAATATACTTAAAAGCTTAAGAAGAAATAAGAAGCGTATAAAAAGTTTAAAAAATAATAAAAAAAGTAAAGTAAGAACTTAAAAGATAATAAAATAAAGAAAAAAAGTATAATAAATAAGCTCTCTTTTTAAAGAAAGTCTCTTTAACTAGTTAAATTTATTTAGCTTTCTTCTATTAAAGACTAATACTTACTTACTATTTATTATAACTAGTCGAAGTATTACTACTAGTAAACTAGCTATATAACTCTACTCTTAAATTTAGAAACTAGAAAAGAGCTCTAAATAAAGATTACTTAATTAAGATTTAAATTTTAGCTTTTTAGTTCTATTAGCTTAGTTACTAACTATATTAGATAGTTATAAATACTAGTAAAAATAACTACTTTAGCTTAAATATTTACTATTTAGTCGTTTTTCTTCGGTTCTCGCCCGTTTTTACTTTAAATCGAATACGATAAACGCGCTAAGAACGAGAAGAAGCTAAAGAAGAGAATATAAGAAAAATAAATATAAATAAGTATTTAGTAATATATATTTAGATCTTATTAAATAAGTTATTTAATTACTATCGTCTAATAGTAATCTTTATTTATTCTAAAAACTAAGTCGTTAAGCTAGCTTCTAAAGTTAAAAAAAAAGATTTAATAGTTTAAATTAATTCTTTTTTAGTTTATCTTTTAAGAGAATTTAAGGATTTCTATAAAGAGAATAGAAGAGAAGTAGATAACGCGATATTTATCTAGTTATATAGCTATATCTATACTAGTTATTTTTAGTATAGTTAAGATAATAAAGATAGAACTTAAAGTATTTATATCTAATCTTTAGCTAATAAAAGACGAAGGCTATTTCTTTAACTTTTATAAAAGATTTAAGTTATCGCTCTATCTCTAAATTAAAGATATATTTATAGAGTAAGTTCGCCGCTAATTTAAGCTTTTTTTTCTACTCTTTATAGATCTTCTACTTAATCTTACTTTAGTAGAAGCTTAAAGAAGTAGAAGTTCTTTTAATAGAGTACTTTATAGTATTTTTAGTAAGCTAATTAACGTATTTATTATCTAAAACGTTCTTATAGTTAAAATACTATTTTAGAGAGATAATATTTTCTTTATTTCTTAGCTTTTTTACTAAACTAATAGCTTAAACTTATTATTTTTATTTAGACGTATTAGAGAGCTTCTTTAGTCTAAAAATTATAGTCTAGTTATTTATATAGATTCTTATATTCTTATCGCGAATTTAACTTTTAACGATAAAGTTAAAGGCTATTACTAGTTCTTCTATCTCGCTATTATATACTAGATTCTCTAAATTAAGATTCTTATAAATTTAGCGCGTTAGATTCTCTTTAAATTAGCTAAAGTTAAAGACTACTACTTCGACGTCTATATTTCTATTTAAAGATAGAACTAAGATATTAAAGTAAATAGCTATTTAATTAGAGAATATCTTCTTAATATTAAATATATAGACTAAAGTCTACTTCTCTTTATTTAAAGAGCTAATCGTAGTCGTATAGAAAAGATCGATAGTCTATAATAAAAAGTAGAAGAAGTTAATCTCTTTTAAGAGAATAAGTTACTCTTTAAGAAAAAGTTTAATCTTTTTTAACTATATAGACGTCTTTATTTCTTATTAGTTTAGATTTATCTTCTCTAGTTTAATTTAAAGAGAGTAGAATTTTTTAAGTAAATTTATTTTAAGAGCGTATTTTTATAACTACTTATTTAAATAAATATTCGCTAGTAGAATTTTACTCTCTATTTCTAAAGAGATTATAGAAATAGTTTTAAAAATCTCTAAAATCTTTTATAAAATAAGATTTTAAAGAACTTTTAATTAATAAGTAAATCGTCTCTAGTTCTTTTAGTAGATTTTAAAGTCGTAGTCTATAATTATAGTTATATAAGCTAAATAAAGCTAGCGAACTACGTAGAAGAAGAGTCTTCTCTTAATATTAGTAAGTTTAAAGAGTTAGTAGAAGATTAAATAGATCTAGCTAATTCTTTTAAATATATACGTTTTAAAGATAAACTTATAGTTAAAGTAAATTTCTAGTTACTTAATTTAATTTTTAGATTCTACTATATTTTTTATAAATAATATAATAGAGATTAAACGAAGTTTTAAGTTCTTTTTAAAAGAGTAAATAAAGTATATAAGCTTCGTCTTCTTAAGATTAAATTTAATATAGTTTTTATAGTCTCGCGTAAAGAGTCTTTTTATTTTCTTTTTTAATATCTTCTTATTACTCTTCTAGCTATCGAAGCTAGCTATTATCGTAATATTATTAATATAAGAGAGAAAAGAAGTCTTAGAGATAAAAAATATCTTTTAAAAATAAATTAAAAAGAGAATAGATAAGACTAAGCTTTCTTATAAAATATTTATTTTAATTAAGTTAAACTCTTCTTCTTCTTTATTAAACGCGAGGCTTAATATTTATATAAATATAAATAATTTTATCTATATAAGTAGATTAATTAATATACTAATTTAAGTTATTATAGCTAGAAGTTATTCTTTAGCGACGTAGTTAAAGACGCTTTTAATATTAAGAAAAAGTACGAAGATCTTATATTTAAGATAATAATTCTTTTTTACTTTATTTAATAAAAGTATTATAATATTAATTACGAATTTCTTTAATCTTCTTCTAATTTAAATATAATAAAGAAGATTAAAGATCTTTACTAAATAGTTTAGTCTTTTAGTTATAATTCGTTCTAGTACTTTTCTAAAATAATTAAGAAGAGAAATAATACGATAAAACTTTAAGTTTATAATATTACTTTTTCTCTTACTTAAGATTATCTTAATAGCTATACGCTAGCTTATTAAGTAATAGTTATAGACGAATAGTATAGAAAAGATCTTATTAAAGATATTAGACTTCGCTTTAAATATATAGATAATAATTTTCTACGTAATAGCATCTAGTTTTAACGTTTTTTCTTTAATTTATATAGAGTACGTATTCTTAATTTCTTTTAAACTAAGCTTCGGCTAGTTCTAGCGTTTAAAAACGTAGCTTTACTAGTTAAAAAAGATAATAGAAGAGAATAATAAAAAGAGTCTCTTTTTAAAAGCTAAATACTTTTTTTTAAAACTATCTTCTAGATGTTTTTCTATATATATATTATAGCTAATCTTAGAAATTCTAGCATACGTTCTAGACTTAATATAAGCTATAGTCTTAAAAATAGTTTTAAAAATTTCTTTTTTTAGAAAAGAATTCTAGTATTCGCGTTTAGCTCTCTTAATTACTTTAAAGTAGATATTTTAACTATTTAAGTATCTTCGCTTATTCTCTTTTATATATAGAGATTTAAAAGTATTAGTTTCTCTTTATAGTCGTCTTTATTCTTCTAAAAGCTTATCTAACTACTATAGTTTAGATCGAGCTTCTAGTTTTAATTAAAAAATAGAAAGATTCGCCGTAATAAATATAGTTTAGTTAAGACTTATCTTTAAAGTATTTAACGTAAGTATTTAGCGAATTAAACCTTCTATTAAGTCTCTAGAGATATCTTTTAATAAGAAGTTTAATTTTAAGCTTTTTAAAGTCTTAAATATTATCGTCTCTATCTATTATTTAAAGATTTTTTAAAACTTAGACTAGTCGACCTTTTTCGTATTAAATCTAGTAATAATAGCTATTATAGAAGGTCTTATATAGTCTATTAATTCTAGACTAAATAGAATTATCTTATAATTAAAATCGAAGTTTATAATTATTTACTAGTTAATAATTCTATTAGTTAAAGCTAGCGTAGCTAGTATAAGATTAATAATTATCTCTCTCTCTAAATAAAAGTAATAAAAAATATCTTTTTCTTCTTTATTTAAGAGAGATAGATTATTTTCTTTAAATTATTTAACTAGCTAATTAATACTAGACGAGAAAGAAGATTTTAAATTTTATTAAAGATAATAAATATTAAAATTTCTAGCTACTATAGTCTACGTTCGAAGAAATTACTATTATAGAACGCGTTTTAAAGTATACTAAGAATTATTACTCGTTTAATTCTTCTAGTTATATAAGTTAAGTAGCTTAAACTTTAACTTTCGCTACTCTATATTTAAAACTATTAGATTAAAATTTTACTAGAATTCGATCTCTAAATTTATCTTCGTATCTCTAAGAAAGCGAAAAACGTAGACTAATATTTAAGATTTTAGATTAAAAGAATAGACTAATAGAATTTAGACGAATAAAAAATAATTAATTAATCGAAAGTCTAAGTTCTCGTAGAATAAAATATATAGTTTTTAATAAAGAACGAGATCTATCTTTAACTCTATTATAATATCTAGAATAGATTTTATTATTAAAATACTTCTATTTAAGTTAGCTTATAGAACTTATAAAGAACTTATTTAAAATAAATTTTATTTTAAGTTCTTTAAAGTATTTCTTAGTTCTCTTAGCTTTTTTATCTTAATAAATACGTTATAAATATAAAGACGTTTAAAGATAGTCTTTTAAGTCTCTTTTTTAATCTTAAACGTAAGAACTAGCGAGTCTATAGACTACTTTATTCTCTTAGTCTTTAGCGTAAGCTAGTAGAAGACGCTAATAATCTTTAAATTATTATTATAGATCTTAATTTTAGTTTAAATAGTCTTACTAAAGTTCTTACGAAAGAGAATTAAAAGATCTTATATAGATACGTTATATATAACTATCTTATACTACGTATAGTTTTTTATAATTAATTAAGTAGAAATAACTTAATTAATTATTACTTTATTTCTTAGAAGAAATTCGGCGAAGAAGTCTTTATATATAATAAGTATAATATTCTTTTTTAATAAAAGAGAGACTATTATAATTATAGATTTTATTCTCTTTAGCTAGTTTAAAAACGTCTTATTAAAAATATTTTATAGTTTAAAAAATAAGAAGTTCGTAATTTTTATAGCTAATATAAGAATAATTTATTATATAACTTTTTTAAATATAGAGGCCTTTAGCTTCTTTTTTAAAAAAGAGATAATTTATAGTTCTTCTTTTAACGCGGCGGTAGCGGCTATTAAGATATACGTAGACTAGCTAGATACTATAATCGACTATTACGTAGACTTTAAGTATTATAAGATTATAAAAATAGCTCTTTATAAGATTTAGTTTAAGAAAATAGCGATAATAAACTTAAATAAATTCTTTATTTTTCTTATAAGATTTATTATAGTCTTTTTAAGAACTCAAACTTATATAGTAAGAATTACGTTAGTCTTATCTATAGTTTTATCTATCTTAATATATTATCGTACGATCTTAATTAGATTTAAAATAGACCTTTATTTTTTCTTAAAGAAGATAAGATTCGTAGTCTTAACTAAAAGATTAAGTACGTATTTAATAGTCTCTTTTAACGACCGCGAGTTTATTTCGAGTTATCGTATATTCTTAATATTTAAATTAATATAAAATTTAAAAATAAATTAAAAGTTCGATATTTCTCTTTTCGCGAAGAAAATAAATATAATTCTTAGAAAGAATTATTTCTTACGTAGATTATCTTATAAAAAGAAATTTTTTATAGATTTAAAAATTAAGAGGTCTAATATAGCTTCTATTAAAAGAGATATAAATATAACTAAAGAGTTCTTAAAGTTTTCTATAATTATATCTATAGTTTTAAAGTCTATATTCTACGTTAGAGAAGATAGAGTAGAACTTAAAAAAGATAAATTCTACTTTAAGAAAGATATTTTAGATTTATATAAGAATTTCTAAGCTCTTTTTTTAAGAAAAACATATAAAAATAATAGAAATAGATAAAAAATAGACTAGAAGAAAATTATTAGCTTTAGTTTTATTTAAACTAAGTCGTAAATAAAAGAAATTTAAGTTAAAGTAAGAGCTTTTTTTAATTACTTACTCTTTAGAAGTAAATAAAGAGGCTAGTAAAGTTAACGCGAATATTAGAGATTTTAAAAGACTAAAAGACGTCTTAGCGTTAAGCTTAAACTATATAAAACGTCTATATACGTAAAACTCTTTAGTAAGACCTAAAAAAGAGGCTTTTAGTAGACTCTAAAATAAAATTTCTAGATGTAGAGAAGAGCTATTATAATATAACTTTAAAAATAAATTTCTTAGTATTATATAATTCTCTATATAAAGTTTAGAGCGAAATTAAGTAGTTTTTAAGAATAGAAAAAGCTATAAAGCTCTAGCTAATTTAGTATTATTTAAAGTATCTCTTTTTTTACGTACTATATAATAGCGCGTACGTCTATAAAGCTAAAAATCGAGATTTTAACTAAAAAAATTAAGGGCTTTTAAATAATATCGATCTTAGCGTAATTCTTAAGAATTAAATTTAAAGATTATATTAATAACGTTACTTATTTAATTCTTTTAGTTATATAAGTTAAGTAGCTTAAACTTAGATCTATACTACTCTATATTTAAAACTATTAGATTAAGATTTTACTAGAATTTAATCTCTAAATTTATCTTCGTTTCTCTAAGAAAGCGAAATACGTAGATTAATATTTAAAATCTAAGATTAAAAGAATAGATTAATAGAATTTAAATAAATAAAAAGTAGTTAATTAATTAAAAGCTTAAGTTCTTATAAAGTAAGATATATAATTCTTAGTATAAAATAAGATCTATCTTTAACTCTACTATAATATCTAGAATAAATTTCGTTACTAAAATACTTCTATTTAAGTTAGCTTATAAAACTTATAAAGAACTTATTAAAAATAAGTTTATTTAAAGTTTTTTAAAGTATTTCTTAGTTCTTTAAGCTTTTTAGTTTTATAGAAGATGTCTCTAATAAAAAAGTATCTTAAAATAATCTAATAAGTCTTATCTTTAATCTTAAAGACTAGAATAAGTAAGAATTATAGTCGTTCTTTTCTTATTATCTTTAATATAAGCTAATAGAGAATATCGATAACTTTAAATCTAAGATTAAAGATTATAACTTTAAATTAAATAATCTCTTTAAACTTCTTATAAGAGAGAATAGAGAAGTCTTATATAAATATATTATATACTACTACTTTAAACTAGATATAATTCTTTATAATTAATTAAATAGAGATAATCTAGTTAATTATAATTATATTCTTTAAAAGAAATTCGATAAAGAAGAGCTTATACGCGATAAGAATAAAATTCTTTTTTAAGAAAAAAGAGACTATAATAATAATAAGCTTATTCTTATTTTACTAGTTTAAGAATATCTTATTAAAGATATTATATAGATTAAATAATAAAAGATTCTTAATTTTTATAGTTAAAGTAAAAACTACTTAGTAAGTAGTTTTTTTAAATATAAAAGTTTTTTATATAAGATTCTTCTACTTTCTTTTTAAAACGAAGATAAATTCGTCTATATTTATTAAAGTCTTTATTACTATAGAGATATACGTAGACGTTAGCTAGCTTAGTACTACGATAGATCTTTATATAAAGCGAATTAATTACGTATTTACGTATATAGACTACTATAAGAGCTACTTTAAAAAGAAGATAATAGTAGACTTTAAAAGAATTTTTATAGTTTTTATAAAATCTATTATAGTCTTTTCTAAAGCTTATATCTATATAGTAAGAATTAAGCTAACTTTATTTATAATTCTTTTAGTTTTAATATACTATTATATAATCTTAATTAGATTTAAAATAGATCTTTATTCTTTTCTAGTCTTTAAGAGATTCGCGACTATAATAAAAAGACTAAAAGACTAATTAATAGTCTTTTATATAGTTTTTAATAAAAATATTATACTTCTCTTACTTTCTTTATAATAGATAAAGTAAAAGATAGATAATTCGCTTTTTTTTTTACTAGAAGAGTTAAAATAACTATTAAAACGCGCTATTTAAATAGATTCTTTTAAATAAAGAGTTCTTTTATTAATTTAAAAATTAAAGACTTTAGAGAAGCGACTCTTAATAATAAAATAAATATAGTTAAGAATTTTTTAAAGTTTTTTATAGTTATATTTATAGTCTTAAAGTCCTCTATCTATACTAAGAGAAATAGAGTAGAATTTAAAAGAGAAGAATTCTACTTTAAAAGAACTATTTTAGATTTAAAAAAGAAATTTCTAAGCTCTTTTTAAAAGAAAAATATATAGAGAAGAGTATAAATAGAAGAAAAAGACTAAAAAATAAATTACTAGCTTTAGTTTTATCTAAACTAAGTTATAAATAAAAGAAGTCTAGATCGAAGTAAAAGTTTTTCTTAATTACTTACTTTCTAGAAGTAAATAAAGAAGCTAATAGAGTTAATATAAATATTAAAGATTTTAAAAGTTAAGAAATATCTTAGCGTAAAGCTTAGACCGCTTAAGTTATTTATATATATAAAACTCTTTAGTAAGATCTAAGAAAGAGGCTTTTATAGACTTTAAAATAAAATTTTTAGACGTAGAGAAGAGCTATTATAATATAACTTTAAAAATAAATTTCTTAATATTATATAGTACTCTATATATAATTTAGTATAAGTTCGAGTAATTTTTAAGAGTAAAGAAGACTATAAAGCTCTAACTAATTTAGTATTATCTAAAATATCTCTTCTTTTACGTACTACGCGATAACGCGTACGTCTATAAAGCTAAGAATCGAGATTCTAGCTAAGAAAATTAAGAGCTTTTAAATAGTATTAATTTTAGCGTGGTTCTCGAGGGTTAAATTCGAAGAGACGATTATTTAGAGAACTAACTATAGTCGTATAGAAAAAATTCTATTTATTTAATATTATTTATCTATTTTACTAATCTCTTTATATAATATTTATAGCTAGTAGATTATCTTTTTATTTATTTTAGTAAGACTAGTAAGCTCTTATTATACTATAAAGAATATAAAGACGATAATTATAAAGTATTTATAATTAGTAGTAACGTTTTATACGCTAGTAACGTTACTACTAGACGTAGCTATTAGAGCTTAATAATAATTCTATTTAATACTTTTATAGATTAGAAAGCGTTTAAATAATCTATTATTATTATTTTATTTACGAAAGTAGAGCTACTAGTTCTTTTTAAAATAATAAAGTAATACTATTAATAGAAATAATTCTTTAAAGATATCTTCTTTAACTTTAGATATTATATTAATATTTAATATAATAATAAGTAGATACTTCTTTTAATAAAATAGAATACTATAAAACTTAATATTAAGCTTTACTATATTAATATCTATTACTACTAGCTTCGCTAGAAAGTATAAATTAATAATATTTACTTTAAATAGACGTCTACTATAGATATAGTAATAAATAAATTAATAAAGATATTATTTAAGTAGAAGTATTAAATATTTATTTATTATTTAGAACTTATTTCTCTTAAGAAATAATAAGCGTATTAATATTTAGATTATATTATTTTTTATATTTAGTTTTATACTTTTATTTCTATTATTATAAATTATAATTACGTAATAATTATATATATATTTATTTATTTATTTCTTTCTTAATACTAGCTTCTTAATTAAATAATTAGTTATATAGATTTACTTACTAGTACTTTATTAATTAACTTCGTAACTTCTCTTTTATCTAATTATAAAGATTACTAGTATAGTAATATTTATTTTATATTAACTATATATATACTATTATCGCTAAATAGTAAGACGTTCTATTATTATATTTAATAATTAGAGAGTAGATTCGATTCTTACTCTTATAAAAGTCTTTAATACTATTATTAATTTTTATAAAAGACTTTAATACTATCTTCTTTTTCTTTTTACTATTTATAAGTTTAACTCTTAGTTATTTTATATATCTTTTATTTTACTATTTAATACTATAGCTAGTGTCGCGTACTTTTCTATTAAATAAGACGCGAAGAAGATATATTAAAATATAAGTATTTATAATAGTAGATAGCTTAATTAGTAAAAAGTAAAATATATAAGCGACTTTTAGAGTAGTCTTCTATTACTTTTTATATTTTATTTTTAATAGATATATAAATATATTCTTATTTATTTAAATTTTAATAATAAGTATTTCTTTTTATAGTCTATATAGTTTTATTTTCTAGCTATATAGTTTTTAATATAGCTCTTAATAAAGCTAAAGAACTCTTCGCTATTATTTAATATTTAGTTATACGTTAAAGAACTTAAAGTATTAAAAGACTAAGTTTAAGAAGAACTTACTTCTATATAATTAAATTAGTTAAAAATAATAGAAGACTACGAAACTATAATATATCTAAAGTATTATAAATATAAAAATTTCTAATATCTTTTAGAACGTTTTTATAGTAGCTTAGAATTACTAGTAGATTCTTCTCTAGTTTATAGTAAAGATTTCTAGTACTTAAGAATTAGACTTCTACTAATTATTTTAAGAGGCTATAAATCTAGTAACTTAATCTCGTAGTTTATATAAGTTATCTAATTAATATAAATCTTAGATCGATAGAACGAGGGCTAATTCTATTAAGATAGAGATTTTTATAAGTAGAATAGCGGTTATATATATCTATATCTATTACGTGGCTTAATATATTATAGTAACTCTAAAGAAGTTAAATAAGCGAAGCCCCTCTATATAAGCTAAGACGGGGCTATACGGCTAAGCCTTTAGGCTTACCTACGTGCCCTCTATAATTCGTAACTCTAGAGACTAAATGGCCACTTTCTAAGCGTGAAATGCATAGTTTGCGGAGATTATAGGAATAGAGATAAAAGACCTGTCTGGAAATCTTTATTAAGCTACCTGCTTGGTTTATTCGCCGTACGGTCACGTGTGTCCAATTGCCTCGTGTCGCCGTTGGTCCAAAATATCCAGACATGGGCAATGAGTCTAGAACGCAATGCTGCATGATACGGCGGCGATCGATCGTTTGACCAATCATAAGCTCACCATGCCAACTCTGACCGAGCTACGCAGCTTTCTGCCTCCAATTTTGAACAAAATATCTCTTCTTCCTCCAGTATACACGCTTCCATCTCTCCAGCGGGTTTCAGAGTCGTCGGCCAGATTTCCACCCCACCCTGCTGTTCCTCTTTGCTTCGGTGCCGTAACAGGGATCATCCGTTGGATGTAAAAGAAGTGTTCCCTACAGCCACACAGCCAGCAACACCGTCCCACTTCGCACCATATCGAACAAACTTACGTGACCGTGACCGACATACACGGGGGAAAAAAGGTAATCGACCGCCTAAACCTCGCATTCTCCTCATCCTTATTCACAATCGTATGCTCCAAGCAGTCTGTCTTCGGCTCCACCGTATACTTGCCCACATCCGACACCCCCGCAACCGGCGGAATCGCCGTCGGACAATGACAGCACTAATTATAATTCTCGACCACTGCCCTTCCAATTCGCCGCCACCTCCATCTCCCACACATGATCAAATTTGAACTCCTCCCCAAAATCCACCTTCTCAAGCGCCGACCGACTTCTCGTCCGCCCCCTCAAGCACCTCTTCCCACGTCAAAACGCCCCCCTCTTCCTCCCCAGCAGCCTGTAGTATGGCTAGTGCTATACAAAATCGTATCAAAGTTTCCCTAAACCTTAAAATAGACGGCGGTTCCTGCTCTCGGAGACTACGCGGTGCGGCCCGTATCAGCACACGTTCTGATTGGTGGGCTCGGGGCTGAGGTACCGAGCACCGGCACTGGCATAAGCCCCGACGCCCGTCTCGCATTCACGAAAACACCGGAGCGCCGAACTGCAGCCCCGCGTGCGACACTTCCCTCCGGCAAAGGATTGTATGGTGGGGATGATCTGCCCTCAGCTGGAGCATAAACAACTCAATGCCATTGCCGGGCTGCGGCGGAACGGCGACAAGCAATGGCAGTTGTGTCTGCGAAGCGTTGTTGTCTTACCCGGCGATCCAACGCTCGTTGCCGTCCTCACCGCGAATCCTTGCCTTTCTGCATAGGACACGTTCCTGACGACGGCCACTATCAAGCTTTCGCCCAGGCAACAAGTCATCATCTGCAGCAAGATAGGCTGACGATGTGCTGATCCCAACGCCTCGCTGCGATCCTCCCCCGTCGCCTAGCCTTCACCCGGCGGCCACGCGGGAACTCGGCTCCTCCGGGAGCGGCCTCACGCCCTCGGCCGACCCGACGGGACGCCGCATGCACAACAACAAGCCACTTGCAGCCTTGTACAATCCCACGAGGCCCTGCTGCTGACTCGGCTTGCAGCCCAGCTACAGCCCATAAGTACATATTTTCCCTCGCTCCCATTCAATATTTCCAGCATTCATTGCGATGCCCCCAAGACCCTAATCCTTGGCCCAACGACCATTTGCATTGTTCACCCGCACTGCAAACGCCATGTCCCAGATCCTCCGCCCTCTCCGAGCGAACCTCGGCGCCATCGCCGCCGTCAGCGTCGGCGCCGGATTCATCTACGCCTACGCGAAACCCAAGCGCTCGACCGTCTTCGGCGGCTTCAACCCGCAATACCTGCGCCTCGAAAGCGTCGAGGAAGTCACCCACAACATGAAGCGGCTCCGCTTCGCCTTCCCGAACCCGGACGACCTCTCCGGCCTGCCACTGACATGTACGCCGTCCATCCCCCCTCCCGCACACACGCCCACACACACACGCACGAGAAACACCCGCCGCTAACCCACCCAGCATCCCTCCTAACCCTCTCCACCCCGCCCTCCCGGACCCTCCCCGTCCTCCGCCCCTACACCCCCATCACCACGCCCTCGACCCGCGGCCACATCGACCTCCTCATCAAACGCTACCCCCGCGGCGCGGCCTCCACCCACCTGCACACGCTCACCCCCGGCGACGCCCTCCTCTTCCTCGCCGCCATCCCCGGGTACCGGTATACCCCCAACGCCTTCAAGCGGATCACGTGCATCGCCGGCGGCGCGGGCGTGACGCCGGTGGCGCAGCTGGTGCGGGGGATTGTGGAGGATGAAGAGGACGAGACGCGGGTGGATGTCGTGGTGGGGGCGGCGGGGGCGAGGGATGTGGTGTTGGAGGGGGAGTGGGAGGGGCTTGTGCGCAGGGCGGGGGGGCGGGTGAGGGTGGTGCATGTGGTGGCGGATGCGGGGGACGGGGGGATGAAGGAGGGGTGGAGGGAGGGGTATGTGACGAAGGAGCTGTTGAGGGAGTTGGGGGTGGAGAGGAGGGAGGGGGAGGGGGAGGGCGGCGGCGGCGAGCAGAGTGAGATGGTGTTTGTTTGCGGGCCGCCGGGGATGGAGGAGATGTTGGTGGGGAAGGGGAGGGGGGGCGGGGGAGGCGTGTTGGCGGAGTTGGGGTTCGGGAGGGATCGGGTGCATAGGTTTTGAGGATTCGGGGTGGTGGTGTGGGGGTGAGTGGATGGTGGGATGACGTTGGATGGGTTGTACTGTACGATAGAGATGCTGCTTGGAAGCAGCTTTGCACTTAATGCGGTAGATTTAATGAGACCTTGCATGATGGGATAGTCAATACCCTCACCCGGCCCATGCTCCAACAAACAGTATATCCTCCTCAATCGACGTCCTCTCCAGCTCAAGCCGTTGCTTCATCACCCTTCGCTTCGACCTCGTAGCAGCGACCGGAGCCACATCGCCTCGGCATTCAAGATCCGACATGGACGCAGACACGCGGAGACTGCCATCAACGCTGCGCGGCCGGTCGCGGCCCCGAGGCCACGAGTTCCGCCGGGCTGTCGAGCCCACACCGATCGCCGCATCAAGCGGTGGTACATCGACCGAGTTCCTCGAGCGCCGAAAGCCGAAGGGTATGCGGGCGGCGTCATCGAGAAGAGGTTCGGTTCGAAGGAAGGACGCCAGTGCGCTGTCGTCTCTGAGAAGTATGGCACTGAGACTCGGAGCCGCCGTGGAATCTGAAGGCCCGTTAACCGGGTCCCAAGCTGCTTGGAGATGGTTTGCAACGTACCATTGCCGGGTCCCGCCATGCCTGACGTCTTGGTTCGGATGAAGGTGTTTGGTAAATAAGGCTGGACATTGCGCCAACGGGCGACTTCCCCCTCGACATTTAAGGGCTCCCGTAAAGACCGTCGAGAGTGTCGAGCGCATGATGCATATCAAGGACACCCAATGGGGGCGGGACCGGCCTGGTAGTGAGATGACAGCTCGCTGTCCCCTGATGTTGGCTTTTCTTTTTTTTTCCCGACGCGCGCTGGCCGGTAAGTATTTACTTTGCTGTGGCTTGGTGTTGTAGTCATTGTAGCACAGCTATAGTCGGGGAAGGAGGGAAAGGAATCCGGTTGGACAGAAGAGGCTGTAAGGTACGCCATGGGGGCCGCTACTCCGTGGCACAGGAAGGTTTTTTCCGGGGTGGCGGAAACCCAGCAAGGAGGCCCGCAATGTGGCGACGGCGACGTAGGCTGACCTACCGAATCTGGATCAGGCACCACCAGGCAGACGCGCTCATTCCTTGCGGCAAAGCCAAGGATTTGCCCCGACAGTGCGAACGATATGCAGATCTGAAAGATGACTACAGGTCGCGAGCAAGGGAAGCCATCTAGATGGGGAAAAGAAACGCAATCAAGATAAGGTAGTTCTGCATTTGCTTCTGCAAGAGTTGGGCGGCAACGTCTCCTACTGCGCCCGAGGGGAAGGGAAATATGCTGTGGAACGTTGCCAGTTGCAAGGCAGGAGAATCGGAATCAAGAGCCGCCCCAGGAGGTTTGTCCAGTGTATCTGGCTAGATTCGTCGCCCTTGTCCACGTGGTGCAGAAGTTCGGTAGCTTCGAGATCTGCAAGGTTGCGTTTGGCCAATGGGAAGTGCGCCCGTTTGCCACCCCCGAGGTGCGTCAAGATCCGGCCATGGAGCCCTTGCCGATGCAGCGCTGCTGTCTCCGCTACTTGGCATTCGGCAGCAGATCAATGGCTTCCGAATGGTCATCCTCCACTGATCTCGTAGATCCGCGCTTGTTTCAAAGGGACTGCAGGATTGTTAAGAAACGGCATCCTGGGCCGTTCCGCGACGCAAGGCTGACCACTGACATCGCGCGCGGAAGACGGCCCGTGGGAACGACTCCCGGAACTGGAATGCAGAGTACTAATTAGCCAGCCTCACCATGACGATTATCTCGTCAGACCCCCGGGGTTAAACGCGCCGGGTATGATCGGATTACCTTAGGGGACGTCGGCTGCAAGCTTGCCGCTCCCGCGCTGTCAATGCACTGGGTGGTGCGTCATGGCAGCCTGCTTGGGGCTGCGCAGATGCTCGTGTCTCCTGCAGAGGGGCTGATTCCCTGTCTGAAAAAAGAGAAGGTTTGCGGGAAGACTCGGATCGGGATCGAGTGCACGCCACAAAAAAGAAGTACAGGGTAACATAAGCCCCGAGCACTGGTTCGGGAGATGAAAGGGTTCCCGAGAGAAAGAAGCGAAGAGACGAAGGCTGTCAACATATGTGTCGCGTAAGACAATGTCAAACCAGACAGGTGGGAGCGTCATCGCCAATCGTCGTCTTTCGTGCCGGATGTGTCGCGAATCTAAACTGTTACATGTATAGATCGGTCTTGAAGGATCCGCGTGGAGCCGCGAGCGTTGCATGAGACACATCACCTCAACGACCGAGGTGGAAATGCGGCGGAGACAACATTCCACTGTGCAATGCGAGTTGATGGCAGGAATTGTCTTTTTTTTCTTAATTGAGAGCAGGGGTATACCTCTCTTACCTGCAGCTCCTACTGGATCCTTGAACTTGTTGAGCAACAGCTTCAAGCGTTGCTGAGAGCAATCTCCACAACCCTTCTTCCCCGTTCGCCTCCGAGGTAATATGCTCCTTGTTTGCCGTCACCGGCCTCCTCGAATTCCAGCTCCAGGGCGGCCTCGTAGCCCTTCACAACCGTGTCTTCATCAACACGTACCCCTGATTCGACAAGCGCTCGTATCACTCCGGCAACTCGGGCAATCTCTCTTCTTGTCTCCACCTCGATATCGTCGTTCTGGCTGGAGTAGACTTCCTTCGACACACTCTCCTCGATACGAGTGATGCTGACATCCTTGCCCGCATTCGGAGGCTCCACGTGCTTCGAAATCCAGATATAGCCGTTGACGCCGAGGACAATGTCAATCTCTCCGCCGCGGCTTGTGCTTAGTGTGAAGACCTGGCGTCTCGAGCGAGCGACACCACCTTGCCTACCGCCGCCGCCGCCTGTTCCGGTCACAGACAGAAAGTATCCGTTGCGTAGCTTTCCGTACTTCAAGCTTCTTGTGTGTAGCGACGCAGCTCCATCTTGATGAATAGTCTGAACCTCAGCTACTAGCAAATCTCCCTCGGTGAAGAAAGTCCTAATGTTCAGCTCATCTACTGCCGTCCTCTTACGCAGGATACCACCAGGCAGGTTGATAGCGGACAGAGGCAGACCGGCAAGCTGTGGTGCGGAGATGTCCACCCGCCAACGCCTAGACTGAACCTCGACGATGCGGCCGACGACAAGATCGCCGATTTCTGGTATGTAACGCGTGCGGAGGGGTGTGATGGAGAGGAGCTTGTTCGTCTTGAGAACGGTGCCAGCGACCGTGGAGATGATCTCAGTGCTGTCGTCGGGGATGTATGTGCCGTGACCACTGTGGCAGTGCCGTTAGCATTGGCTCGAGGATCAGCGTAAGCATGGAGACGCCTGTGCGTTTCCTAGCTTGGACATACCGCATCCACTGGGGGTCATCTGTCACCGTCTCTCCGGGTGTGACAATGCTCTTATGCGACGTGCGGGCCCGCTTGGAGGCGCGCGTCGCACCCTCCATGTCGACGTCACCGTCAGAGTCGAAAGCCTCATCTTCGTCGTCGGAGCCCGGCCGCGCGTATACGGGCGCCGCCGCAGCGGGAGGCAGAATGGTGATTGGCATTTTTGGGGCGGGGCGCAGCGGTGAGCGGGTCTGAAGTGGCAGACAGAAAGTTGCGGATAGCAGCTCTGGTGTTGCTGGAATTCTTGAGTGTAGCCGGGGTTTAGCCGGGCGCTGCATAACGGCCACGACTATTGATTTCGCGCTAGGGGAAAGGCGACGCGGCAAGTCGCGTCATAGGCCCAGCTTATAACCTACCCCCGGCGTGCCAGGTTACCTGTTCGTTCGCTCTCCAGGCAGCACGCTTCCCGTGGCAAAAACACTACGCAAGCTCTCCAGGATCTGCGCAGCTCTCATGCGCGATAGTATGCCCCAGCTGGCCGGCGCTATTTTTGGTACCAAAGGATCCGTCCACGGGCGCAGCCTGCCCACTTTCCTTCGTATCCAGAAGGGGCTATGTTGATGCTTCATATATGCCAGCCCGTCTACTCTAGCTAAACAGCTATCGTCCTCCAGTCCCACGTTCGCTACCATTCACTCGCTTTCCGTCATGGATGACTCCAGCACGCAGACGCTGATGCGACCCGACAATACGAGTCCGCCGGCCACAAACGAGCGCAACAACTTCACTGACCTTGTCGCCGACTGGTCAGAATCTCTTTCAAAACGCACCACCTCCAACTCCAGCAACGATCCGAACTATTTTGCCAACGATGCCAAAAGCCTCGTGACCTCTTCACACGCCCACTCGTTCCAGGTTGGCACCGGCGACAGTATCTTCGCTGAAACGTTGACGCGCATCGAGAACGCCCAGTCCGAAATCCTCTTCGTCACCTGCTTTTGGGCCCGCTCGACCTCTCTGGAGAAGCTGTGCAAGTCGTTGAAGATCCTGTCTCGCAAATCTGACCATGCCAGCGACTCCGGCGCCCCCAAAATCCGCGTGCGCATTGGCTTCTCCTCTCGCTCCATTTCCCAGAAGCTCCTCCAGACTGGATCTCTGAATGGATACGTCTACCCCCCCTCGGAATGGGTATCGAAGCTTGGCCTTCCTCCCCCAGAGGAGCTCTCTGGTCTCGACCTGGAGATCAAGAGCATCTTTGTCAGGCCTTTTAGCGTCATGCACCCAAAGTTCGTTTGCGTAGACCGCCAGCTGGTCTTTCTTCCAAGCTGCAACGTCAGTTGGGAAGACTGGTTTGAGGGCTGTCTTTCGCTTTCCGGCCCAGTCGTCAACAACTTCATCAGATTCTGGCACGAGTTCTGGGGCCGAGGCAGCGGTGAACTTCCTCCGCTCCCCCCTCTGCAGACCAAGGAGGATCCCGTCACCATCCTCAACCGTCGTCTGAGCGTCGTCCAAGAGCTTCCCCCCTGGCTCTCCTACCTGAACAGCACCATTGGCGAGACCATCCCAACAGTTTTCCTGCCGTCGCCGCACCACATCAACCCGCGGTTCCAGCCCATCCCATGCCTCAGCGCCCCCAAGCCGCCGCCCACCCCGCTGAACCTGTTCCTCCTGAAACTCTTCGCCCGGGCCAAATTCTCCGTCTACATCCAAACCCCCAACCTGACCTGCCCCAAGGTCATCAAGGCGATCCTGGCCGCCCTCGCCCGCGGCGTCGACGTCGACATCGTCACCAGCGAACGCCTCATGATCCTCGAACAGCTCGGCACCGCGGGCACCACCACGTCGGCCCAGGTCAAGCGGCTGGTGCGGAAATACAAAAAACTGCCCGCCGAGACGCCCATCTACGACACGGAGCGCGACCCGCCCGGCCGCCACCCCACCATCCGCGGCCGCCTGCACATCGAGTACTACGAGCCGCGTCGCAAGGACGGCGGCGGCGACGGCGGCCGTGGCGGTGGCGAGAAGGACAAGGACGAGCCCGTGCAGTCGCACCTCAAGCTCACCGTCGTCGACGAGGAGTTCGTCGTGCTCGGCAGCGGCAACATGGACCGCGCCAGCTGGTACACGTCGCAGGAGCTCGGCGTCGCCTTCTGGTCCACCGACCTCGCCGCCGAGGTGCACGCCCTCGTGCGCAAGAATCTGCAGGGCAGGCTGAAGCTTCACTTTCCCAAGACGGAATGAAGGACGCGGCCGGTTTTGATTGATTGATTGAGTGGTGTTTTTTTTTCTTTTTTCAAATCGGATTTTTGCGTTTTGCATAGCGAGGGCGTTTTTCTGTTTCTTGCACGGCGTATCTATCCCACCTACCCAACACCACGACGACGATTCAGCAACGATGACCCCGAACACGGATAAGTAATGGTAATGCGGTGCTATTGCACACGGATAACGGAGTACCAGGGAAGCGAGGTTCGTATAGGCGTGGCATGTGGTGTCTGAACATCATTGTTCACTTCGAAGTACGGGATGTTTGCTACGTTCTTGTTGTATGCATTCCACCACGAAGGATATCTAATATTTGTGGCTGAACCCCATTCTCCATCTACTTCCTTGATGCGTATCCTCTCTACTCTTGTCACCAATAATAGTCTTCAATGCATGATGCAGCATGTGTCAATACATATATCTTGGTGACATGCGAACAAGAAACAAAGCACACCTACTCCAAGCTAACAGTAGTCGAGAACGCACAACGTACACTCCCACCATACACAACCACCACTATACAGCCATAAAGCCGCGTTTCGTCTTTCCCGTCCCAAACCCCCCATCCACACCTAAAACAGCATCTCATCATTCCTCACCGAGTCCTCCGTCTTCCTCCCCATCCGATTCGTCTGCCTCCTCATCTTCTCCCTATAATCATACTTCTTGTCAACCGCCTTCAGCGCATCGGCCACCTTGGGCTTCCGCAGCATCTCCAGCATGATCAGGGCGGCGGCGACGCTGACGTTGAGGCTGTCGACGCCCATGGCGAGGCCGGCGGTGCCGCGGACGCCGACGAGGTAGTTAGCCTTTGCGCGGATGGTGTGGCGGAAGCCGGCGCCCTCGCCGCCGAGCATGAGGATGGCGGGGTGCTGGACGAGGGGGGCGTGGTCGCGCAGGGTGGCGAGGGTGTGGGGGCGGGTGAAGGAGACGAGGGGCGACGTGTTGAGGGGGTCGAGGGCGCCGAAGCTGTGGTCGGCCGTGACGTTGAAGTTGTCGCGCGGCGGCAGCGGGGCGTCGGCGGCGTAGACGCGCCAGCCGCTGTGCGTGCTGCGCTGGAGGAACGTGTGCGGGTTGGCGACGGTGAGGATGGGGAGCCCCTCGGCCGCGCCCGACGACGCTTTGAGCGCGACGCTGTCGACCGGCGCCGTGCCGCGCTTGGACAGGGCGACGGCGTCGACGCCGAAGTAGTAGGCCGTCCGCATGATGGCGCCGATGTTGCCTTCGTCGACGATGCCGTCGAGATAGAGGATGAGGGGGTAGCGCCAGCCGTGGCTGTTGTACTTGAGCCGGTTGTTGGTGCCGTTGATGCGGGCCTCCTCTCGGCTTTGCCTGTCGAGCTCGATGTCGAAAAAAGGGCGTGTTCGTTGAACGGGTCGTAGGTATACTACGGGGAGGACGGGGAGCGGAGATGCTTCGAGGATTACGCCCTGTTGCCATGTCAGTGGAGCTGTTGTTGTTGAAAGGGAAGATTCGCAGTACATTGTGTGGTCTATAGTCGCTCATTTTGTCCATGGCAGGTAGGAAGCTGTCGTCGACCATTTTCACCGTAAGACCATGAACATTCTCGGCCAGATCAGCCAGTGTTTGTACGGCTTCTCCGCCCAATTCCGCCGCATCTGTTGTATGATTCCGTTCGGATTCGACCGGATTGCTTGCTCGCCGGAGAGCACGATCATGTATGTAGAGCTTGTAGCATTCTCTTCGCTTGGCAATGAGTGCTGCTCTCACGGCAGAAGCTCCATATATAAACTTAGAGGCAGCTGTCGTGTAGGGTATAGAAACCGGACCGTCATATCGAGGTTCTGTGGGAAAGTGTCAGTAAGCAAACATGTCCGCAGGAAGTTCAAAGACCGTACCAACCTAGATATCCGTGCACTTGTTGCTCTTCCAATCTCACTGCCTCCTCGATGTCCATCGACTCTCCTCCGGGAGTGTTGTCATCAAAGTCCCAGACCTTTTCCTTGGAAGTATGCACCGCCTCGCCCCTTAGCTCCGCTGAAGTCTCCGCTGCCCTTCTCTTGGCGGCGTCCATCTTGACGCTCATCCTGGCCGAGTAATCTTCCATCCTTTTTTGCTTGGCGTCTGGGTCCCTTCTATTATCATAAGCCTTTAGTTCCTTACGAAAGAGAGAACGCCCTCTGGTTGCAGGGTAGCGGTGCTCAGCAGCGGCGGTCTCGCGCAAGCCGCGGGCGATGGCGGAGTTTGTTGAAATTGCGCGACTGCCGCGCGGGCAGCATTGCGCTATTTCGACGGATTGGAGAAGCTCGCGCGACCAAGCCTGGCAGGTCCGAGAGGCGGGCGCAATCATTGTGCGGAGGTTGCGAGCGATCGTGCAGCGCGTGAAAGTGGCGGGCGAGCGGCCGTCGGGGTTACATAGAAAATGTCAAAATGTAGGGCGATGATGCAGCCGGCGATCTCGTACTACTTAGCTTGTTTCAACTAAGTCGTGGCCGCGACGCGTCTTCCCGCTCCGCGTTCACCACACATCCACCTACCATCTTTCGCCGCCCGCGTTCACTTACCACCAAAACGCCAGTAGAGCGAACCGGTCGCGACACGCACTTCCGAAACTCGTCTCATGTCCGTCCCTGAACACTACTACAATTGACCGCCGTCAGCCGGGCCAGTTGGCACCAGTCTTGTTCCGCCGCCGCTCCTCTGGTCACATCAAGCACATTTTCTAAGCACCGCTTGCCCCGCCCAAGCAGCACTTTGCGATCGACCACTGTTTCCACTCTTTAGGCAACGCGAACAGCTCAGTTACAATGTCGGATGATTCAGACGTGGAGGTGGTGTCCGCCGCGGAGCCCTCCTCTCCACCAAGATCACGAAGCGCATCTTCCCGCACGCCCGCACCGACGACGCACACCATTCAAGTCATTCCGTCGCCAATCGCGAATGCGCACGAGTATGAATATCTGGAGGACTGGGAGAAGATCTACAAGGTCCTGAGGGAACATGAAGATGTGGATTCTCTGGATTATACCGTCATGTTTGGTGATACGCATACCCAGAAGGTGAGATGAACTCTTTGCTCGTCTGGATTGAGTGCACGTGATAGAATCGTGTATGGGACTATCACCTGCTTTTGCACGGATGCTTATGCTGCTGCGCTTGCCTCACAAGTCCACCTACTCCCTTTGCTCCAAAGCCATTCGATCCTCCACTCCACCTTCTTTTCCCACCTACTGACTATCTACCCAAAGATACCATTTGAGCGGCTCTTGGAACTGGACAACGGGCCTCCTGCTCTTGAACGTTTCCAGCAAAATCCAGAACCGTCAAGTTCAGAAGACGACCTTGACCTCACCAGCGACATGAGGTTGCGGCTGAGGCTGGACCGAGGGGATGAACGTAGCGCTTCCACAAGCAGGAGCCAGACTCAGCGACGCGGCAAGAGGGGCATGCACTTCACCAAGCCCTCCCACCGGACGAGTCGCTTGACCAGCCCGATCACCCTGGCTTCCAGCGAGGACGACGATGATGAGGACGCTGAGACTGAGCAAGAAAGCGACGACAGCGGTCCGCGGGTGAGGCGCAGCGGGCGCACCCGTCAGAAGCCACAACCGGCCTCTCGGCCTGCAACGCGGCTTACCAGGCAAGCATATCGTGAGCAGGTCTCGGAAGATGAGGAAGACGAGTCAGACTCGGATCCATACGCCATTGTGCAGTCAGACGTCTTTCCCCGCCGGAAGAGAAAGCGAGGTTCAGATGCGGACCTCTCATCCAAGATGCTGCGCACCGGAACACGCCGCTCCGACCGGGCTACCCGGCACCAGAATACCATGGAAGAGCTGGGCATTGACCAGGAATTGTTCCGAAACGACGAGCCTACGCGTCAGGTTGCACCCAAGGCCACTGGCGCCCGCGAGATATTCCAGGAACTCGATCGTAATGATCCATTCCGAAACTGGCACATCCAGCAGTGCGACACCTGTGGTGAGGGCACGACGGTTGGGCCACTGATTTATTGCCAGGGGTGCATCCTCGCGTACCACAAAGGTTGTCTTGGCCATCGTACCGGCCGCGAGCATCTGGTGACCAAGACGGCAGATGACAACTTCGTCCTTCAGTGCCGTCGTTGCGTCAATGCTCATCACAAGAAGGACATGCTCGCGCCCGACCTTGGAAGGTGTCAAGTTTGTAAAGAGTCGGGCAAGTCATGCAAGGCTTTTCGTCAGCGAAAGTCGGCCATACAGGAGCAGCGTGAGCGCGAGGATAACGATGGAGAGGATCCCATCACCGATGTGAGCCCAGGTCTGGTCAACAACCGGTTCAACGTTCTTTTCCGCTGCTTGTCATGCTGGCGTGGATTTCATTTCTACCATCTTCCGCCAAAGTCTCCTCACCATATGGATATCGAAGAAGACGAAGAGGACACCGCCGAGCGTAGGTTCTCGGAATACTCTCAGGCCTGGCAGTGCAAGGAGTGCATGGAGATGCCAGCAAAGGTCGTTGGGCTGATCGCTTGGAAGCCGGTCGACGAAGAGAACTACATTGCTGGCACGTCCTGCGAGAACGTCGACGAGGACGACAAGGCTTATCTCGTAAAGTGGGAGAAGCTGTCTTACTTCCGTGCAGCATGGATGCCAGGAGCCTGGACCTGGGGAGTGACAGCATTCACCATGCGCAAGGCATTCTTCAAGAAGGATACCGGCCCTAAGATGAGGACGGAAGATGCAATTCCAGAGGAATTCCTTCGTATTGACATCGTCCTGGATGTCAAGTACACCAGCATCGTCGAGATTCGAAGCGAGGAAATCGATAAGGCGCGCATCAAGGAGGTTGACGAAGCTCTTATCAAGTACAAGGGCCTTGGATATGAAGATGCCGTCTGGGAGAAAGTTCCGGTACCTGAGGACGGTGATCGCTGGACCGACTTTGTCACCGCTTACAACGACTGGGTGCTTGGCCGTTACACCAATACACCTAAGAAGGGCCCCTTGCAGGTTCGCCTTGAGAAGGCTCGTGGCCAGCCCTTTACCAAATTGGAAAAGTCGAAGCAGCCGGATATCCTTCAGTCTGGAATGGAGCTAATGAAGTACCAAATCGACGGTCTCAACTGGCTCTACTACCAGTGGTACTCCAAGAAGAATGGTATTCTGGCTGATGAGATGGGTCTGGGCAAGACCATCCAAGTCATTGCCTTCTTAGCGACTTTGATCCAGGATCACAGTTGCTTCCCATTCTTGGTTGTGGTGCCAAACTCGACATGCGCGAACTGGAGGAGGGAGATTAAGCATTGGGCTCCATCTCTCCGCGTCGTTACTTACTTCGGTTCCTCGCAGGCCCGGAACATGGCATACCAGTATGAGATGTTTCCGGAGGGAAAGAAGAGCCTCTGTTGTCATATCGTGGTAACTTCATATGATGCTGCCGCGGACGACAGCTGTAGGAAGTTCTTTAGGAGCGTCAACTGGGCTGGTCTGATAGTCGACGAGGGCCAGCGCCTTAAGAACGACAACAGCATACTCTACAACTCCCTGAACGCTCTCAAGATTCCCTTCCGTCTGCTACTCACCGGCACTCCGCTACAGAACAACGCCCGCGAGCTCTTTAATCTTCTACAGTTTCTTGACGATGATATCGATGCGGCTTCCCTTGAAGAGGAATATGAAGAGATGACCAAGGAAAAGATCATCAAGCTTCATGACCTCATCCGCCCGTACATTCTCCGGCGTACAAAGGCGCAGGTGCTTACATTCCTACCACCTATGGCACAGATCATCGTGCCGCTTTCGATGAGTGTGCTTCAGAAGAAGCTTTACAAGTCCATCCTTGCGAAGAACCCAGAACTTCTCAAGGCTCTTTTCTCTACAGATCGCCAGCTCAAGCCCAATGAGCGGTCTAATCTCAGCAACATCTTGATGCAGCTACGGAAGTGCCTGTGTCATCCGTTCATCTACAGCCAAGAGATTGAAGAGAGGACAGACGTTGCTGCAATCTCGCATAGGAACCTGGTCGAAGCTTCGGCAAAACTTCACTTTCTTGAACTCATGTTACCTAAGCTAAGAGAGCGGGGCCATCGCGTACTAATCTTCAGCCAGTTCCTTGATATGCTGGACATTATCGAAGACTTCATGGATGGCCTAGAGATGGGTTACCGGCGTCTTGATGGTACCATCGGCTCTCTGGAGAAGCAGAAACGGATTGACGAATTCAACGCTCCTGATTCTCCTTTATTTGCATTCTTGCTATCTACCCGGGCCGGAGGTGTCGGTATTAACTTGGCAACTGCCGACACGGTGATCATCTTGGATCCCGACTTCAACCCCCACCAGGATATTCAAGCTCTTTCCCGCGCCCATCGCATTGGCCAGAAGAAGAAGGTACTGTGCTTCCAGCTCATGACTCGCTCCAGTGCCGAAGAAAAGATCGTCCAGATCGGACGCAAGAAGATGGCTTTGGATCACGTCGTGGTGGAATCATTAGATGATGAGGATATAGAGGACAAGGACGTTGAATCCGTCCTTCGACACGGTGCGGCTGAGCTGTTCTCCGATAGTGGCGACCAGGATATCAAGTACGACCATAAATCCATCGAGCAGCTCTTGGATCGTACCCAGATGGAAAACACCAAGACCGGCACGGACGCTTCAGCAGAGACACAATTCAGCTTTGCTCGTGTTTGGGCGAACGACGCTGGGGCGCTGGAAGATACGCTGCCCGCTGGAGACGAACCGGAGGCTCCGCCTGACCCGTCGGTGTGGGACAAGATCCTCCAAGAACGTGAAAAGGCGGCAGTGGCGGAGGCGGCGGCAAAGGCTGAAGCACTTGGTCGTGGAAAACGTGCTCGCGGTGTAAGTATGCCCCTGCCCTTCGCCCGTTCCCACTGACAATATCTAGCTCGTCGACTACAACGACCGTCAAGACGGCGCCGACGCCGCCGAGGGCTCCCCGGCCAAACCACGCGGTCGTCCTCGACGTGGCGTTGAAAGCGACAGCGACACGGATTTCCACGCAGACGGAGGCAGCGATGAGGAGGAAAGTCTCCCCGGGGATGACCAAGTTGACGTTGGCGAGCTTGCGCCGGCTCCTGACGGCAAGGTCTCGGGTCTGGCTGTGGCTAGCCAGGCATCACAGAAGCCACGGAAGCCTCTTCATGGCCCTACTGGTGAGTCTTCTAGTGCTTCTCTGTCCGCTTTCAACAACGCCATGAATGCTGCTCGTGCCCGGCTGGTAATGAACGGGGTGATCTTCACGCCGGAGCTCAGGGAAGCTCTTGAGTCTGCGGTCCGCAGAGAACTTGCCGATAAGGAGGAGGAGGCAAGGAAGTTTTCGTCCCCGAAGCAAAAGGCACCCACTCGCACACAGGCGCCTACTCAAAAACGACGACGTAAATAGCCACCCCCCGCATTGCCCCCAGTGTCGTTCAGCAGTCTTCCCCCCCCCCCCCCCCCAAATCCCTTCCAACAGCAAAACCATCATGGCTTTTCCTTTTCCAATCCCACAGTCATTTCTAACTCACAACCTTCTCCTCCCCAGTCAAGCGCTTCCAACGCGTCTCGGAACCGCAATTCCCACCCGCCTACCCATCCGACCTGCCGCTCCCGGCCGGCCACGTCCGCCGGTGCCCGGCGTGCACGCGCACGCACCTCGTCGGGGCCTGCCCGCTGAAGCTGGCGGGGGCGGAGCACTGCAACCTGTGCGGGCTCGCGCACTTCGGGGCGGGCCGCACGTGCCCGCACATCGGGTCCGAGACGCAGGTGCGCGAGATGCTGCAGGCGCTCAAGCAGAGCTCCGAGCCCCGCCACCTCGTCGACGCCGCCGTCAAGTACCTGCGCGGCGTCAAGGGCCACCTCGTCCAGCAGAAGAAGAAGCTGGCCGAGGGCGAGAGGAGGGGCGCCGGTTTGCCCGCTTTGCATGCTGCACAACAGCAGCAGGGACAAGCGCTGGGGCTGCAGGGCGCTCGTGTCTTGCCGAGTCAACATGCGGCGCTACCGCCGCCGCCGCCGCATGTGCTGGGGAGTAATGAACATTCCGGCGCGTCGACTCCGATGGGTGGTGGTGGTGTGAATGGAGGCGGTGGGCGGAATGATGATGGCGACGATGCGGTTGCGGCGGCGTTGAGTGGTTATCTGGCTCAGTCGCAGTCGCAGCAGAGGCCGGCGGGTGGTGCTGGTGCTGGTGTCGGTGCTGGTGGTGCTGGTGCTTGAGAGGTGGTTTCTTTCTTTCTTTCTTTCTCACCTCATCCTTCTTTTGCGGCTGGGATCATGGCGTCGGGGGCGTTGCAATGGGTGGGCATGCGGCATCGAGCATGTGCGTTGAGGCGTTGGCGTTTGAAAAGTACTGGGGGTTTTACTGGAGGTGGGTTTCTGGCGTGGCTTCTGAGAAGGGCTTGGCGGTTGGCTGGAAGAGGTCACTTTACGGTGCTTGGGGGTATGCACAGAAGAGGTCGCTTTACCTCTTAGTGGGAGGAGCTGAGAGCTTCACGGGAGGTCACCAGAGCTTCGATCGATGGTGAGGGGAGATAGAGTGGTGGTGACAGTTTCCTCAATATCACTCACTCACTGAAAATCTGCACCGACGATGGTGAAAGCACTTACGGAAGGCACCCACCCGCACGGTCGTTGGCAAAGACGTCATAGCAACGCGGCGCCTGCGATCCACCTGGCAGGCACAGTACCCGGTCGCTCCTTCCCAAATGTCCCACCTGGCCCAAGCCCCCGCTGTTCCGGTCTAGCGCGGCGCGTTGCCATGCCAAAACGACGCAGCCCGGCCCCGCGACACCCTCTCGCCGCCGCCGTATATAAACCGCGCCGCCCCTCCACCTTTCTTCCTTTTTTCCTCTTCATCCGGCTCTCTTCTCTCAATCTCGAGGTTCTTTCAATCTTCAAGGCTAAGACAAGAGTTCCATCGCGCCTCCCAACAGCCTCACCCTGGCTGATTGACCCCTTCCTTGTCCGTGCGCCGTCGGCTCACACTTCCTCTTGGCTGGCCTGCTGGCGGGTTTGGTCTCGAAAAGTGCAAGGGCTGGAAAGGCCGGGCATGCTTGAAGGCGGTCCAGCTGCGGTTGTGGGGTTGCTTGAGGCAGGCCATGGGACCAGCGGCTGCCCGGGCTGAGGACAATCTTCAGTGGCTGCTGGAGCGCAAAGCGGATGATGGTGACGACTACCTTTGAAGGTCGGGGTTGGGCGGGCTGCAGCGCTTTTGTGCTGGGGGCATCCTTCTTTTTAAATTTATGTTTTTTTTTTTTGACTCTGTCTGGCTCTTGACTTGTGCGTTGGTTGTCTCAGTGAACCTTTTGAGTTTATGACCTTCTATGGGAATTTCCTCAACCCATACCAGGTGACGGCTTTCTCAAGCCCCCTCCATCCATCCTCGTACAGATCAGACCTGAACTGACATCCCAACGCCGCCCCCGGAGTCCCGCTTCACCACTAGGCCATGATCTTATACGCGAGTTCGGCAACACCCACCGACGCCGCAAAAACAGGATCAACCACCCCATCAAACGCCTCGGCAACCAACCTCTCATCGAGCACCCTCCCCAACACCTCCCTCACCCCCGCCACCCCCGCCCCATCCCCATGCACAACCACCCTCCCAACCCCCAACTCCGGCGGCGCCCCGCCGCTCACCACGACCTCCCTCACCGCCGCCTCCAACCGCCCCCAATACCCCCCATCACCGCCGTCACCATCACCACCACCCTCCACCACCATCCTCGCCCCAAACCTCTCATACACCCCCTCCCCATCCACCCCCAAAACCGCCACCACCGCCATCACCCCTGAGCCTTCCCCCCCTCCTTCCCTCACCACCTCCACAACAACGACCCCGACCTCCCCATCCCCCCCATCCACCGCCCCATGATCCACTCCCAACGCCGCCCCCACCCCCGCCCCCACGACATCCCTCCTCTCCCATCCCTCCGGCTCGGCATACCGCACCCCAACGCCCCGCAGCGCCGCTTTCACGACGGCCGCGTCGGCGGCCGTCAGCGTCTCGTCGGCGCCCTTGGGCCCGGCGATGAGGGCGTGTGTGATGGGTTCGGATGGGGGGAGGTGCTGGGCGGTGGCGGTTTTGAGGAGGGCGAGGAGGGGGGTTAGGGCAGCTATATTATCGGCGGCGGTGGGGGCGGGGGCCAGGGCGGGGGAGGGGGCGGAGGCCGCAGGGGGTGAAGTGGGGCGGCAGAGGAAGGGGGTGAGGAGGCGGAGGGGGGGGAGGGGGGATTGGAGGGTGTGGAGGAGGGTGCAGAGGAGGGGGGTGGTTTCGGTGGTGTTGGTTGTCGGGTAGTAGTGGGATGGTGGTGGTGGTGGTGGTGGTGGCGGGGCGGAGGGGGTCGATGGTGGCGGCGGCGGCGGCGGTGGCGGGTCGAAGGCGTGGTGGTAGAATTGGCGCATGAAGGCTTTGTAGGCGGGCCCGCCGGCGATTTTGGCGATGTTGGCGGTTGTGCCGTTGGGGTAGTGGATGGAGGCGGTGCTGGGGGGTGGTTAGTCGTGTCTTTTCCGGGCTTGTTTGTGGCGTGTTTTCAGGTGGTGGATATGGTTCATTGTAGGACCATAACCACTCCCCGTGCATGTAAATTGAAGAAAACATGACTTCGAGCTCCGGATAAGTGAAGGGGCGGACTACAAGCATGGCTGGACGAGACAAATGTCATGCTGGGGTTCATGTGAAGTTGATACTTACCCATACTCAGCTGTCAGTGTGAATCCGACGCCGGGTATTTTGGATGTAGGAGCATCGTCTGTGCCCATGGAACAGTTTGGACAAGCGAGAGCAGGGGCGCAGCAAAGGCTAAGCAGAATGAGGAATGTCAAGCTCAACGAGCCTGTTGAAGGCTTTCTGTTGCGATGCTTCATGTTGGATGGCGTGCAGATCCATTAGGTTCTGGAGAGAAATGAAATACATAAAAAAAATACTTTGAGTCATTCCCTTTGTGAACACGGTTGCCATTATTGGTGTGGCGCTGAAGGATCCGAGGCTAACGTCTTGGCTGGTTGCTGATCCTTTTCTTAAAATAACCTCATCATTCGATGGATTTCTTGGCTGCAATGTTAAGTCAGTCCGTAGTGAAGGAGTCGGGAAGAGGTTGGTTGCGCAAGACTGGTTTGAAGAAATTCGGAGTATGCGTAAACCAGAATCCAAGTTGCCAACAGAAGAGCAACACAAACTTGAGCTTGAGAACAATTATAAGAATGATGCGGCGCATCAAGTAGCTACCAAGGAGAATTTATGGATACGGTTTTGTCAGCTTGAAATGCTGAGCGAGCGCGACGTCAACTCACCGACAAGGACAAGAGCTTTCGAATTGCAGCCCCTCAGTGGGTCATTCTGCCACAACAAATGCCTGGTCAGAACATGCTATCATTTTCTGCCTATTGTTTTGCCTGCACGCCACGCCGTCGTTACTGAATTAGTATCGTTGCTGCAACCACTGTCTACCCCCGTTCGTCCTCAAGCCCTGTATGTTGTATTTTTCCCGTCACGTACTAATCCGCCTGTTCGTCCGTTGGACAAGGTTTTCCAGTTACAGGCATCCTACTCTCCCGGTCTGTGATTGTACTGAGCATAGTATGTCCTTCCCTTTTTGAAGTTCCTTCGGTAACTTCGGCTTTCGATTTATTAAATACAAGAATTGATGAAGACGCCTTTGACTATTCCTACATTGATGAATGGAGCATTGCGTCTTGCGCTGACCATGTAGAAAGACCAAGCATTTTGAAACAGACTAGGATGGCGTTCAAAGCAGTCCGAAGACCACCTGATGCATTCACACTACTAATTGTATGACTAGTCAGACAGTGAACCTGGGCAGCAGACTTGTGCCCGTGTTGGTTTTGTCTCTGGAGATTGAATAAGGGCAGTAGAGGAAACCCCTGCTGCTCATTTGCTACTTCTTGTTTCCGTTCTTGTGCACTCGGTCATCCAATCACTTTAGGGCTAGTGTTGAGGGCAAATCCTCCCCTGCTCCATTCACCGGATGCTATCTCTCAAACCAGTTTGAGCTACGCAACGGCGGCTTTGGATGAGCGACCACTTCTCCATCTTTTAGATTGCTTCATACATAAGACGCTGCCTTTGAAGGCTTTTGTTGATATTGTAGAACCCATGTTCCTCAATTCAGCATACCCCGGCCCCTGGAATTGAAAGCCGCTGACTATCACCTGTCAAAGATGACGGCTTTTGCTGACGAACATCCGCGTGAACTCGAAAGAAGAAACTTTAACCCTTTACATTTTGCATCATCTCCGCTGCATGCGCAATCTCTCATGAGCTATTGCGTCTTTGACATGAATGCATCGTCGAATGAGGACGGCTATACGCCTCTGATGGTCTTTGCTTGATTCCTGGACCCGAAATCAATGCAACAAGCTCTGGATATAGGAGCCCGCATCAAAGATACTGACCGCAATGGCCAAACCATTCCTCATCACACATTCAGAGCAGTCTACTCATGCGGAGAATAGCATGAGGTAACAATGGGTACCCAGCATTTCAAGCGTATGATGGAAACAGCGACAGCCTTGATCCTGGCAGGTGGAGATCGTTCCGGCAAAGACTATCGGACAAAACTCCCAAATTCGTCTTGCGTGGATTCTGGAGCTCCTCATCGTGCTTGAACTATGCGGAAGAGCTGAGTCAGTGTACAAAAACTGGGAAGAAATACGTGACGAAGAAAGCGAAGTCGGCTCCCGCCTCGAGCAGGATCGCCCGCTCTCTGAGGGGCACTGGGAAGTTCGACTGGTCCACGTCTTGGCGCGAAGAGGCGCTATCTGGGAACTCATGGAGGCGAAACGCAAGAAACAGTATCCATCAAGTGATCCCGGTCCACCAGAACAACTGGAGCTAGATCATCATGTCCAAAACTACATGTCGAGCATAGAAAACATTCGAGGGTACATGACATGGGTCATACCGAGTCTTCAAGCTCGTAGAGAAGCAACGCTAAACAAGACCCTCGCCCGCCCCTCAGTGGCCCGAGCATGCGCCCCCTTCTCCCCGCACGCACACCAAGCGAACAGCAGAAGCAAAAAAAAGGAGATGCAACAAACCGCAATTTCTCCAAAGTAGCCGCGATGCGCACCATGCGCCGTTATTTTTACCACTAGTGACCCTTGCCCCACACGCGCCTCGCTCGAAACGAGTTGCCAGGGAAATCCAATCATCCCTGCGCGCCATCATCACTACCTACCACCACCGCACCTCACCTCACCACACCACGCCTCACCCGGTTCCCCGACTCGCGACGACCAAGAAACAAGTAGAAAGAAAAATAACATCACACTTGTCGCCCCATTGCAGCGCCTCACTCATGCCACATCGGCACCCAGAAACGACGGCGTTCCTCGTCTCGTCTCGCCTCGCACCACCCGACCCCTCGTCCGGTTACGTTACGTGACGCTACCCCGCCTAACCGAAGAGGGCAACTATCGCGCGAAAAGCCGTCGTCAGACCGTCACTCCTGCGCCAACTTGGAACAGTCGTTCGTCTGTTTCCTGGCAACGACCATTTTATTTCTCATGTGCGCGCGCGTGTTCATCGGCGCATTCTTGTTGTTCCCCCTCCTGCCAAAGCAGGTACTCTCGCGCGTTCCCCTTTTCGTTTTCGCGCGGCGGCGACGACATCACGCTCTATTGCTTCAGCAACCAAGAGCGAGGATAGGAAAAAATCAAAGTGACAAGATTTTCTTCCTTAAAAAAAAAGCTTAAGCCCAAAAGCCTATCCTACACACATAGCACCGAAACGAGCAAACAAACAGGAAACAAAAACCAAGCCACGGGTGCCAACGCCGACCACAACGGGCGCGCACACACACACACCCGCCATGCCATGCCACGCCACGCCACGCCATACAACAGCCAAGGAGACCCTTATTCTCCCCTCCCGAAACTATACGCGCGCGACCCTGACACGCCTGTGGTCCGTTCCCTCGCGTCTGCCCCCTCCTCACCCTCGTCAGTAGTGTATCTGTCCATATCGTATCGTATCTCCCGAGGTACTCGGACCACCTCCGTCGGTCGGTCCTCACCGCGAATCGAAAAAAAAAAAAAGGTTCTCGAACGAACGATGGTGTATAGGCCCGGCGTGATTCTCGGCGCTTCCTTTCTATTTTTTTGCGCCCGAGCGGGCGGGGACCCTGATTGAAATTCGTTCGGGTTTAATGATACGGTCCGCGATTTTGGGGACCGTAGGTCGTGCGTCAGATAGAGTGCTCCCTCATGTTTTATCAAAGGTTGCGGTGAAGAACGGTGAAGACGAGGATGGCCAACCAACCAACAAAAAAAGGTCATCACATCGCTAGAGTCGAGAATGTGGCCGGCCTTGCACGAGGGCGTGTGTTTGTGTGTGCAAGAATGGGGCAGAAAAACATCGCAGATCGCGGGAACTAGATTCGATATCTACTCCCCCCCAACCTCCAAGAGGACAGCTACAACCGAGACCCAGATCTCTTGTGTTCTTTTCTTCTCTCGCTGGTTTCTGAGCCCTCCCTTCGCAGAAAAAAGACAAAAAGAACCCTGTTGAATCGCTTTTCTTGTTGTTGCCTGTTGCTTTTGCGCTGTCTCTCCCTTCACGACAACAACAACAACAAAAAGTGAGGCCCGAGGTTTAAAGCGCGGAGATTATGTAGTAATAAGTAGTAGCGGTAGGCAGAGGTGAGTAAGCTGTGGCTTTTTTTTTTTCTTTCCTGGACCCAAGTGTTCTTTTCTGGAAATCTCTTCTTCTTTCCAGGCTGGCGGTTTTTTTTTCGTTGGCTGAGGGGGAGGGAGACAAAAAAGGAATGCATGACATGCTGTTTGAGCACCTCTTCAAATATAGAATACAGGAGGAAGAAGACCAGAGACGTACGGCTCGGAGGGCTAGCTTTCGTCCGGCGGGTCGGAGAAAATACCTAGGCGCAGCCGATGTGTCTGCGGCGGCATGTCAGCACCTTTCGATTCTGTCCTTTTTTTTTGGTAAAAACTCACCGCCGGAAGCTTGGGGATGACGACGGCGATGGTGGCCATGAAGTTGATGAGGAAAAAGGTGAGGTCGTAGTGGGTGTAGTGGGTGCTGATGAGGAACAGCACGATGGGCACGCTCAGCAGGAACTTCTTGGCCGGGGTGTACTGGTCACCGTTGTCAATCTGCTCCCACATGTTCAGGTTGTCGTATGCGCCGGCGTTGAACTCGAACGGCACGCCGCGCACCCAGTGGAACATGATGTAGCTGCCGAACATGTACGATATGTTGGTGAGCGTCCACGACGTCTCTTGCGACACGCCGGGGATGATGTCGTAGAGGACCTTGAGGCAGACGATGAGGACGATGTGGATGGCCCACGCGCCTGCGGACGTTAGAAGGCGGACCCTAAGGCGCGGCGGGGAGCGTACCCTTGGCGTTGACCCATTGCGAGTTGAGGTTTGGCAGCGCGGCCTGGTCGCTGATGTGCTCGAGAGACTCCGGGGGTTCCGTGTACATCAGGCTCGACGAGCGCCGCCGGCGGCCGGCTTTCTCGGTGCTCATCCTCTCGGCATGGGCGGTCGTGAGGTGGCCGGGATGCGGATCTACCTGGAAGGAGGTAGTCCGGTTGAGGAGTATGGGCGACAGTTTGGCGGTGGTGTCGGGTCGTTGGGGTCGGACAAAGGGCGTGGGTTGCGCGAGGTGACTGGCCGGCAGACGGGTGCGCACGACGGGGGGATGCGGTCGGGGGTAACGAGCGGCTATGGGCGGCCAAAGTGCTAGGCAGCGATGGGAGTGGTGGGCGAGAGAGAGAGAGGGATTGGAGCCGGGGGGCGGGAAGAGTAGGTCGAGACGGTGGAGGCCCCCCTTCAAGTGCGAGAGAGGGCGAACGTCAGCTTCCACGCCGAGCGCGCAGGGATCACCCGCCCCGGACGCCAGCGCGCAGCTGCAGCACCTGGCCCCAGCCAGATCCTCAACCTCACTCCAGCGGATCCACCTCGCGTCCAGCCCCGACACCACCACCGCCATCGCCGTACGACCGCCGCCACCCGCCGCATGGCCTCCCACGACGACATGGCCGCGCATCCGCCCGACGACGCTGCCGCTGCCGCCCCGCTGCGCCCAGCTCACCACGACGCCGCAGACGCGCCCGCAAAGCCCTCGATCCGCTCGTGGAGGTCCGTCTCATCGCTCGCTCCCCCCGCCGGCCGTGCCGCTGAACGTGTCTAGGAAAAAGTACCGCAAGATGCGCGTGCGCTTCGACGAGCGGATGCGCGAGAGCAACACGCTCTTCAGGGAGGAGCACAAGGCCATTGCCCTGGCCCGCCGTCTGCAAGAGCAGAACGAGTACGCTGCACGTCCCGCCCCGTCGCCAGCCTCGCTGACACGCATCGCAGCCAGCTCCTGGACCTCCTGCTCGACATCAATGAGCAGCCCAAAGTCCCCCAGCACATGCGCTACGACCTCAACCTCGCCCGTGAAGCCGACGTGCCGTCCGACCCCGACGCAATCCACCTCAAGCTCCAAGAAGCCCGCGACGACTTCGCCGCCGGGCGGATATCGCACGAGGAGCTCGCGGAGCGCTCGGCGGCGCTGACGGCCAAGTTCTCGGGGCTCGACCACAAGGCGCTGGCGGAGCTCGTCCACGTGCCGCACACGCGGTACCCGCCCGACGCGCTGCCCGACGACCTGGTGGGCGACAGCCTGGCGGGCTACCTCAGCCCGAACCACGAGGAGGAGTACCTCAAGGAGCTCGACGTGGCGCTGGGCGACCCGGCGCTGTACGACCCCAACGACACGTCGGGCCGCCCCATCCGGCTGCCCGCCCGCGACGTGCCGAGCGAGAAGGAGCTGCAGATCCGCAACCCCGACTCGGTCTACAACTGGCTGCGCAAGCACCAGCCCCAGGTCTTCCTGCAGGACAAGGAAAACGAAAAGGGCGAGCCCGGCGAGAAGCCCGCCAAGGGCGCCGGCAACGGAAGGGGCGGCGGCAAGCGCGGCCAGGCGGCGGCCGCCGCGGCGGCTGCGGCTGCGGCTGCTACGACCACGCCCATCAAGGGCGATCCGGATGAAGAGGATGGCTTCGTGCCGGAGACGGGCAGTGGGAGGGGGAAGAAGAACAAGGACGATGAGCCGTACCGGCCGAAGGGCGGCAGCAGCCGTCCGAGCAAGAGAAAGAGGGAAGATGGTGAGGGTGGCGGCGGCGGCAGGGGAGGCCGGAAGAAGGCGGCCAGAGGAGGGGCTGCGGCTGCTGCTGCCGCGGCGGCTGCCGCTGCTTCTTCGGCTTCATAGAGATTGCAGAGTCGGGGTGCTTATGGCGTTTTTCTGTACTATCAGTCGTGGCATGGCATGGCATGGCATCGCTGGGATGATCTGGTTCGTAATGGCTTTCGCACGGAGGGATACCATCGACAGCGGGATTTAACATTGGCGATGAGACGGCGCAAAAACACCAGAATGCTCAATAGGTCTTTTTATTCTCTTCGGCTGCTTAAAAATTGAACGGGGACCATGGATGAAACGAGCGATCATCACCGCGCCCAACATTTGGTTTCTGCTCGTTGCACGTGGAGTCAATCTGCGAATCAATCGCCCATCATTTTCTGCTGTATGTAATGCACACTCGATTCGGCATGGTGTCCGTCCGGTTAAATCACGAGGGAGTGCCGCAGTGCAGCCTGCAGGAACGGTCGGGTCGCCCTGCCTGCGGCATGATGTCCACCCACATGATCGACGGCAACTGGGGAATGATCGACAGAAGGCGCCAAAAAAAAAAAAAAAAAACGTCCGCAACGTCAGCACGTCAGCATGGATGCGCCGCGTGGCGGTGCAAAGCACAATATGTAAATGGTAGTATGTAACACGGCAATGCCTGCTAGCGCGTCCGTACACCACCTACCTACCTCCCTCCCTCCCTCCCATCAGCTGCTGCACGACACCCACACACTTTCTTCTCTCTCTCTCTCCCACTTCAGCACCACACCGACTATGCCGGCGTCCCTCCACCTCCTTCCCCTCCCGCGCCAACAACGACGACACCAATAGGCCCCCTTCGCCAGAAAAAGAACCGCCGCCGCCCCCATCCCCCGGCGCAGCGGCAGCAGACTGGCAAGTTCTCGGAGTATTTGGAAGGAGTGCGGTTTGCCTTTCTTGTCGCGCCGGGTTGATGGCTAACGGTGTCTTTTTTCTAGTGCCTTCTGGCCTTGTCGGATTGGAGCGTGGACCCCGCGCGTGTGATTGCGGCGTTTAAGAAGGTGGAGCACTGCATCTACTAGAACGAGCGGTTTCCGAAGCACGGGCGGTATTTCTCGCCGCTTGTGCAGCGCCTGGTGCCGGATTGGGAGTCCGAGGATGACGACCGGGACCGCGGCTGCTGTCCGATGCTCATCAGCGTGCCGTTCCTGGACTGGACGGTGCAGGGGGAACCGCCTCCGCTTCGCTTCCAGGTCGATCCGAGAGAAGGGTTCCAGTCCAGCAGGGGGTCCTCGCACATGCTGAGGTCGATTCTGCAGTACTTCTACCGCCTGGACACGAGCGATCGGGAGCACAACCAGGTCTTTTCGAAACACAAGCCGTGGACAAACGACCGCGACCTTGACTTGAAGGTCCGCAGCTTGTATGGCCATTATCCGTGCGGACTCAATGTCGACGAACTCTGGATCCTAGTCGTTGATGAAAGGCATATTGTGACTCTCTCGAGCAGTCAAAGCTGGAAGTCCCGCTGGCCACCTCTGCAGCTGACTTCCAGAATCGCCGAGGTCACCTCCCGCGACATCCGCAACAGACCACCACGCCGCCACCACCGCCCCAGACAACCCCGCCAACAACAACAACAACAGCAACAAGAACGCTGCCACGACCCTCCCCCCCTCGACGCGCGCCACGCACCGCCACCTCCCCACCACAGCGCCCACCTCCCCCTCATCCCCACCCACCCACCACCAGCCAAGCCGTCGTCCCAAACCTCTCGCGCTCAGCCACGGACCTGCGACAACAGCAACAACGCGCTGGCCAACCGCAACGATCCAGCCGGTCAACATGCGGCTCGAGGACGTACGGACCACCGGGCAAGGCGATATATCCTCGTCTTCACCGATCGTCACCGTCGTTCCGTCTTCCTGGCCGCTGTCGTCGTTCGTGACGAAGCTTCTTCTTCGGCATGGGACGTCGCCGGCGTCCGCGACGTGGCCGCAGACGCAGACGTAGACGTAGGGCACGTTCTGGCGAGTGGCGGCCGGCGTGACGGCGGGTGTCGTGGGCGTCGCGGTGGGGTTTGGCGTTTTGGGGCGGGGAGGTGGGCGAGGTGCTGGTGGAGTGGAGGGAGAGGGGGGAGGCGGCGGCGAGGAGGAGGCAGATGGCGGCGGCGGCGAGGCTGGTCGGGGCGACGGCTGGAGCGGCTGGGTTCGAGGTTTTGGGTGTTTCGACTGGGCTGGGCTGGTGATCGTCTGGGCTGATTCTTGGACTGCCGCTTTGGGCATTCTTTCACACCGGACCGCGGGATGGATGCCGTACATCCGGCTCGTTGCCCTAAGAGACGGTGGGGTTTATGCAGTGCCGGTTTGAAACATGCTTATCGTTTAGGGTTTCCAGTCCCTGAGGATTGTTTGGGGGGTGTGACATGGATGTCTCTGACCGGAACCAAAGTTTACGCACATGTTCCTGAAGTTTACTTTGTCGATCACAATACCGCGGAATTCAAACCTGCTTGTGCATGCGACTCAAGCAGGAAGTAGGAGGGCTAATCGCATATCTACATGATGCCGCAATCCCCGCTCGCTTATTCCTGACGCTACAAAGCGCAAACTCTAGGTACGCTAGATGGGTTCTAGAATGCCGGCAAGCTGGCTTGGTACGGTTTGTCGTACAGCAGGCTCGGCATGCTGTTTGTGTCTCAGACATCAGGTCGCTCGTGACCGCTGCCCCTCCCGCGGACTCCCAGCGGCGCCGCGGCACTCCCACGAGCTCCAAACAAAAAACACAGCTGCAGTCCCGTCTCGTGGTGGCAAATGCTTCACGACACGCACGTCAACCGTGGATGACATGAGATCAAACAACAACGCAAAGCCCCGTTGTCTGAGTCTCCCGGGGGCCCGCTGTCACGCTTAAGCGGGCTCGCACAGCAAGCTGCACGCGGTTCGTTGTTTAACATGTTTGCTCCCCACTTCCACGCCGTTGCTGATTCCACCCTCCTCCCGCCTCAGCTTCTATAATATAAGCCGCGATATTTCATGGCCAGCCACTGCAAGGTCCCACCATCCGTCAAGAGCCGCCTACGACATTGCGCACCACTACTACTGCTTCAGCCTGCCACCAGCGGCAACACCATGCTCCGCAACCCCCCCAACACGAACATGAACACGCCGCCGGCCTCGCCGCCCACCGCGGCCATGATGACGCCGTACAAAGCGTACCTGCGCCCCACCTGGTTCATCCAACGCGACGGCGGCGCCTACGTCCCCGTCGTCCCCGTCGACGAGCTGCCGCCCGGCGTCGAGCTGGAGGAAGCGCCGCGGCGCCTGAAGGAAGACGGCGCCCAGGGCATGAAGTACCTCGGGAAGCTTCCGTGCAGCGGTCAGACGTATAGTCTCGTTGTGAGTGATCCGCGAGCTTTTGTTTTTTTTTTCCTTTTTTTTTCCCTCCCCCGGTGAAGTGAGTGCCCGGGTACTGATGGGCCATCCGTTGTAGCAGGCGCACCCCAGCACCGCGCCTCCCACCACGCATCCGACGGACACCACCACCACCGCCGCACGCTCGCAGCAGCAGCAACAGCAACAGCAGCAGCGCTACCCGCTTTCGCACCGCACCTACTCCCAAACAGCCCTCCGCCCCCTCATCCTCGGCAACGACACCACCAACAACCCCACCAAGCCGCCGCGGCACGGGCAGAAGACCGCCGCCCACGACGATCACGACGACAACGACGACGCCCCCCAACACACCACCACGGGGCCCCCCCTCCCCCCCTCGGGCCGCGAACCCGACCCCGCCAGGAAGGAGTACTGCACCTACTGGATCCGCACGGGCGAGTGCGACTTCACCCAGCAGGGATGCCTGTTCAAGCACGAGATGCCGGACCTGCGCACCCTGCGCGAGAAGGTGGGCGTGGGCGCCGTGCCGCATTGGTATCAGATGAAGTGCGCGGTGGAGAGAAGGAGGAGGGAGGGTGGGAAGGATGTGGGTGTGGGTGTGGGGGAGACGCCGGCGTGGTTGAAGGAGACGGTGGGGAGGGTGGGTGGTGGCGGGGGGAGGAGGTGTGGGGTTGTGGTCGAGGAGGAAGATGAAGATGAAGACAGCAGTGATGAGAGTGTGGGCGGCGTGGCGCGGACGCCGCCGTCGTCGTCGTTGTTGGCGTCGTCGTCGTCGTTGTCGTCGTCGCCTCCGCCTAGTGTTGGTGCGGGCGGGAAGCGCGATGCTGCTTCCGCTGCTGCTGTTGTCGAGGCGATCAGTGCTGTTGCTGCGTCTTCTAGGCGGAGGGTGTTCCGCTCGCCGGACCATGCGGTGAGGAGGATGAAGGAGGGCGAGGAGGAGGAGGTGAAGGAGACGACGGGCCGCAGAGGGCTCGTCTCGCGCTTCGACGACCGCTCCCTTTCTTCCGTCCAGCCTTCCGCTTTCCGCCCGCTTCCTCCTGCGAAACAGCCGAACACCGCTGCCAAGCTATCTCCATCGCCGTCGCTGCCACCGCCGCGCCCTTCGTTGGCGAGCAAGCGCCGCCACACTCTCCTCCCGACTACCACCGCTCCCGCCACGGCCACCCGCACGCACTCCCGCAGCATCAGCGACGCCCAGGCCGACATCGTCAACCGCATCAACCACAGCCGCACGGCGACAGCAGGGCCCACACCCCCACCACCCAAGACCGCCATCGTCGAGAACATCAACAACATCAACCGCCGCAGCACAACCACCAAGAAACGCAAATCCCCCTCCCCCACCACCACCACCATCTCCTCCGCCTCCGCCCCCGCCTCCGCCCTCCCGCAGATGAAACGCCACCCATCTCCCACCGTCGCCGCTGCCGCCGCCTCCAAACCGACGGAGAGGCTTCGCAGCGTCGTCATCACGCCTACTGCTGCTGCCGCTGCTTCTGCTGCTGCCGGCGTTAGTGGTGGTGTTAGTGGTGGCGTTAGTGGTGGTGGATTGCGTGCCTCTAGACACTCGCCGCTGGCCTATCATGACAATGACGATGATGTGCCGAGCTTCGAGCCGGCGACGGTGGCGGTGCTGGAGGCTGTTGGGGCGGCGGCTGCTGGTCGGAAGGGGAAGGGGCAGGGACAAGTGATGAAGGTGGGCAGGGCGACGACGAGGGTGCCGGTGCCGGTGAGGATCGGTGCGGCGGCGGCGCAGAGGGGGAGGGTTGGGGCGGTGTGATGAGCTGGGCGGTGGGGATGGTGTGGTGTGGTGGTGGGTGGATGGGGATGGTGATTGTGGATGTGTTGTTGTATAGAGGATGCGGTCGTGGCTATTATGAGGATGGGCTACGGGGTCTTGAGGAGGAGGGTATGAGGGGGTGGACGTGTACATAGCTGGTGTTTTTTTTTTTTCTTCCCCTTTCTTTTCGTTCTTCTTTTTCCTATTGTCTTTCCTTATTCGTCGTAGTGGTCGAAACTCGCTATATTCGAACAAGCTATCGTATCGCCGCT
This sequence comes from Diplodia intermedia, assembly GCA_021495925.1. NCBI lineage: Eukaryota > Fungi > Ascomycota > Dothideomycetes > Botryosphaeriales > Botryosphaeriaceae > Diplodia > Diplodia intermedia. The sequence goes on along the minus strand of JAKEKT010000036.1, from coordinate 26,520 downwards.
TCTGCCCATGTAAGAGCGTTTTGGCTATTAATCTGTTGCAGTGGGGTTGTGTTTGGTGAGGAGTGTTGTGTCGGCATGAGGAGCGAAGGGGAGGGCGACCCTGGGGTCCCTTATATACCCTGCTCGTATAGCTAAGCTATCTGCCTGCTATATTGCAACATAATCTTCTTATATTAGTCATCTAAGTTATAGCATATGTGTATTCCTTCAATTATCTCAAGATAGGTTTCCTTAGTGGAGGAGGTTTCCTTAGATGTTCGGGTGTTCGGCGATGACGAAACACCTCCACTGTGTCTCTCTGCGCATAAAGCAGCAGTCGTACCGTGTGACCCGACTACATTTAGTGGCAGAGCTGAACTGAGAGAGGGGTAGCGACCGAGTAAGCAAGGGCGAGGTCAAAGGCTGTATATGATAGGCGCCGTCGCGCATTATTGCCTCGCCTTTTACGTGCCCTTCATCAGCCTCGTAAGAGCTCGATACGATCTCCACTGTCTTCCACAAATGGCTGCCAGCCAGCAACAATCTACCCGGACTCATGTCTCGGTAGAAGAGAAGCCTTGTCCCTCCGTTCAGTCCTCTGAAAACACGCTCTGCGAGCTGTGCTTACAAGCCCTGATTCTCGACGACGCTCGCGCCGGCGGCTCCATACAGGAAAGTCCCGATGGAGCATCAACCGCTTTGGACTTTTCCGGTTTCGCCACGGACGAATTCAATTCCTACTCAGGGGTTGAAAACCGCTACGAAGTCTACAGAGACCGTTGGAGGAAAGTAGATCAATTTGGATGGCAAAATGATCACTCGACGGACGTGCCCGACTCCTACTTCAGATTGTGCGTTGCAAATACGGGTTGCGACCGGTTTGCTAAGCCTCCCGATCTGCCCGAGCTTCCAGCCTGTGCTGCTGAGCGAGGCTGCCAACTTTGCCACAGACTCAAGCAGTTGTTTCTTGAGGAATACCAGCAAAAGCCTTGGTGGCAAGCGCCGTCCTCGATTATCCGCTTCCGCATCCGATATGGGTGGGACGGGAGACGCAGCAAGCAAGATCTTCCTCAGTATGATCTCAGAGCATTGGCTGTGATCATCCGCCATCCTGGAAACAATGAGGACATGGCTGAAATGTTCCAATTCGCAGTGGGGGCATTGCCAGGTAAGCGTTGCGGCGTCAAATGTCCTGCCTGTACATGACCGAAATCCCGCTAACAGCTATGCTTAGGAAAGTGCAGGGATTGGTTGAGAATCTCCCGATACCCACTGGACGATGAGGGTCCCTTGTCCGCAAGAAACCTCGACTCGGTCAACACGTGGATCAAAGACTGTTCCGCGAACCATGATCGCTGTAGTGCCAAACGCTCGCAGGCTGGCTTCTTGCCAACACGCTTGTTGGACCTGGACGCCGACGCCGACACCACCACCGATCAAATTGCACTCATTGACACCGCCGGACTACCTCTGCAGAACGAACAGGGTGGGGCAGTGTATGCGGCTCTCAGCTATTGCTGGGGGCCTTCGTTGCCAACGAAAACAACTTCAGCGTCGCTGGCTAGTCACCGACAAGGGATACTTGTGTCCAAGCTGCCACAGGCTCTCCAAGAGGCAGTCATCGTCGCAAGAAAGCTAAAGATTAGGTATCTGTGGATTGATGCACTCTGTATCATCCAAGATAGTCTCACGGATTGGGAGCAAGAGTCTGGGAAGATGAGCGACATCTTTGCTCACGCCTTCATCACCATCGGTGCAGCTGCTAGCACCGCGTGTGACGAATCCTTTCTCCGCCGACCAAGAGTACCAACGTTGCGCATCCCTTTCCGATCATCATTGGACCCAGAGATTTCCGGAGACTACACAATCTATCTGGATGGTATATGTGTATCCCCAGAGGCTGCCGACATGGACGCATCCAGATGGAACAGCCGTGCGTGGGTATGGCAGGAGCAGGAATTTTCTGCCAAACTGCTCATCTTCGGAAACAAGATGTTGCAGCTCAGATGCCTCGAAAAAATCCATTTGGAGGATGGTTACCACACGTCACCACCGCAGCGCATAGATGGTTATTTCGAAAAGAGTTATTACTGGCAAGTCACGATACCGGAATATTCCAGGAGACAGATCACGTTTGTGCGCGATAAGCTGAGTGCAGTCTCGGGCGCAGCAAAGTTCATCAGCAGGGCGATGGAAGACGCGGGCCACCCGAAACAGTACCTCGCCGGGCTATGGCTAGATGATGACTTCTGCTCTAACCTGTGCTGGCGCATAGATCATCCCAAGAATTCGTTCCAGGAAATGGTCGTTGATCTGACGAACGAGGAAACATACAGTGCTCCTTCCTGGAGCTGGGCGTCGAGAAATGAAGGTGTAGGCCAGGGCAGCCCGAGTGTGGTTATACCAATGTTGCGCGTGATCCGGTACCACTTGCCGGCTGCCTCGAATGACCCCATGATTGCGGTCAAGCCCGGATCGTCCATCACGCTCAGTGGTAAACTGATACCTGCTCCACTGGTTCGACCCGCAGGTATTGTGGTCAAGCTGGAGGGAACCCGGCTCGAGCGCACACGCGATTGGAACGAACCTATTGAGGACCTTGGCCGCATTTCTTATGACCTTGATTGGGTTTCGACCGCTGAGTATACGGATGAAAGGGCTGCTGGGGATAACCTCTGTTATTTGCTTGCAACTCGATCCGGATGGCAAAGCATATACGGAATTTTGTTGCTACCGTTCAAAAGCCCACAAGGGGTGTTTTATCGTCGAGTTGGGGTTTTTAGCAGCTTCGGACAATTTTCATGGCTGGAAGGATGCTCAGATGTAGAGTTGGTCATTCTCTAAATTTGTCTTTCTGAAAGGCATTTTCCATTCATGCTCACAGTCGGTTGAAGTACTCATCTCGAGGTCGAACTCATGTTTTCTTCGTTTTTCATGTACGGAGTGTAGATTTAGCTCTGGATTCAACCATAAACATGTCTGCAGGATGGTGCCAGTATTTGTGCTGAGTGAATTTGATTGGATTCTTGCGAGGGAGTGTTTTTGCGCGGTAGTGAGCTGCTTCGTGGCGGGGAGGCAGTTTGGGGGAAGCCGAGGGGCCCGATGACTTGAGCGCTCGACGGGTAGGTAGAGAGTGAACCCGGTCCACACCACTTCCGCTTGAGGCTTTCACTCTGGCCATTAATTGCGCAGAACCTACTTAAACATGAGCGGAATATCTGGTACAATATGTGGCGGAGCCGGCGGAAGAGCAAGAAGTGCAATTGCGGGGGGGCAGCGGCGGGCGGACAAAACTACTTCCCAAAGTCAACCCAAAGTATTTGCCATGGGGCCCCGATGCAGTGGCATGGGCACGAATGGATATATACACGGACTAGAAATATAGGTCTTACATGCTGCTGTTGGCATATATCGTGCGACGTAAGAAATTATCAAAACGTCCGGGTAATCGGTGGCGTCACAGGAGACCGATTCACAACTCAATTCCCGCAGCTTTAAAAAAAAGAACGAAGAAACACAAAGCTCAAATTGATATCTAGCGCAGTCAGGGTAGCCATGTTGCTGGACCACACCATGCAGAGACCCCCAAAAAGGAGGTCGGTCAAAACGACGACAAACTCAAGAAAGCAAAAAGAGGTATGAAGCAAAACAGGGGGAAGAAAAACAACAGGTATCCACCAGCTCCCGTCCCGCAGCAAAAAGGGAAGTTGAAAATCCCAATCTTCCTTCTTCCGATCGCCCTCAATTATCGATCCCCAAATTCAAAAAAAGCAAAAAGAAACACCTTCCATCCATCCATCCCTTTTCCAGCCGACCCCCTTTTCCCCGACCGGTTCATGACGTTTTCAACTCCCACCAATTCCTGATTCATACCATCGAACACGTTAAAAGCCTTTCGTAGCAAACAAGACGTACGTCCGACCGCCTCTCCAATCAAGGCCTGGGACGCGGCCCGATGATCGGTCTCCGTCCACCGAAAGCGATCCCGCTTCCCACCCTGTTCTGGCTATCACCACCGGTGAAGCCGTACTGGTTGACATCCCAGCTCTGGCCGGGATTGCTACCTGCGCTCGCGTCGCGCGGCGTCTGCTTCACGCGCTGCTGGCCCTCCTCCCACTCCTTCTGCCTTTGGCGCTCCCTCTCCATCTCGCGCTCCAAGAGCGACTTGCTGGCCCAACCGCCAGCCTTGGTCTTCTGCTGGGAGGCAGCACGACGCTCGTCTTCCGCTGAGCGCTCTGCGGCAGAGCTGAAGCCGATCTCCGAGGCAGCGGTATGACGCTTTGCAGGCGGAGAGAAAGGAGCGGGGTTGGACGCGAGGAAACGGTCGGTACGGCTTGATGGAGGCGGCGAGAGAGGAGATTTGGGAGACAGGGGAGACTTGGGAGACAGGGGAGACTTGGCGGACATGTAATCTGCAGGGTTAGGGAGAGGCCGAGGGGACAGAGGAGGAGGAGAGGCGGTAGCCGGATCCGGAAGCGGACGCGAGGGGAGAGCTGGAGCTGCGCGGTTATGTTCATCCCACTGTTGGCGGAGGTACTCGCGCTCGTCGCCTGCCCAAGATACATTACTTTCAGGGGGAGAGGGAGGGCGTGCCGAACCGGGACGAGACCCGTGGATGCGCTCCTCACGCTCGCGCTGGTACTGACGCTCCCGTTCCTTGGCCTCGGCCAGTTGTCTCTCGAGTTCGGCTACGCGCTGTCGTTCGGCTTCGAGTTCCGGATCGTTGCGGCTGACTTGTCGGCTACGGGGTTTAAAACCTTGTTCGGCTTGGTACTGGCTCAGGAACTGGCCTCGGAGCCTAGCGTCGCTGTTGGCCCTGGTGTGCTGTGTCTCCTTTTCGAGTTGCTCTTCAGCCTCTCGTTCTGCGCGTAGCCTGGCCTCCTCGTCTGCCTTCCACTTACGCTCCTGCTCCTCCCACTCACGTTTTTGTTGTTCCACCTTCAGCTTCTCCTGGTCGCGTTGCTTGCGCGTCTCTTCTTCCCACCGGCGCTCCTCTTCGGCCCGAGCCCGGTGTTCCTCCGCTTCACGCGCCGCGCGCTGCTGCGCATCAGCCTCCTCCGCCTGTATGCGCTTACGCTCCGCCTCTGCTTCCTGCTCTTTACGCTTGCGTTCCTTCTCCGCATAACTGGGGACGTGAGGCGCTGCCGTAGTGATCTGTCTCCTCGCGCCGTATACCACACCTTGATTACCTGCGTTTGCTCCGCCCATATAACCTATATCAAACACCGTTAGCATCCAGCTGATTCATCATGGCCGCTGTACTGACCGTATTGTGCAATGTTCCACGCCGGCGAGGTCACACGCTCGTCATTTCTCTTACTCCAGCTGCTGACCGGGCCGGGAGACTTGGCCCCGCTCGATGAGTTCGAGCCACCGGTCCCCGCGGGGCTCAGAGCCCTAAGCGGCGGTGGCCTGTTGGCGGATCCGCTGCCGGTGCTAGCATTGCTCAGGCCCCTGTCACGCCCCGGCAACCCGGGCGACAGGCTACCGTTGCTCTTCTTGGGTCCGATGCACGTGGGGAACTTAGCCGGGTCGAGGGAATGGGCAATGCGGCTGAACGAAGCCAGGCATTGTAGGACTTGGGCAGGGTCTTTCTTCTCGAACAGGTCGACGGTCAGGAAGCGGTCGTGGGCGTGGAGGCCGATGGGCTGCTTCTCGCAGGCCTTGAGGAAGTGCGAAATGTTCTCCATCTGCATGAAGGGCATGGCGGATTTCTTGAACTTGATGCCGGGCGGCGGGATCGCGAGGTTGGCCAGTCTACGCAGAGAATGTGTCAGCCTTGAGTGGCGCGCGGGGAATGCGGGCTTGCGCCGGAGAGCGCGGCGCGCGCAGGGAGGGAGCGGACGTACTGGCAAAGGATGGTGCCGTCTTTCAGGGCGTCCATGAGGTCGCCCGGCGGCAGCTTCTGTCCCAACGTCTCTTCTATCCATTGGGTTGTCTCATTGACGGCGGCGGGGTCCTTGGCCTTCTGCATGCGCAGACGGCGCATATCCTGGTCGAGACTGCTGACGCTGGCCATGGTTGCGACGGAGAGGCATGCACTTTGGAGCGATTCCGGGAGAAGAAAGGGTGAGGGGTGCTTTTGAGGGTGAGAAATTAGGAGGGTTAATCCGTGAGGAGGGGCGTGTCTTGGGCACGGCCAGGGATTCGGGGGTGGAATGCGCCCAAGTCGTGGCCGCGCAGCTAGTGCGGATCTTGGGCGGGAGCGGGCGGCGTGCGACGCGATGTCGGGCGCAAGATATAATCCAAGACGTCAGAGCCGTCGCGTGGCTGGGCGCCTGGCATTCTACAGTGTGCTGGCGTTATAGCCGTTGCTATAGACCCGCCACCGAATTTCGTGGTTGGGCGGCGCAACGCGCTGCACGGGAATGTCCAGCTTCCCGTCGCGTAGTGCCCGGCCGCGACTTCCCCTGGAGCAGGCAAAGTGGACGTCATCCAGGCTTGCGGGCGGGCGGCGGCAGCCCCGGAGGCGAGCACGAGCTCCGCCGACGCTTGTCAATGCTTGCATCACCATTCGCCGCGTCGACTTCTGCGCTTGCCGGCGATGCAACCCACGACCCAGAATGCCGCAACCCGGGCGCCTCAGTCAGCTGTGGTATAGGTGGAAGGCCCTCAACCTGCCTTGGCGCAAGCAATGGCTACGTGGTGCGCGCTCCCCCAGCCATCATCCTCGTCGGCGCAATTTGACCAGGCTAACAATTTACCCAAGGCTTCGACCTGGCCGGCAACACCTTCTGGGAGTTCAAGGAAGTCTACGGTGCCCAGCGCTTCCGTCGCATTGTCAAGTACAGCCGCCGCACCCACTTCGGCGACGTTAAATTGACCCGTACGTCTCCTGTCTTCCACCAATTTCTGCCCATTTCAACGCCACAACATCCCCCCCTATATCCTGCATCGAGGCTCGAGAACAATTTGGGAGCGAAATGGCACAATCTTGGAATCCATGCGCCACTCTGCTGTAGACACGCACGAAGCAGCCGAGTTCCTCTGAAGCCGTTGCTTGGAGAACTCTGGCATGTAGCCTCCTTACAGCTTCAGCCGCATACCGAAGCTCGTAAAAAAAGTTTGGCGCACGCAAACACGTACCGTTTTGCTACCATGCCCATTTCGCTTCCCTAAGCGGTGCACTATATATATGCACGGCCGATCCATAAACGCTAACGAACGCCCTTATTAGCACAATGGATCCAATGGCTCCGACACACTCGGTCCGACCCGCCTACCATCGGCGAACAGCAACTGGATGTGATCCGTCAGGCACAGCTGAAGCAGCTCGCAGCCGCGGCCGATGCCCGCTGGGCCGCCAAGCCGTCCGCTCTCGACCCCCCGCCGCAGCCTCAGCCCGCTCCACAATTACAACCTCGTGATCCGGGAGCACACGCATCACAGACGGAGCCTGAAGAGAGACAGGGTGTGCGCAACGTTGCTGGCGCGCCGGACGAGGTGAAGGCCAGCACAAAGGGCCAAGAGAACGTGGACAAGGGGCGTTTCAAGGGCGAGACGAAGGAGAAGACACCGGCACCGTGGGAAGAAGCCAAAAGTCAGGAATGGCAGCCGGCACCCTGGACGCCAAAGATTGCGCGGAGGAAGAAGTGAGGGAATGGAAGATGTGAGGCAGCGCGGAGATAATAGACGGAAAATCGGTGTTTGAGTAAGATACTACCAATCCACGCTCTTGAATATTCCTAGATCCTTTAGAGATGTCCATCCTTGAATGCTGCCTTTTCTCCGCAGCCAATCAATGTTCTAGCACAGCACGATCGGCGGGGTTGGCTGAATAATTATGTACCTGCTTTATATCCTAAATCCGGAAGGTGCATCAGCGAAGCCAAGAGTCCTAGTGCCAATCTGCAGCACACTTACATGGAGGGGTAGCGGGGTGCTCTATATAATCTACAATCCTGTTATCTTCACTTCCTCCAACATTATCAAGATCAATTCTCTCAATTCTAATCCAACCATTCACACAACCACTTAAATCGATAATCAGCCACGTCTTATTACTCCTACCAAAACAACCCATCCACACCAAGAACCAACCCACCTCCAGCCATCCCTACCACCACAACAACAACAACAACAAAATGCCCTCACCCCACCCACCACCCCCACCAAAATCCATCCTCCTCCTCGGCGCCGGCGAACTCGGCACCGCCATCCTCACCTCCCTCGCCACCCACCCAGCCCTCCGCACAACGCAATTCACCGTCGCCCTGCGCCCCTCCTCACTCAGCAACACAACGCGCCTCGCTTCGCTACGCGCCGTCGCCCCGGCACACGCAACGATCACCTTCGCAGGACTAGATCTCGCGTCCGCGTCCGCCGAGCGCGAGCTGACGGCGCTGATACTACGCGGCGACGACGGGCGGCCGCACGACGTCGTCATCGGCTGCACGGGCTACGCGGGCAGCGGCGGGGGGACGCGGACGAGCGGGACGCAGGCGCTGATTGCGCGGGCGGTGCTGGCTGCCGCGTCGTCGTCCAACGGCGACGAAGACAACGACGACAAGAAAAAAATACACTTCTTCCCGTGGCAGTTCGGCGCCGACTACGACGCGACGGGGCCGGACGCGGCGGGCGGGCTGATGGCGGAGCAGTGCGGCGTGCGGGCGCTGCTGCGCGAGACGATGGGGGTGGTGGACTGGACGGTTGTGAGCACGGGCATGTTTATGAGCTTCGTGTTCGAGGAGTGGTTCGGCGTGGTCGAGGGGCTGGGGCCGGCGCTGCGGGCGGGCGGGCCCGAGCCGTTGAGCGATGGCGAGGGCGTCGTCGTGAGGGCGCTGGGCGGGTGGGATGCGAGGGTCACGTTGACGGATGTGGGGGATATCGGGCGCGTGGTTGCGGAGCTGGTGGTGGCGCCGCCGGCGGGGGAGAGCAGAGGCGAGGATGGGGGCAGTGTGGTGTTTGCGGCGGGGGAGACGGTGACGTATGGGGAGTTGGCGGATGTGGTGCAGAAGGTGGTGGGGAGGAGGGCGAAGGTGCGGCGGGAGGAGTGGAGTCTGGAGTACCTGCGGGCGGAGCTGGAGAAGGACCCGGAGGATCAGACTAAGAGGTACCGCGTGTTGTTTGGAGAGGGCAACGGCGTGGGCTGGGATAAGGAGAAAACGATAAATGCGGAGCGCAATATCGAGTCCGCGGGTGTGGAGCAGTGGCTGAGGGAGAAGCTCAGCATGTGAGCGGAGAAATCATGCTATCGATTTGATAGTCTTGGCTAGAGAAGGCTCTCTGGTCTTAGCTGAATTACCGATAAAAGACGGACATCAGCCTTCATTTTGCTCCTCAATGATGGTATGCGCCGCGTCCCTACTTGTCTTCCTTTCCGTTGAGCCTCTTGATGCCTTCCTCTGAATTCTGATAACCGTCCTCGAAACCGATAGCTTTCGCCAAGCTAGACGCTTCGGTGTACCTCCTCCTAGCTTCAGAGATCCTGCCTTCCATCTCTGCAAATTCGCCAAGATTGTGGGTGGCCACCGCGCATGCAAGATCGCACTCTTCATCACGCTCTGGGGGCGCAAGAGACGATGCAAGATTCACGGCCTTAGTAGCCCATTGACGAGCCTGCTCGGTTACCGGTGGTAGAGTGTGAAGTGGTGCCGGGGTAGAAGGATTCGAAGGCGAGGTAGGAGGGGAGATGTTGTTGACAGGCGTACCGAAGCCAGGGGGCGGGCGCTGCTGAGAGATGGATATGGCGAGGTTGTTCATGAGCGTGGCAGCATGGCATGATTTGGGGTTAGCAGCGGTAAGCGCTTGAAGAAACAATGGAGTTGCAAGATAGTGCTGGTCCAACCCCTCATAGTGGTGTGCAAGCGCTGGAAACTGTCAGCGCTAATATCCCTTTGAGGCGATGCAACGTTTGGGGTGTTTACCTTCCATCGACGCGCCCATCTCTTCATCGGTAATCCAGTCACCCTCACCCTCCTTTACACCCTCTTTTTCACGCCTGATCTTCTCCCTTAGAACAGTCTCGACAGCCCAGATAAGCTTCTCTCCCGCTTTGTCGGTGTCCTTGATGTACGGGTTGGAGTACAGATCACCGAGCTTCACGCTAATGCCAATCGTCTTGCCGAGCACTCTCGTCCTCTTGCCATCATTCCAGTGTTTGTCGCCAAATTCATCAACCCATCTCAAACAATCCCTCCTCACAATCTCCAAGATGTCAATGGCTCGCTGGTAGTTCTGAAGCTGCTCAAACAGCGAGGCAAGCTGGAACTTGATGCCGAGAACCTCGTTGCTGAATGGGTCCATGCCCTCCTCATCCGCGGCGGCCAAAGCTTCGCGGTAGTACTTGATAGCTAGCTTCGGATCTAGAGACCTTTCCTGGCTGAAATATAGGGCGCGACGGAGCTTCTTTGCGACTGGCTCGGGGAAGTTGTGGAATGCGCCGACGATGTAGTAATGGTAGACATATGGTGCGTAGACGAGGACACCGAAGCCAAACAGAATGACTGCTGAGACCACGGTCATTGAGATGGGGTGCTTTCTGAAGAGAATCTTGGCGCCTTCGATGGTCGATCCATTGCGGCGACCAAGGCGTGACGACGGCGACGGTGGAAGCAGACGTGGGCGCGTTGGAGCTTTTGTCGTGAGGGTGCGGGCGTTGGCGGTCGCCGGAGGCCTGGCAGCTGGGAGGCGCCGGGCACTCCTCAGCGCTGTCCTGCAAGCTGCACGCGAAAGCATGGTGGGTTGTGGTGGTGGCTTGAGAGATTGGCGCTGGACGTCAAGTGGAGGTTTTGTTCAGCCTTACGGTCGCGCTTGCCCTGAGCGCGGATCCCGGAACTGGCATGCGTCATCGCTGCTGCTAAGTACTGCCGCCTTTGACGTCCGCACGACGCGATCAAAAAGGCAGCAGAGCCACGGAACCTCCGCATCGCCTCTTTCTCGCTAGGTACCGTCGAACGAACGTTACACCGAGCAAACATGTGTGGAAGATACGTTCTGAGACTGCGCCCGGCTGAGGTGCGCCAGCAGCTCGAGCAGTCGCAGATGCCCTCCGAAGAAGCTCCAGATGACGATCAAGTCCGGTCAACCTACAATTTCGCTCCCAGCTACAACGGGGTCGTCTACCGAGCTGAACTGCCCGATTCCGGTTTCAGAGAGTCTGACGAGAAGGATGAGAACACAGAACATGTCCCGGTCGCCGACGAAGCCACCACATCACCGGATACCAAGTACAAGCTGCAGGCGATGAAATGGGGTAAGACACTCATGACTTATTGGCGCGGAGAACATCACTCTATCTGTGCAGAAGGGCCGGTTCAAGTCAAACCACATGTTCTGACGAATATCAGCTACCACAACTTCGTGTGACTTCGACCTCAACAAACTGTCGCTGATCACCTTGCAGGTCTTATTCCGTCTTGGATGAAACGCAAGCCGGATTACGGTTCGATGATGAAAACGATCAACTGCCGTGACGACTCGCTCGCGGAAAACCGGGGGCTTTGGAACTCGATGAAACATCGGAAGCGTTGCATCGTTGTGTGCCAGGGCTTCTACGAATGGCTGAAGAAGAACGGCGGCAAGGAGAAAATCCCCTACTTCGTGAAGCGAAAGGATGGCCAGCTGATGTGCTTCGCGGGGCTGTGGGACTGCGTCAGGTTCGAAGGTACAGCATGCAGGTTACATCACTGCGCGACTGGGCCGCCGCTAATCTAGACGTGCAGGATCGGAAGAGAAGCTCTACACCTACACGATCATCACCACGGACTCGAACAAGCAGCTCAGCTTCTTGCATGACCGCATGCCTGTCATTTTCAATAATGGCTCCGAAGCTCTCTGGAAGTGGCTTGATCCGGGCCGCACTCGGTGGAATTCAGACCTACAGTCGCTTCTCAAGCCCTTTGACGGCGAACTGGAGTGCTACCCCGTCAGCAAAGAGGTGGGGAAGGTTGGGAACGACTCGCCTTCCTTCATTATCCCAATAGACTCCAAGGAGAACAAGAGCAATATCTCCAACTTCTTCGACAACCAAAGGAAAGCTGCCAAAGGTAGTGGCGAGGCCAAGGCCGTTAGGCGGGAAGACCAGGTTGCTGGCGCGAAGATTGACAAGATCGGGCACGTCAAAAGTGAGGCTCGTGGCACCTCGGACGAAGATGGCACAGAGCACAATGCACCGTTGCCAGCGCTCTCTGGTAACGAGGACAAGCGTGGTATCAAGCGGGAGCACGAAGACGCAGACGACCCAGATGAAACGCATGGCTCACCGCCGCGCCAGAAGGCAGCCAAGTCGAGCCAGGCCAGTGTTTCTCCCGCCAAAAGCAAGGCGAATGGCTCCACCAAGGCAGGCAGGAAGACCAGAAGCGCCACAAGCAATGGCACTACGCAAACGGACCGTGCGGCGACGGCGGGCGACGGCAGTAGGAAAATCACGGCTTTCTTCGGAAAGTGAGATAAGTCGGGTAAAAGAAGAAGCGGGCCGGCCAGGACCCTGCAGATGGACAGCCCATGCGGCGTTGCTTTCTTGTCAACGTCCAGCCTGCGACGCATGGCAGCCGGAGCCTGGGGGAGACAGCTCCGCTGCCCAATTGCAACGGCGCGTGTGCCTGACGCGCCAGCACGGGTGCTGCGAGTGCGTCGGGGCGACTTCTCATTATGCATCTCAAAGGATGCTGGCTGGCCCAAAGCGGCGTGGATGCCTGGCGGGCGCCAATTGCGGATCGCGTTTGAAGGGACAGAGTCATTTATATGGTCACGGGTCTTGGGCGCATCGAACGATCGGATCCGACAGAACGGCATCAATAGTTTGCTGGAGGCTCGAGATCCGTTGTTAGGCGCATGGGAAATTGCGCGCATAGGATCGGGATCTCGGAGGGGCGCGATTGGGCTGCGGGCGGAGTCTTTGCATGCTACGCGGGCGTGAACCGGGGCGATGTTGGTGAAGAATAGCGGGTGGGTGGCACAGAAGGTCAAGCATTGTACATATGCGCAGGGGGACTGGTGACGGCCTTCGCGGTGGGCGTGGAGGCGGAGGGCGGCGCCGCAGAGAGGCCGACTGCTCGAGTTGGCAATTCCAGGGCGCTGGAACGCTGTGGTGTCCTCTTTTCGGTGGCGTGGCTTCGTGAGCGCTCCCCTGCACGGGACCGTCTCCGGTTGCGTTCTGTTGCATCGGTCTTCGGCGCGCCCTCTCTCGTGTGGGCGGCGAAGTGAGGAGGACACGGACGGGGCTTGCGAGAGCCGCCCTCCCCTGGCCAGCAACGGGTACCCATGCATCCTGCCCTTACGGTGCGTGTCTCCTGGAGGCGAGGCCATGCCCGCCGCAGAGAAAAAGAAACGGCAAGTGGCGGGGCGATGCAACTCGTCACTTCTGCAAGGCCGTGTAGCGTGTAGAGGCCGGAGTCTGGCGGCTCAAGCGAAGGGGGAGGGCAGGAAAGCTCCAAACGGCGTGTGGCGGTGGCCCGTGGGCGCGAGGGCAGTGGCGGTTTTGCACCTCCCACACGCCTGCGCACTCAGGGCCGCGCGCTTATTGACAACCACGGCGGCGGCGAAGGCTGGCAGAGCTGTTGCAAGAACACGCAGCGAGTCAGCGCCGCGCTCCCTGTCAGCCCTGCAGCGACGCGGGTGCCAGACGTTGCCCACTCTCGCGCCTCTGCTGGAAATTTTGCAGCCCCTCCAGCCCCGGAGCATCAGCGTCCAGTGCGACTCGACGCCTAGGGCCTGCCATGATAAACACTATGTGACCGCTGGCCCGGTTCGGCGTCGATAGCCTGCTTCTGCCCTGCCCCTTCGCTGATCCTTCTCCAGCGCGTAGCGCTATTTGTTTGGCCGCGACGCAGAACCGCGAGCCGCCTCTCAGTCCCACGCGTTTCGTCGTTTCCCGTCTGGTCTGCTCCCCGGCATGGCCTCGTCGTTCTTTGCCGACCTGCTTGCTCAGAAACAGCCGCAGTTCCAGACCCACCAGGCCCTCATTGCCGTCGGCCTGCAGAACGACTTCTGCTCGCCCGATGGCAAGCTGCCCGTGACGCAGCCGCCCGGCCTGCTGGACCGCATCAAGCAGCTCGTCCCGGCCTTTCGCGACCATGCCGGCCACGTTATCTGGGTCCGCACTGAACTGGATCCCAACAGGCCCGTGGACGACGCCGATGACGCCGACGCCATCGTCACCGGCCCCCCTGGCGAGAGCCCCAGCCCCGAGGACGACGCCAGCAGCGGTGCCGAGCTGACCCAGGACGAGCTGCCGTCCCCATCGGGCCAACGCCGCCGCCGCCCGAACGATCTGCTCAGGCGCCTGCAAGCGCGGGCCCGGACCGTGGAGCAGGATGCGGACGCCACGCAGGAGGATGAGCTGTTCCTTACCCGCGGCTCGGGGCGGGAAGTGTGCGTGGCGGGCAGCCGGGGGGCTGACTGGGCTGACGATGTCGCGGGCGAGATCAAGCCCGCCGACACTCTGATCACCAAGACCCGCTACTCGGCCCTCAAGGACACCACGCTGCTCCTCACCCTGCGAGCGAAGCTGATCACCGAGCTGTACGTCTGCGGCTGCATCAGCAACATCTCCGTCTATGCCACCGCAGTCGAGGCCGCCCGCCATGGCATCGAGATCTACCTGGTCGACGACTGCGTCGGCTACCGCCAGCTTAACAGGCACCAGGAGGCCATCCGCCAGATGGTTGAGTACATGGGCGCCCACACCATCTCCAGCACACGCCTGATGGCGGAGCTTGCAGCAAAGGCGGCGAAAGGTGGTACCGCTCAAGCTCGCAAGGCTGGCGCCGATAGCGACTTAGGCGGAATGCTGAGGAACCTCAAGCCCAACAACAGGGACGAAGCCCAGAGCAGCCGCTCTTCTCCGCCGAAGCCAGCTGAGTTGGCGAACAAGCCGGCTTCTGAGAGCGCCGTCTCCATCTCGGCCACCCCGCTCGAGGTAGCAGACGTGGCCGACAGCGACGATGCGCTGCTGGACGAGACTACACTGCTTCTGGAGAGGCATTCCATCCGCTCTCGTCCCCGTGTCGAGCCGCAACCAACGCCGCGCAGCTCGAGCTCGGTCAAATCCAAGGTTCGAGTGCGTCGGAGACCGTCTCAAAAGTCGCAGTCGCCGCCGGACACATCGAACAGCCCACAGAACGAGAGCGAGAAAGTGACGGCACCACCATCAAAGGGCGGCCAAATAACAGTGGCCTCGGCTGCGAAACTTACCGGTGGAACAAGCAGTCCACACGAGACCCTAAAGTCGTCGACGTTGCGGGCTGAGACGCCTCAACCCACAGCAGATGGCGCAACAGTCTCCAAGAACGAAAATGACGATTCTCAATCGCCTAGACCGTCGACATCACGATCGAGGAGAAAGATCCAAAGCTTGTCTACCCTGCCTACTTTAGGTCCGTCTGACGAGATTGGTGAAGGCGATTCACGACTTGTAGTTGACTTCCTCCCCGAGTCACTACGCGCGTCTGCAGCCCCGGAAAAGACATTTCAAGAAGTCGTTTTCCACAAGCTTTACAATGAAGTACGGTGGCAGAAGATGCTGCACAACCAGGGTGAGGTGCCTCGCCTTGTATCCGTGCAAGGCGAAATGGGAGCAGATGGCTCCATGCCGGTCTACAGACATCCCTCGGACCAATCCCTCCCACTGCTGCACTTCTCCCCTGCAGTGTTACGCATACGAAAACAGGTTGAAGAGCTTGTCAAACACCCAGTCAACCACGTCCTGATTCAGCTTTACCGCGACGGGCAAGACTATATTTCCGAGCACTCCGACAAAACACTCGACATTGTACGAGGCTCCAGCATCGTCAACGTCAGCTTCGGCGCGCAACGCACCATGCGCCTCCGCACGAAGCGATCAGCGAAGCCTACTCAAGCCGACGACGAGGCCACGGCTGTCAGACAGACACAACGCGTGGCGATGCCGCACAACTCGGCCTTCGTTCTGGGCCAACAAACGAACATGCGTTGGCTACACGGCATCAACGCCGATAAGCGCCCCGCCGAGGAGAAATCCAGCCTAGAGAAAGATTTCGCCGGCATGCGCATAAGCCTCACCTTCCGTCACATCGGCACCTTCCTCAGCAACGATTCGAGCAAAATATGGGGCCAAGGCGCCACGTCCAAGAGCAGGGACACCGCCCAGCCCGTCGTCAACGGCGACGAGAAGCAGGCCGAAGCCCTCGTCCGCGCCTTCGGGGCGGAGAACCAGGCCACCGACTTCGACTGGGAGCAGACGTACGGCCGCGGCTCCGACGTCCTCCACCTCGCCCGGGACCCCCCTCCCGAGACACCGACCCTGTACGCGTCGCACAGCTCCGTCGAGAACCACGCCGTCCGCCTCTATCTCGCCGCGCTCGGGCTGGCGTACAGCCTCGTCGAGCCGCCGCCGGTGCGGCACGCCGACGACTTCGAGCGCCGCAGCATCTGCCTCCGCGACACGGACGCCTCCAACACGGAGATCTGCGGCGCCACCCTCATCCTCTCCTACCTCGAAAGCCACTACTCGCAACCACACCCGCGACCACCCCGGCCCAACTCTTCTTCTCCTTCTTCCGCCGCGGCAGACGACGACGACGACCAACGCCGGCGGCCATCAGACGGCGGCGGCGGGAGCGGCGGGGCAAGTGCCCCCATCGCCATCCCTCCAGTCAACCGCGCCGCCGCCGCCGCCGCGCAGACGTACCTGTCGCACGCCTCGCACCTGCACCGGCTGTGGGCAAAATACCTCTGCGCCACGAGCACCGCTCCCCAATCCACCTTCTTCTCCTCCTCTTCCCCCTCGCCATCTTCCCCATCGCCATCTTCACCACCACCACCACCATCCGTCCCCCCCTCCATCCCACCAGACCTCTCCCGCGCCCTCTCCACCGACCTCGCCGCCCTCGAAGAAACGCGCGCCGCGACCCCCTCCCTCCGCCACCGCACCAACAGCGGCAACAGCAACAACAATGGCGGCACGGCGGAGGGGCAGCGGGAGGAGCGCGGGAAGGCGTCGTCGCCCTCGCCGTATCTTGCCGGCGACGCGTTCTCGGTTGCCGATTGCGCCGTTTGGCCGCTCGTCGATGCGCTGAGGCGGAGTGGGTGGGCCGGGTGGAGCGATGAGTGGTGGCCCGAGTTGGTCGGGTATTGGAGGGCGTTGGGGGAGGAGGTGGAGGGCTTGGGCTTGGTGGAGGGGGGTGGATGTGGTGGGGGTGGGGATGAGGGAGTTGGGGGTGTGGAGGGGGAGAAGGGGGATGGGAAGGATGGGAAGGAGGGTGACGTGGGGGAGGAGAGTAAGAAGGAGTGAGTGAGGCTGGCCGGTTCTTCTTTTTTCCTCCCGCCTGGCTTCGAGAGAATATCTGTCGGAGCCTTGGCTTGGCTTGGCTTGGCTTTTCTTCTCTCTCTCTCTCTCTCTCTCTCTCTCTCCCGAATACTAGCGATGCATGGGTTCCGGCTAGCATCTTGAACCTCATTACGTTTTGACCTTGTTTCTTTTCCCTCATCCTTTAGCCTTAGCTCTGCGTTCGTTCGTTTGTCTTTCCATCTGGGTTTTTCTTTTCCTTTGCAAAAAGATTTTGACCGCTCCATAGCCCCATATGCAAAGGAGGAGCCGAAATCTTCTTACATGGGTAGTTGGCGCACAGATTTCTCGGACGTTAGACGTGAGTGTTGAGATTGTACGAATACATCCGGACATGCTCGTGTGATTCGAGTGCAACATCTCTGTGAGACGGCTTAGGAGGCTCTATTCCTTTGCACCCCAATGTGGTTGGTACATGGATGTGGTGTTGATGGTTTCTCTGCTTGTTTGATAACGCTACTAGCCCGCATCAGGTAGGTTGGGAGCTGGGGACATTGAGTACATGTACAAGTGCATGTGGGCAACGCATATCATATGAAGAAACTCGCTTTTGAATCGTTATGCATGACTATTGAACAAAAATTATCTATCAAGTGTTGGCAGTCCTCATCCTTAACGCAAAAGTACCGGTGCTGCCACTGAGGCGTCTTTCTTCTTTTTTTTTCTTCTTTTTTTGCCTGTGTCGTCCGATTAAACGGACCCGGTTGAAGGGGGGGTATCATCTACAAATCCTGTTCGTTCGTTCCAGTTAACGCCGTATTACCCATGTGTGCTTCCGTTGCCTGTGTGTTCTTCGCCTCACCGATCTCTCTACTTCTTATCCAACCCTCCCCCAGCGCAGGGAGCCCAGTCCCAAGACCACGGCAAACTCCCCACGCCAAATGCCCACCCTCTCAATCCAAATCCACAACCTCGCTCCTCCCCTCCTCATCCTCATCCCGCTGGTGATGCCTCTGCTGCTGCTGCTGCTGCTGCTGCATCCTCCCGCTCTTCTTCCTCTTCTCCCCCGGATGTCCACCACCACCACCACCTCCTCCCTGCAGCCTCTTCGGCGGCGTCTTCACCGGCTCCTCCGCCGCGGCCCGACCAAAGCTCCAACTACTGAAGCGATCGCCCCACGTCCTACTCCCACCACCACCACCATGCTGCGCGCCGCCCCCCCACCCACCACTCCCCCCGCCAGCATCGCTGCTCCCACCGCCGCCGCCAAACGACCCGCCATTGCCACCGCCACCCACCCACTCGACGTCCTCGCTGAACAGAAACGAGCCGTCGAGGGCGTCGGGCGGCTCGTGCTCGGTGGTGGGGGCGAAGCTGCTGCTGGTAGGTGTGGGGGCGGCGGCGACGCTGTTGGTCGCGGACGGCGCCGCTTCGAGGAGGGCGCGGCGCGGCCGTTTGCGGGAGCGCGGCGCGGGCGCTGCCGGGTCGGGGATGGCGGCGTGCTGGTGCTGTTCGGACGAGGAGGACCACCGCGCGATGATGGCGTCGTCGGCGGGCGAGGACATGTTGTGGAAGGAGGCGTGGTGGTTGCAGCCGTCGCAGGAGAAGGAGGATGTGACCTAGGTGGGGATGCGTTAGTTGGGGGGAGGGGCACGGGTTGGGGGAGCGGGGGATTGGGTGGTGTGGGCGAAGGGCTGGGTTGGGCTGGCGCGAGATTTGGGGCGTTGGTTGGAGAGGTTTGAGATGGGGCGGTTGGTGGCGGGGCAGAGCAGTTTCAGAGGAAGGTCCGGGGTGACAGAGGCGGGGAGGGGTGTGTTGAGGTTGGGCGGGACTGGGGTATGGTCGGGTACCTTAAGCGGGTGCAGCATGAAGCGCAGGCAGGGACATTTGGGAGATAGTAACGACTCCTTGTGGTTGCATGATCCCCGCGGAGGCGTGTAGTTCATCTGCTTCCAGATGTTCTGCTGGGTGTTGGACGGCATTTTGGTTGGGTGGTTAGGGCCACGAGGCGAGGAAGACGCGCTGGTGGGCTTTTGGGGTCTGGTCGGACGCGGTGGCTGGCGGCCGCGGTGACGCTGTGAAAGGCGGCAGGAAGTCATGGCCGGCGCTTTATCGATAAGAAGGCAAAACGCCGGCCTTGGCGCGCCGTTCGCCGCAACCTATCGCGAACTTCGACGTGAGCTTGCCGCCTTCGCTCCTCCGAGCGCCACTACTGTCACTTCCATTCTCTTGACCACCTCGCCAGCCGTCGCCGAGTCGCAGCTATGCCGAAATATAAGTCTTTCCCTCTCCAATCCTCCCAGCATATCCACTGACTCTGTATCCACTCTTTTGTAGGTCTCCGCAAAACCTCCGCATCGCGCCGCTAGACATCCTCCGCTGATACGCGTCTCAACTCACCAGGCGATTACTGCGATGTGTACCTCACGCACGACTCCATGAGCGTGCGCAAGGCTCACAACAGCGGCCGTAACCATCTGCGCAACGTCGTCGAATACTATCAGCAGATTGGCCACGAGAAGGCTCAGAGCGTCATCGACTCCATCACCTCCTCCTACGCCGCCGAGGGGCAAGCGAACCCCATGCTGCAGCATGCTGCCCTAGGCGGTCTCGGTGGCTTCGGTCCTCCTCCGCCCTTCGGTTTCCCTGGTACGTCCCCCGCCCAACTCGCCGATATACAAGTGGAGAAGACGAAGAGCAGCTTGCTGATGCGATAGGATGACCACAGGCGGCATGCCTCCACCTCCATTCGGCATGCCAGGCGCCCCCGGAGCACGTAAGTCCTACGAGCAACACCACCACCACCAGCGCGACATGCGCTACGGGCCGACCACGAGCAATGCTTCTAACCACACAACGTCCACCACAGCCCCCGTCGGCCGCGGCATGCCCAACATGCCCCCGAACTTCGCCATCCCGCCCCCCGGCGCCGCCGGCGCCCCTCCGCCCGGCGCGCCCGGCTCGCTCCCCTTCCCGCCGCCGTTTCCGCCCACCGCGGGTGGCATCGTGCCGCCCGGCGCCTCGGGTTCGCCGCCCGCTGGCCTGCCGTTCCCGCCGCCCGGCATGCCTCCGCCCGGCATGCCTCCGAACTTTGCGTTCCCGCCGCCCGGTGGCCTCGCGTCGCCGTCGGGAGCCAGCCCCATCCCTCCGCCCGGCGCGTTCCAGCCGCCTCCTGGCATGGGTCCGCCGCCCGGAACCGGTGGCCCGCCTGGTGCTTGAAGTGGTGGAGGAGGTCTGAAGAAGCGATTCGATGGATTGATGGACTGGGTTAGTGGGTGGTGTTCTATGGCGTTCTATTCGAAACGGATGGGAAGGGTGAGGGTTCACATCACAAAAGCGATAAGTCGACGATACGGGACTTCTTTGCGCTTGGATACGGTCAAGCTGAGAGTAGGTCTCAGGTTTCTACGTAATCGAGTGAGGGACATTAGCTTACTGTCAGTATGGCAGACGAGAGGCATCTGAGGATGTGTGCAAAAAAGATGAGTTTCTTCGTGATAAGTATATGATTCCCCCTGTGAGCTGCGTTGGTAGCGGCGCTTTGCCGACGCTTTTGGTAGGGGTTGCAGAGATGCGCTGAGGAACTGTTTGCTGGCTCTGGACGTACAGATCAATCAGACGTTGAGTGTTCGATATCATTAGATCACGAAGTGTGCGAAGCAGTAGAGGGAGAGAAGATGGCATTGTGAGAGCGTCTAGACCACTACTCCCATCCATTTGGTGCCTCCGTTTCCACAAGTCATTTCACGATACTCCCCCGGGCACCGTCTCCAGTGTCCCGAACAGAGAGCATTCCGAAGTCGTCCTTCCACGACTCGACCTGGCCGCTCTCCTCGCAACTGAGCGCGCGTCTTGGGCGGTGCGTCAAAGGCCCAGACTCCGTTTACGTCCTGCCTGCCTGCTTTGCCCGCCGTCCATCAGCACCAAAGCAACGGCGATGTGCTGGGCGATCCCACATCACCGCTAACCACACCACACAGCATCGCCGCCGATCAAGTAGTCAGTGCCGACAGTAATGCCCCCTCGCCCAGCCGCGGAAGAAGCGCGTCAGGCAAACGGCGCCGCTGCTGCCCCTGCGACAGGCTTGCCCTTCGCCGCCGCCGATGACGTCGCGGCTGCAGGTCGGTGTGTAGTTCATGGCTCCCGTCGTTTCTTCGCGTCCGGGTTGCTTTCGTCGGTTTTTGTTCCTCTCCTACGTGGGTTGCGGTTAAGGCTTTCGTTCGTTCGTGCGTGTGTGCGGAGTGGTTAGTCGACTGGCAGTGGGTGGGCTCGGTACTGGGGGTTTTTATACATGATGGTGATAAAGAAGAGCGTCGCGGTGGCAGCTGCGCGAGGGAGAGTTGGGGTTTTCTTTCGTGCGAGGTGCGGGTGACTCGTGGGGCTTTGGTCGAAGGGGGGGCGGTTGGGTGTCGTGGCGTGGCGCGTGTGAGGGGCTGCTACGTGGTTTGGGTCGAGGGCGCGTGGGGAGATGCCAAACGCGGGTTTGGGCATGTGCGAGGGGCTTTTCTTTGAAGGGTGTGAGTTGGCGGTGCAGTGGGTGGAGGGCCGTCATCTTGCGGCGTGGTTTGGGGGAGATGACGGTGTTTCTGGATCGGCGTCGGTGGTTGTTTTTGCCCGCTGTGAGATTGCGTCCGCTGCGTGCTCTTTTGAGGATTCTGGTAGTGGAGGCCGGATTTGCTGGATGGAGGAGAGGATGGGGGTGGTACTTGCAGCGCCATGTGTTGAGCACTCTAAAACGGTACGCGGGTACAAACTTGGAATCAATTGGATATGGATGATGGGTGTTTTGTAAAAATAGCGCTATCGGTCTCTGGCTACGTCTCAAGGTAGCTCTTGCACTGAAGAACACGTAAGAATCTCGCGTTTGCTGGTATACACCAGTCAAATGATCCATGCCCAGGGGTTTGTCACTTACAAGTAATCGGCCATACTTCATACCCCCTTCCAGTAGGGCTATATCTTGAGATAGCTATAGCTCAATAGGTCATACTTTATGGAGGTTCAATAATGTTTGGTATCTCCAGCTCTGTGTGTGGCGAAGTGTGAAACCCCTCCAGCCGCACCCATTCCTAAAGAGACATCCACGAACATATGAATCCGGTTACGAGAACACCGGAGGTTTCTCATTCGTCTAGCTAGCCGCAACTGAATAGGAACTGAGCTGTATCGTTTAGATAGTGACTTGCTTGTCATCACCGTCGCAGATCGCAAACGAACAGAAACAATGCACTCTACTTACGGAGACAGTTAAGTGCTATGTCTGCCTGCGCGTGAGCAGGTATATTACTGACATTAATATCTGCATATCCACTTCAATTGCTTATGTAGGACGTAATTGGCCGTGTCATGGGCACGAGCGTCCACCCACGAGATCTCGAAAGGGCTTCGACACGCACTTATCCCCCAACTCACGCTGTGGCGCCGGACACTTCAGCCTCACGCAGTCCACCAGCCCACCAGCTCACCAGCCTCCTGACTTTCTAATATAAGTAGAAATCTTCACCCATGTGACCCCAGCTCACCAATCCACGCGCCATGAACCACGCACGCAACTCCTCCGCCCACCACATCCCGTGCACCCACCATTGGCATCTACCACCAGCCATCTTTCTACGACCTATATAAACCCTCCTCTTACCTCCATCAGTCGAATCCATACAACGAACAACAACACCCGCGCCCCTCTCCAGTGATTCGCCGTCCACTGCTGGAAGTATGTGGTAATTACTGGCCTTCTTCTGTGTCGCGGAGATCCATCATCTGTGACTTCGGTCGGTGTGCGTGGTCGGTGGACTCGTGGTGTTGTTTGCAAGTGTGTACAGCCCGCTTACCACACTTTATACAAGGCTTTCGCTGCTTTACAGCATTAGTTGAAACTGCTGGTGATTTTCATAACTCGATGATGCGGACGGGTCTCCGATGATGGGTTATGAGCATGGCTGGCCAGCTCACCCCAAATTTGCATCAAGGCTCCTATGTAGGCCCCCAAGGAGACATTTACGATAGAGAGGGACGATGTTAGACTGCACCTCAAACATTCTGGATTTCAGTAGTTCGATAATTCTTATTGCCTGCTGAACGCCGCCTGTTAACCTTGATTGAGGTCGGAGAGCATGCAAACCCTTCACCTGCCACCTCACCCACATAGTACACCAGACCCCATGCACCCCGCAGGTCTCATGCGCTTTATGCACCAACCCGCGTGCATCCCCCACCAACCGCCCATTCACAGCCTACAAAAAAACCCCTCCCCTTCACCTCCTCCACCCTCCGAACGGAAATTCCGAACGGCAACGCCTGTTTTCCTTACCAGACGTTTTCATTGACTCACTTGTCTTCCTCTCTGCTTTTGGGCGGAAGGAAGAGACAGGAGAGCGGTGATGAGCAGCACTGTTGTGCGCTGAGGTTGTCTGACTCGGCTTGCTTTGGTGGGTGGGAGTGATCCGGTGCAAAGTGCAAACCGACTTCGGTGCATGTGCGTCGGTGGTTGTCGAGATCGCTCACTACATTTCCGCTGATCTGCAGCATTCTTCGTAAATGATGAGGTTGCTCACTATTTGTTGATGTGCAAGGGTATCTTCGAAGATGGATGGTGAGCATGATCCGCCAGTCGGCGACGACGGGGCCAAGTCGTTTATCATCGTCCCGGACACACAAGCATACTAGAGTTTGACTCTCGGCTATCAACAGTCGATTGCACATCTATCACGCTGGTTACTGGGAGCTGGGCGGTCCTTGTTGCTGCTAAATATCTGCCACTGAATGCGCTTTCTTACCTATCCCGGTGCACCACCCGCACATGTCGTCCATCCACGACCTACTTAAAACACCCTCCTCTTCGCAATTTTGGACGAACATGACAAATAGCAGTCACCGCTTCCCTTCGAGATACCTCGCTTCACTACTGCTTCGCACATCGACGCCTGAGCCACTGGTATTTCTCCCCGCCTCTCGGCGGTAGAGAGCCAGTCGAACGATACAACACACTGCGGCGTGCATATTCTCCGTCGGTAAAGAAAGAAAACATACTACTATAGTACTTTGCAACGATGAAAGCCACCGACAAACTTTGGTGCATGCATATAACCGGTCGTTGCCCGCAAGCGCGGAGCGAGTATTCGTCATGCTTCATCCGACAAACCCGAGGCTCTACAGCAATGCTCGTAGATGATGACGCCGCTCGTTACTCAATAATGCGCGAGAGCGCTCGCTGTGCTGAGGCTGCAAGGATGGCCACCCAGATGGTACCGCAAGACCCGGTATCCGTCGAACGCGTCATCTGAGATGATGTTGGCGGCGCAGAAGTCATTGAGATGGTGGGCCGCTTCGAAGTCGACGTGGCCCAGGTTGCCCGGAGTGACGGGACTCTTCTTCCTGGGGAGGGGGGCGGCCGGATCGAAGATGCCGGCCGGCGCGCGCAGTCCGCCTTTCTTTCGCCTTGACCCGTCGGGGCGATCCGCCAGACTCTTTGCCAGGATCATGAAGTCTTGGAAGGAGATCCTCTTCATGCCCGGCCGGCGATCGGCCTCCCGTTCCATTTCCTCGTCGCACGCGTCGGCGCACTGAACGAGGTGGGTGGGCCTGTTGTGCAAGGTGGAGCAATTCATTGCTCCATGTTCCCTCAGCCAGATCTGGAACGCGACCGGCGAGTCGAAGAACTTCTCGGGTTCGCCGTCGAGGGTATATAAGTCGGCCAAACCTCCTCCCCTTCCATCATCGCTAGCTCAGTGGTAGAGCGGCTCCTGACGTATCAAATAAGGCCTGGGCATAGCCTGTATCGGGTTGGTAGCGGTCGGGGGAGGACCTTGGGTTCGATTCCCGGGCGGTGACATATCATCTTTTTGCCTTTTACTTCTTCTTTTTTTGCACCGCACGAACACACCTCCGAGTCGCTCATGCGGGAATTCGTTCTCGATCTTGATCGTCGTCGACCACGCTTCCGTCGGACAGTTCGGCAATCTCATCGTCGCCGACTATTCCTTTATATTCGAGGTGAGGCAGGTTCCAGCGGATGACTTATCGGCATTGGCCGGTCACAATCACTCTCCGGTCCCGATATGGAAGGCCCGGGGCGGAAGAGATTGGTCAGGTGTTGGGAAGCCGAAATGCTATTGGCGTGATGTAGTTGATCGCCTTATATAAACTCTCCTACCCGCCGCCCCTGGCCCTTCGTCTCTGGATTTTTTCTCCGCCGTTGGCGGCAGTGACAAGTTCTGGCTTTTGTTACTCTGCATACTGTAAGCGTTTCAACTTATCCAGCTACTTCGGTGCGTGTGTATGTGTGTGTGTGCTGGTAATTGCCCGCAAGTGCGTAGAGCCCGTTTGCCGCATCTCACCTTGTAATGCCGCTACTCCGCAGCGTCACTAATAAACAATGGCACCACCCATCCATCAATAATTACACACAAGAGCATCACCCAATGATAGGATTGTAAGAATAGCTAGTCAACGAGCGGATTTTTTTTTTTGTCCGTCACTCGAGTAGGTATGCAATGAAATCCTCACATCGACAGTCGTAATTTTCAATGCCCGGATTCCAGCTCGGAGTGATCTCCCTGCTGCTGGATCGTTGCCACTGGATGTGCTTTTGAGCTTATCCTACTGCGTCCATCCAGCCGTCCGCATGATCCGCCTCCGCTTTTCTACGGCCTACATAAGCCCTCCTTCCCCTCCCCTCCACACTCTCAAGCCACAGAGCCGGACAGCAACGCCCGCTGCTCTCACATCCGACATTCATCTCCCACTGCTTCTGCAAGCTCATCATTGATCACTGGCCTCCCTCCTCCCTCCCAATTAATGCAGTGTGGACACCCCCCCGTCAGTGACGTAACCTCACGCTGCGGCGGCGACGGCTTAGATTCCTGACAAACGTCACCATTATCCTACTTTAGTGATTGCGTGTGTATCGTCACAAACGAGCATCGGGAGCACCCACCCACCCACCAACCCGCCGCACCAGCCAAGAAAGCCGATACGCAGTAACATCCACCACCCACCACCCCGCACCACCAACGCCCCCTCTAACGACTCACAGCAAACAACACGCCTCCGCCACCCGAGTCCCGTCCCGTTCCGTCCCGCCCGGCCCAGCGTCGCCGACGACAGCGAACCGCAACCCGCAAACCGAAGAGTAAACCCACCACCTCACCTCGATCCTCCGACCTCCAAGGCCGCCGAGCCGAACGATTTGATTGCCAGTGTGTCGTGACTCACAGCGCTCGCTCGCTCCCCCCCAACACAACCACCTCTTGCTCGCTCCCTACTAACACACCCACTCTTAGGACCCCGACCGCACCATGCGCGCCGCCCGCCTCGAAGCCATCTCCATGGACCTC